>CM035151.1:17640069-18070069 GCA_020205615.1 Panax quinquefolius | reverse complement strand
TTTTCAATTATAAAATTCAGTTAATAGTTCTTTTTAATTCACTTAACAGAGCTAAGAACATGAAACGAAACGAGTTAATAATGAGCTACAATTAAGCTTGTGATTATAATATTGCATATAGTTATAAAATGCCAAAAAAGGCATTCAAGTCCTCAGCAACCAAAAGAGAGGTACATACATTGTAATTGTTCTTTTATACTTATGAGCCTCATTAATTTTGGTATCATATATATATATATATATATATATATATATATTTTGCAACCAACTATCCTCACCCATTTATTATTCCTTGCCTCTTTGAATTTTCCATGCACTTGGTCCTTTGAAAATTCCATCAATCTTCCCCTCATTTACTACTCCTCCCCTCATTGTTGGCTATAAAAGACAACCAAATATTGGAATGGAAAAAAACACACCAAAAAACAAGCTCTCATTCGAGAGTAGAGAGAAAAGGAAAAGGGTGGGTGAGAGATATCCCATCCGGGGAGGATGGATGAAAGTAATCCAATCCGGGAGAGGGTGGAAGAGAACAACAAAAAAAGAGAAAAATAAAGAGAAAGATAGTTCAAATAAATATGTATTTTATTTGGGTTCCATCACATAATTATTGTGGTAAAGTAATTTGGGTCTATACTCAAATTAAGATATCTTTGTATTATCTAAGTTTAGTCTACTGAATTTTTCGGAGATCGTCTCGTGGATTTTATCTCTTAGTTTTAGAAGGGTTTTCACGTAAAATATTGGTGTCTCATGGTTAGATATTTTCTACTTATTATTTTTTGCAGTGATTATTATTTTGGTGGACAAATTTAATCTGTTTGGCATGTGCTGATATTTTATTCATTTAATTTATCAAAAATAACAGTATTTGGGAGGTGATTTTTTTCCAACAAGTGGTATCAAAGCTAAGGTTATTTGTTTTGTTGTTTTTGATAAATTCCATGTAGGAATCAACTGTAGCCATGATTAAATTAGTCTCTTCAAAAGAACACACGATGACGTGGTGAATTCTCGATAAAGGGTTGGTGTTTCCCTTGAGGTGCTCTCGATGGTGATATTGAATTCTTGATTGGTTAGCCAAGAATTAGTTCCGAGAGTGGTTAACCGAGAATTGGTGATCTGCGATGATTGAAGAGAAGATGTTTAATTCTTAATGAGGAAAGAATTGGCGCTCGCTAAAAGGTCTCTAATTGTGACTAGAGGTAAGAAGGTAGGCACTCTTTATACAATGCAGGCGCATGTGGAAGGTGTTAAAGATGGGGGAATTGGGCAAACAAAAAGAAAGATGTGCAATAAAGTCATGTAAGATGGAAAAAAAACCTTGCATGAGAACCACGAGAAGAAAGCTCTTCACTTTAAATGGATACCAAACGTGAAGAAGAAAAGTGATAGCTCGCAGCCAGAATACAAAGCGGTTGTGAAAGAATTTGACAAACAAAAATCTGTCAAGTTTGAGTTAGATCCTCCTATAAAGAAAAGTCATGTCGATGAGATAAAGTCGGATATGAAGAAATTTAAAAATTCCAAAAACCTTGAGTTGAGTCATGGCTTCGTTGGGATTAACTCCAACCAAGGAGTTGTGGTTTGACGTGCAAATTCAGTCTTGAAAGTTTATACAGAAGCATACATAACAGGTTTCGAAAAGAAGAAGTCCACTTCGGGGTATTTGTTTACTTAATTATTGCAGGGGGAGCCGTGTTCTGACAGTCCAAGTTGTAAAAGTGTATTGCTTTATCTATTAATGAGTTGATAACAAAATGTTTTGGTTTCTTCAAGAGTTGAATTTGACACAGGAATCGACTCCAAGTGACAGAGTCATGGTGAATACATCCTCTAATGGGTTCGGAGGGGGAGATTGTTGGTCAAAGTCCTCACCCATTTATTGTTCCTTGGCTCTTTAAATTTTCTATGTACTTGGCCCTTTGAAAATTTCATCAACCTTCTCCTCATTTACTTCTCCTTCCCTCATTGTTGGCTATAAAATGCAGCCAAATAGAATGAAAAAAAACACACCAAAACACAAGCTCTCATCCGAAAGTAGAGAGAAAAGGAAAAGGGTGGGTGAGAGAAATCTCATCTGGGGAGGATGGATGAAAGTATTTGTGACGCCCCCAAAATAGGTATACATCACCCATCTTGAGTCGCCAGATACATGGTACAGAATTCAAATACAACTTAATAATACAACTGTCGTGTACAATACGACAAAACATAAACTGTGAGTTTGAATACAAATATTGTCTACTAGAGAGTATACAAACTCAAAAGGAGTCCTCATTACAATTATTATCACACTATTTCAAAGAATAGTGAGGACTACTAATGCACCATCTAGGACCATCACTTCGTCCCAGTTACGTTCTCATTTCCTGAAGAGAACAGTGAAAGAAAGGGTGAGCTCAACTAGTCCAGTAAGAAATATTATGACTAAGATAATGCAGAATAAATTATCATTAGGCTTCAACAGTATAACAACTGATAGAATATAATAGACAACAAGTTTTAGATCAAAAACTGCAGAGGAATAAATAATCCATTAGAAGAGACAAGTAAAATATAAAATCTACTATCTTCTATGATTTAAAAAGTTTATCATCAATTTTATCATTTGAGACTCGACAATAAATAATCCACATCATTAACTCATCCCCTACTACTGAGCCAAAGATATTTTTAGTATCACGACCACGAATTATCCATGCCTTACGGGCCAAAGATAATTGTGTTTTTCATTAACTGATCTGATCATGCCATAAAATAATTCATCTTTGCACCCTTGGCGAAGAAATTCATAGCCATAATCGGACCAAAAGCGTCCATCAATACACTACGGGCGATGAGGACTTTTACCACATCATTTGTAACATTACAATCATGATTACACCAAATAATCCACGATCATAATCATACCAAGTCCATCTATGCACTACAATACCACGAGATGACTTTCAACAAAATATAAACATGAGGATGATGAAAATGATATAAGAATTCAATAAAACAAGTTCAAGAATTAATTTATCCGAACTAATAACGTCCAAATTGTCGACATGATCTTGCTTTGTAGAGTAAAATTCAAGAATGCTCGAAAGAATATTTCCATGAAAAGATCTTTGGATGAAGCGTAAATATCATGGATATTCCACTAATTTCATGGAGTATAGAAGTCAAAACTTTAACCAACCGAGTATAATAAAGAATGGAATAACAAAAGAAATCACCACGCATGCGGAACTTGCGCATGAAGCGAGGTTATTCTAACGAATACTAAATAACGGAACCAGTCGGTGAAATTACATGCCAAGCGGGATGTTCCAATGAATAATTGTAAGACCCGACTTTTATAAATAAAGATGAATTTTCTATAAATATTATTTTTGAATATTATGGAATAAATTTGATATAATGTTATAGTTATGAGTAATATTTATAAATTTTGCAAAAGTAAGCAAGTTGTTATAAAATATTACGTTTGGTCTGGGAATATTCTTTTTGTCGGGGAATATTAAATGACTACTCAATCATTAGTGGACCCCATAACGGAAGTATTGTCGTAGTTAAAAAACGACAAAATTATCTTTCTATAAAAATAACTTGGGCGGAGGTGTTCTTTGTTAAAAGCTGTTGAACTACCGGTGGTAAAAGTAAAAATGTCTGGCGTGGTTGCGTAGTAGCACACTCGGTATTGATTATTGATGCTTTACGTGAAAGTCACTTAGCTATACTCAATTATTACTACATTAATTCTTTGCATCATATCTCTTATATTATTGATTCAATTATTGTCACAAGATCATCGTATAATATGTTATATTATTAATTGAGACGACAAGTTATAAATGATTAATAATTGTTGAAAGATTAAAAATGTGTTGATTAAAAATAAAATGATTTGTGGTAATATTTATTCAATCCTTGATGTATATAAAGTGCATTATGAGACGTTTGTGGTAAGTTTGATTATTTTATGGGGGCCCATATGTCATCATCTAAGAGTCTCTTCGTCGATATTAATTACCTTTGTGAATAGTAATTACCTTCGTCAATAGTATTTACCTTCATCAATAGTATTTACCTTCGTCAATAGTAATTACCTTCTTCAATAGTATTTACCTTCGTCAATAGTATTTACCTTCGTCAATAGTAATTACCTTCGTCGATAGTAATTACCCTTCGCAAATAGTAGTTGTCCTTCAATATTACCAAGAGTTAACTGTCTCTTCGTTGTTCCAAGGGTTAATTACCCTTTCATGAATAGTAGTTGTCTTCAATATTACCAAGAGTCATTTTGACCCTTCGTTAAGACCAAGAGCCACCCTCGGTTTTTCTATAAATAGAAAGCTCATTCCTTCATTATTTCTTACGAATTCATTGAAACTCTGAGAGAGAAACTATAGAGAGAAAGAAGAAAAGTATTATGCTACTTCACTTTTCTAATATTCAGATTCTTCTAAGATAGGAATATTATTTGTTGTACCGTAGTAAGGGTGTTATTCTTTCTTATTCATGAAGAAATGTTGTTATTCCATTTCTTATTATTCTATTGGAATAACTTTTGTATACGCCATTTCTACCCTATACTTGGTGACATTCTTCTATTATTACATTGGAACATCCATGCGTGTGTTTTACACCTAACTGGTTCCGCCTCTTTATTATTATTCTGTTGGAATATCACATGCGTGTGTTTTACACCGGACACAGGTTCCATTTTTATTATTCCATCTTTATTATTACATCCGAAATATCACATGCATCTTATCTGTGGGACTGGTTCCATCATTTATTATTCCGCATTTATTATTACATTTGGAACATCCTGGCTTGTGTGAATTTCACGACTCGGTTCCGTTATTATTATTACATTGGAATAACTCGCCTGTGCGGCTTCTATCGCATGCATGGTGATTTCTTTTGTTATTCCATTCTTTATTATACCCAGTTGGTTAAAACTTTGACTTCTATACTCCATGAAATTAGTAGAATATCCTTGATATTTGCGTTTCATCCAAAGATCTTTTCATGGAAATATTCTTCCGATCATTCTTGAATTTTACTCTACAAAACGATGATCATGTTGACAATTTGGGCGTTAATAATTCCCGGATAAAATAATTCTTGAACTTGTTTTATTGAATTCTTATATCATTGTCATCATCCTCATATTTATATTATGTTGAAAGTCATCTACGTGGCTTTTAGGTGCATAGATGGACTTGGTATGATTATGACTAGAGACTATTCGATGTAATCATGGCCGTAATGTTACAAATGATGTGATGAAAGTCATCACGTGGCAGTGTAGTGCGTAGATGGACTTGGTATGATTATGACCGAGACTATTCGGTGTAATCATGGCCACCGTAATGTTACAAATGATGTGGTAAAATCCTCGATGACCGTGAGTGCATTGATGGACGATTGTTGGCATGATCATGACCATTAATGAATACACAACTATTCTTGGTCCGTAGTGTGCATGAATAATTGTGGTCGTGATACTAAAGAAATATCTTTAGGTAGTAGTGCGGGGGGTGATTCGATGATGTTGAATATTTATTAAAGTTTGAGTCTCGGTTTATAACGATGATGAAAAACCTTTTAAAATCATAAAAGATAGTAGATTTTATTTTCTACTTGACTCTTTTAATGGATTCTTTGGTTCACGTAGTTAAACTTGATGTTCATTATATTTTATCGGTTTAACATTTGTTGTAGGCTAATGATAATTTATTCTGCATTATCTTAGTCATAATATTTCTTCTTGAGCTAGTTGAGCTCACCCTTTCTTTCATTTATTCTCTTGAGAAATGAGAATATAGCCGGGGACGAGTCGGGAACGGAGTAATGGTCCGAAGAGGATAGCATTAGTAGTCCTCACTATTACGTGAAATAGTGTGATAATAATTGTAATGAGGACTCCTTTTGAGTTTGTATAATATCTAGTATACAATATTTGTATTCAAACTCACGATTTATGTCGTATTGTACACGATAGTTATATTAGTAAGTTGTATTTAAATTACATACCATGTATCCGACTACCCAAGATGGGTGATGTATACCTAATTTTGGGGCGTCCACAATAATAAAGAATGGAATAACAATGAAATCACCATGCATGCGGTGCTTGGCATGATGCGAGTTATTCCAACATAATACTAATAAGGATGGAATCAGTCCCACGTAAAATGCACGAGACATGGATATTCTAACGAATAATAATAAAGATTTTAACCAGTCCCACGTAAACGCATGCGAACAATATTCCAACGAGAATAATAAAAAATTTTAA
The DNA here is from genome assembly GCA_020205615.1 of Panax quinquefolius. NCBI lineage: Eukaryota > Viridiplantae > Streptophyta > Magnoliopsida > Apiales > Araliaceae > Panax > Panax quinquefolius. Next base: position 18,063,771 of record CM035151.1, on the reverse strand, counting down.
TCAGTCCGGCGTAAAAGCGCATGACGAGATATATTCCAATGAATAATAAAGACGGAATAATAGAAGAATGTCACCAAGTATAGGGTAGCTCGCATATACAGGTTATTCCAACAGAATAATAAAGAATGGAATAACAGAAGTTTCGTTCATTAATATAACAGAAATAATACTCCCTACGAGTACAACAAATAATATTCCCTACCTTAGAAGAAACTGGATATAGAAGTAGTGAAGTAGCAGAATACTTTTCTTCTTTCTCTCTATAATTTCTCTCTATAATAATTGCTCTATAGCTTTAGTGAATTGGTGAGAAATGAAGGAAGAATGAGCTTCTATTTATAGGAAAATATAGTTTCAATAATTGCACATTTTGGGGCTCGAAAAATTACAGTACAATACCTCCAACTTTTCTTTCATTTTTAATTTAGTCCTGCAAGTATTATCAATCTTGCACCAACTCCCCTAATAGTAAATCATGTGAATCAATAGTACAATCATGTGAATAAATAGTATAATCATGTGAAAAAATTAATTATAGTATAGTACCTTCAACTATACCTCTATTTTTAACTTAGTCATGCAAGTATTATCAATCTTTTTACCACCCCCTAATAAGCGTAAGAATGTGAATCAATAATACCCGTGAATAGTAACTCGTGAATAGTACTCAGAGCCAAAAAGTTCCAGAATACTGGTGAACAATATAACCTCCGGACATCAATTATCATCGAAATAAATGTCGATTTTCACTAACACTAATAATCCCAATACAATGGAACAATCAATTTCATCTTTAATCAACACAACTTATTCATCATTAATATTATAACTCACAATATTTGTGAGACCCCAGATTTTATCAATAAAGATTTAAATTTTGTTGAAATAATTTTTTAATATTATGGTGTGAATTTAAGATAATATTATAGTTGTGGGTAGTATTTATAAATTTTGCAAAGTATCTGAAGTGGTTATATTATATTCGATTGGTGGGGAATATTCGGTTTAGCGAGGAATATTCGTCTGGCTACTCAATCATTGGTGGACCCCACAATGTAATTATTGTCGGATTGAGAAAACGACAAAAATATTTTATTGAAATAACGGCGGAAGTTTTACCGTAGTTCTTGTTGAACTACTCGATTAGTAAAAGTGCGATGTCGTGTGGTTGCATAGTAGCACCACGGTATTGATTATTGATCTTATGTGAGAAGTCACTCGGTTTGATTCCATTATTGTCGATTAATAATATGAATTATTATAACGATAATGACGTTTTGTTTTATTCAGTATTATTAACGTAATAAAATGCGAAACATCTTTTATATAAAATAGAATACTTTATTAAAGTTATTCTATAAATAGAATATATTATATTTTATTATGCATAGTGTTGCGTAGTGTTTTTGCGTAGTAGTTTTTTACATAGTATTGCATAGTGTTTGCATAGTAAAATGTTTTTATATAAATAGAATATATTATATTTTATTTAAAAGATTTTTCTTTAAATATAGGCCAGTCGATTAAAAGTAAATCAATGGACCGTTCATGGATTAGTTACTATGCATTCCATTTTCCTATAAATAGAAGTTCATTCCTTCATTATTTTCTTACGAATTCATTGAAACTCTAGAGAGAAAATTATAGAGAAAGCTATAGAGAAAATTATAGAAAGAAGAAGAGTATTCTTACTTCACTACTTCTATATTCAGTTCTTTTCTACGGTAAGGTTGTTATTCTTTCTTCTTGAAGAGAACTTACATTATTCCATTCACTATTATTACATTGGAATAACTTTGTAAAAGTGGCATACCCTATACATAACTTTGTATAATGCTGTGGCATACCTATACTTGGTGAAATCCTTATGTTATTCCATTGCTTATTATTACATTGGAATAACTTTGTATCTGTGATTTACCCTATACTTGGTGACATTCTTCTATTATTCATTGGAACATCACATGCTCATGTGTTTTACACGGACACGGTTCCGTCTTTATCATTCTCGTTGGAATATCCTATCTGTGTGTTTTACAGGATCTGGTTCCATCTTTATTATTCTGTTGGAACATCCATGCTTGTGTAAATTTCACGACTGGTTCCGTTATTATTATTACATTGGAATAACTTTTGCTCATGCTGATACCGCATGCATGGTGATTTCTTTTGTTATTCCATTCTTTATTATACCCGGTTAGTTAAAACTTTGACTTCTATACTCCATGAAATTAGTAGAATATCCTTGATATTTGCGTTTCATCCAAAGATCTTTTCATGGAAATATTCTTGACCATTCTTGAATTTAACTCTACGAAACAAATGATCGTGTTGATAATTTGGGCGTTAATAATTCATGGATTAAATAATTCTTGAACTTGTTTTATTGAATTATTATGTCATTATCATCATCCTCATGTTATATTATGTTATCTTTGGCTTACTTGCGTAGATGAACTTAGTATGATTATGACCGAGGATCATTCGGTATAATCGTGACTTGATATAAATGATGTGACAAAAGTCCTCGATTGGCTTTGTAATGCGGTGATGGATAGTTTTTGGTATGATTATGACCGGGGGTGATTCGGTATAGTCATGACCATTGATAACTTGATGAAAATCCTTGGCCAGGTAATGCGGGGATGATTAGATGTGGTGGTTTATTTATTAAAGCTAGAGTCTCGTGATAAAATTGATGAAAACCTTTTAAAACCTAAAAGATAGTAGACTTTATTCTCTCACTTGACTCTTTTAATGGATTGCTTATTCAACTGCAGATTAAACCGGTTGTCTATTGTATTTTATCGGTTTAACATTTTTTGTTGAAGGCTAATGATAATTTATTACGCATTATCTTAGTCATAATATTTCTTCTTTGGGCTAGTTGAGCTCACCCTTTCTTTCACCGTTTCTCTTGAAATGAGAACATAGTATTTGGGGACGAGTCGGGGAACAAGTAATGGTCCGAGAGGATAGCATTAGTAGTCCTCACTATTACGTGAAATAGTGTGATAATAGTTGTAATGAGGACTCCTTTTGAGTTTGTATAATATCTAGTAGACAATATTTGTATTCAAACTCATAGTTTATGTCGTATTGAACCACGACGAGTTAGGTTAATAAGTTGTATTTGAATTTATGTACCATGTAAGTGGCGACTCAAGATGGGTGGCGTATACCTAATTTTGGGGGCGTCACGGTTAGTATCGAGCTTAGGGATATGATCCTGGCTAAGATGTGAGAATAGTACTAGGAGGGAGGCAGAAATTCCTTATTAGTATGACCTACCTAAATTTATTTGGTATTTAATTGGCTCGGTCGAGTATAGGGATAATATGTGATATGTTAATTAACCCTTATTTTATTGCGATATTTGAAAATGGCATCGAAAATGCTTTGAGATAAGCAATGAAGCACATGAGAGTGTTGATTCAAATTTCAAACAAAAGGTAACGACCAATAACACGATAATAATCATCACTGGTGGCGGCAATTTATCGAACAATGATAACCATCGTGGGGGAAATTATCATGTCGAGAATGGTAACCACTTGATTGGTAATCATGGCAAAGATAATTGAAGTGGAAATTGCAAGAAGAGAAGGTCATTTAGCTCAATTTTATTATGCACCAAAGTCAAGTCTAGTTGGGACGGTGGCACCAAAGGTGGATATGGACAAAACAAAGTCGTTGGTTTTAGGAAGTGCATTTTCATGACTTCTCAAAAGCGAGTAAACCGAAACGAAGTTAGCACGGGTTAGTTATTTATAAATTCATGAAGTCTATACCTTATAAGATCTGGATTCTACCCATTATTTTATCTCTCTTGCTTTGCGTTCAACGTTTAAATTTGACTCAGGAGAAGTTAGACTTTGACTTATTGGTTGAAACTTCGTTAGTAGAAACCTTCGTTACCTCCAACATTTATTAATCTTGTTGTTTCAAATAAACACTTTCACGTTACTGTCGATCTTATCTCTTTGAAAATACTTGCCTTTGAGGTAATTTTTGAAAACGATTGATTAACTATTCATTATTCTTTTTGTAAGGTTGTTAGCTTTCATATTCCTAACCAACTCATTATATCTGAATTCAAAGTAACCAAATCCTAAAGTTAATCACTTGTTATATCAAGCTTATAAGTAAAGAGCCCCGATCCTTTCGTTGTTGACTTCCTTGTGTGGAATGCAATCAAGCGGACTTTACGTAGGCGACGTCGTGATCAAGATGGCAAGTTAATAGGTATCATTGTGAGGTGATATCCGAGTTAAGGGATAGAAGTCACAGTTGGTATTAATGTGACGTCTTATCCAAGTCTTGGAAGAGAGTAATGATTTTGAATGATATTTCTATCATTAATAAATTTCTTGGCGTATTCTTGAAGACTTCCTAGCCTACCCTAGGCGTGAAATCGAATTTTGTATTGACCCCGAAAGAAAAACCCATTTCTTAAACCTCAAATATTTCTTCAACTAAAAGGATGCATTTACGTGGATTATGATGAAAGTCATAATAAAAGTATAGAACTAATAAAAATCATGGGTATATGAAGTATTAGTAAGTTTTATGATGAGTTATGTTGGTTAGTATGTGAAAACATGAAAGTTTCTTAGAAATCACAAAGAGTTGAAAATCGATTTTAGTGAAAAAGCGTAACATGAAATTCAATTGACCATATCTCCTGTTATATTTTGAATTTTTGAATGTGGTCAAGTCCTAGAGTTAGATCTATGAGTTACCTAACTAATCCAAGTGGAATTACTGGAAAAGGTGTTGTAGATTTTTGTGTGGACTGATTTTAGCAAAGGAGTGTAAAGCTACAAAAACCTAAAAAAGCTTCTGCCATGATTTTAGAGAGGCTGTTTCGGCCACTTAAATTATGAGAAAAATTCTGGCCTTTTGGGACATGAAAGTATATGGTATAAAGTACCTCTTGTCCAAAAATGAGCTCATTCGACTTAAAATGAGCAAGTTATGACTATTTCAATATTTAGGTTTTTCCGAAGCGAAAATGCTATAACCGGAGTTCTATAACTCCGATGACCATGAAATTTAAACTGGAAGCTCACGTTAACATGTGTAAGGTCCTGCCAAGATTTGGGAATTTTGGAGTTAAACTTGAGGTAGCTAATTTCTTAAGGAATTAAGTGAAATTGATTTTTAAAAAATAGTAAATGAATTTTAAAAATTCCGAGAAAAATATATTTTCATTATGGGACTATATTATGCTAAATCCCAGAAAAAGAAATATTTTTGGGGCTGATTTGGTATTTTTCATGAAAATAGTTTAATTACGAACATATGAGTTAAATATGTTATGTGAAATAACAAAGTTGAAAATAGGATTTTATGGCTGAAGAATCCTATATAGAGTATATGCATATTTTTTGATGAGGATTTGATAATTGGTGATGATATTTTATGAGTATGACATTTTGAATGATTAAATGCATTATATGGTAAAGCGTAAATAATTAAGATAAATTGTTTATAAATTTAAAAGTGATTAAAATATTGTTATAATATTAATGATATTAGATTATGAGATTATTAAGTGATTGAAAACATGGGGATATTCTTGAATCTGGATAAATTATATTATAAATGTTTAATATTTATCCTTTATCTCATTTGATTGATTCTTTATATCATTATCCTCATGCTTATATTATGTTGAAAGTCATCTACGTGGCTCAGATGGACTTGGTATGATTATGACCGAGGATTGTTCGGTATAATCATAACAGTAAATGAATACACAATTATCTTTGGCGTAGTGCATGGATAATTTGTGGTCGTGATACTAATGAATACACAATTATCTTTGGTAGTAGTCATGGATAATTTAATGGTCGTGAATCTTAATGAATACACAATTATCTTTGGTAGTAGTGCATGGATAATTTGTGGTCGTGATATTAATGAATACACAATTATCTTTGGTAGTAGTGCATGGATAATTTGTGGTCGTGATACTAATGAATACACAATTATCTTTGGTAGTAGTGCATGGATAATTTGTGGTCGTGATATTAATGAATACACAATTATCTTTGGTAGTAGTGCATGGATAATTTGTGGTCGTGATATTAATGAATACACAATTATCTTTGGTAGTAGTGCATGGATAATTTGTGGTCGTGATCTTAATGAATACGATTATCATTGGCCGTAGTGCATGGATAATTAAGTGGTCGTGATACTTAATGAATATCCTTGGCACGTAGTGCGGGGATGATTCGATGATATGGATTAATTATTGAAATGAGTCTCAAAGAATGAAATATTAATTCATGGATGTGGTAAAAGTCATCTTTGGCCATAGTGCATTGATAGACTTGGTATGATTATGACCACGGATTATTCGGTATAATCATGATAGTAATTGAAAACACGAATATCCTTAGCCAAGTAAGGTACATGGATAATTCATGGTTGTGATACTTATTAAGCCGAGTGTCGATATTATTGGTTTTACGATTGTATATCTTTGGCACCGTAGTGCAAAGATGAATTGTTAATGAATATCTTTGGTAGGATTGCAAAAATGAATTTAATGTTTTCGACGATAAAGGTATTCAAGGTATCCTCACCTCTTTATCATATCAGTATCGTACCCTAATTTCGAGGGCTTAAATTCCATAAGGAGGGAGATTGTGAGACCCCAGATTTTATCAATAAAGATTTAAATTTTGTTGAAATAATTTTTAATATTATGGTGTGAATTTAAGATAATATTATAGTTGTGGGTAGTATTTATAAATTTTGCAAAAGTATGCAAGTGGTTATATTATATTCGATTGGTTGGGAATATTCGGTTTAGCAGGAATATTCGTGCAACTACTCAATCATTGGTGGACCCAATGATGTAATTATTGTCGGATTGAGAAAACGACAAAAAAAATTTTATTGAAATAACGGGCGGAAGTTTTACCGTGGTTCTTGTTGAACTACTCAAGTAGTAAAAGTACGATGTCATGTGTGTTGGTTGCATAAGTAAGACACGGTATTGATTATTGATGCTTATGTGAGAAGTCACTCAGGTTTGATTCCATTATTGTCGATTAATAATATGAATTATTATAACGATAATGACGTTTTGTTTTATTCATTATTATTAACGTAATAAAACGAAACATCTTTTATATAAAATAGAATAGTTTATTAAAGTTATTCATAAATAGAATATATTATATTTTATTATGCATAGTGTTGCATAGTGTTTTACATAGTATTGCATAGTGTTTGCATAGTAAAATGTTTTTATATAAATAGAATATATTATATTTTATTTAAAAGATTTTTCTTTAAATATGTAATCACGATTAAAAAGTAAATCAATCTGGACCGCTTAATGGATTAGTTACTTATGCATTCTATTTTCCTATAAATAGAAGCTCATTCCTTCATTATTTTCTTACGAATTCATTGAAACTCTGTAGAGAAATTATAGAGAGAGCTATAGAGAGAATTATAGAAAGAAGAAGAGTATTCTGCTACTTCACTACTTCTATATTCGGTTCTTTTTACGTAGAAGGGTGTTATTCTTTCTTCTTGAAGAGAACTTACATTATTCCATTCACTATTATTCTTACATTGGAATAACTTTTGCAAAAGTGGCATACCCTATACATAACTTTGTGTCATGCATATACCCTATACTTGGTGAAATCCTTATGTTATTCCATTGCTTATTATTACATTGGAATAACTTTGTATATCTGCTGATTTACCTATACTTGGTGACATTCTTCTATTATTCATTTGGAACATCACATGCATGTGTTTTACACACCTGACCGGTTCCGCTCTTTATCATTCTCGTTGAATATCCTATCTCGTGTGTTTTACACCGGATCTGGTTCCATCTTTATTATTACATTGGAACATCCCGTCGATGTGAATTTCACCCGACTTCGGTTCCGTTATTATTATTCTCGTTGGAATAACTTTGTCATCGCAATCTTGCATGCGTGGTGATTTCTTTTGTTATTCCATTCTTTATTATACCCAAATGGTTAAAACTTTGACTTCTATACTCCATGAAATTAGTAGAATATCCTTGATATTTGCGTTTCATCCAATATCTTTTCATGGAAATATTCTTCCGATCATTCTTGAATTTAACTCTCTAAACAGTGATCATGTTGATAATTTGGACGTTAATAATTCATGGATTAAATAATTCTTGAACTTGTTTTATTGAATTATTATGTCATTATCATCATCCTCATGTTATATTATGTTATCTTTGGCTTACTTGCGATAGATGAACTTAGTATGATTATGACCGAGGATCATTCGGTATAATCATGACTTGATATAAATGATGTGACAAAAGTCCTCGATGGCACAGAATGCGATGATGGATAGTTTTTGGTATGATTATGACCGGGGTGATTCTTAGATAGTCATGACCATTAATAACTTGATGAAAATCCTTGGCCGTGTAGTATGCGAGGATGATTAGATGTGGTGGTTTATTTATTAAAATTTGAGTCTCGTGATAAAAATTGATGAAAACCCTTTAAAACCTAAAAGATAGTAGACTTTATTCTCTACTTGACTCTTTTAATGGATTGCTTATTCATTGCAGATTAAACCGGTTTGTCTATTGTATTTTATCGGTTTAACACTGTTGAAGGCTAATGATAATTTATTCTCGCATTATCTTAGTCATAATATTTCTTCTTGGGCTAGTTGAGCTCACCCTTTCTTTCACTTTTCTTCTCTTCAGAAATGAGAACATAGCTGGGACGAGTCGGGGAACGAAGTAATGGTCCAGAGGATAGCATTAGTAGTCCTCACTATTCTGTGAAATAGTGTGATAATAGTTGTAATGAGGACTCCTTTTGAGTTTGTATAATATCTAGTAGACAATATTTGTATTCAAACTCATAGTTTATGTCGTATTGAACACGACAGTTAGGTTAGTAAGTTGTATTTGAATTTATGTACCATGTAAGTGGCGACTCAAGATGGGTGACGTATACCTAATTTTGGGGCCGTCACAATATTTAACAACCAGGTCGTTCCTAGGAAAGAGGGGGCTTTCCGATAAGGATTTCTCCTTATTGGCGCACAATTAGGTGACCAAACCTCTCCTTGACAGAACTTCTAGACATTGTCAATATTGTAAATAATAATATGAATAACTTTATCGTCTCAATTATCGATTTAATAATAATAAATATTATGCGAGATGATCTTGTGACAATAATTGAATCAATAATATGAAATATGATCAAAGAATTCTCAGAGCAATAATTGAGTATAAGCGAGTGACTTTTCATGTAAGCATCAATAATCAATACTGGTATGCTCTACTATGCAACCACAGCGTATTCTTCGTACTTTTTAACACGGTGTGTTTCAACAATGTTCAGAAAACTTAAAATCGTTATTTTCATAAAGTATTTTTGTCGTTTTCTCAATCAAACAATAATTACATTAATGGGGTCCACTAATGATTATGCCGTCAATGCGGATATTCCCCGACAAAAAATATTCCCCGACCAATCGAATATTATATAACAACTGGCGTACTTTGCAAAATTTATAAATATTACCCACAACTATAACATTATATCAAATCCACACCATAATATTTAAAAAAATTATTTCGAGAAAATTAAATCTTTATTCATAAAATCTGGGGTCTCACAGTATTCCCATCCAGGAGAGGGTAGAAGAGAGCAACAAAAAGAGAGAAACTAATAGATAGAAAAATAGAGATAAAGATAGTTCAAACAAATAAGTGTTTTATTTGGGTTACGTCACATAGTTATTGTGGTGAAGTAATTTGGGTCTTTACTTAAATTAAAATATCTTTGTATTATCTCAGTTAATTCTACTATATTTTTCAGAGATCGTCCCGTGATTTTTACCTCTTAGTTTTAGAGGGTTTTTCACGTAAAATTATGGTATCTCGTGGTTTGATATTTTATACTTATTATTATCTACAGTGATTATTATTTTGGTGGACTGCAAATTTAATTTGTTTGGCATGTGTTGATATTTTATTCATTTAATTTATCAAAGACAACAATATTTGGGAGGTGATTTTTTCCCAACAAGTGGTATCAGAGCTAAGGTTATTTTCTCGGTTGATTTTGATAAATTCTATGGAGGAATCAGCTGGAGCCATGATTAAATTAGTCTCATCAAAAGAACACGCGATGACGTAGTGAATTCTAGATAAAGGGTTGGTGTTTCCCTTGAGGTGCTCTCGATGGTGATATTGAATTCTTGATGGGTTAGCCAAGAATTGGTTATTGGTTCCGAGAGTGGTTAGCTGAGAATTGGTGATCTACGATGATTGAAAAGAATATGTTTAATTATTAATGAGGAAAGAATTGGCACTCGCTAAAAGGTCTTTAATTGTGACTAGAGGAAAGAAGGTGCACTCTTTATACAATGCATGTGTTAAAGATGGGGGAGTTGGAAAAAAAAAAGATGTGAAACAAAGTCATGCAAGATGGAAGAAAAACTTTACATAAGAACCACGAGAAGAAAGTTCTTCACTTTAAATGGGTACCAAACATGAAGAAGAAAAGTGATAGCTCGCAAGTCAGGATACAAAGCGGTTGTGAAAGAATTTGACAAGTAAAAATCTGTCAAGTTTGAATTAGATCCTCCCATCAAGAAGAGCCATGCCAATGAGATAAAGTCGGACACGAAGAAAGTTGAAAATTCTAAAAAGCTTGAGTTAAGTTAAGGCTTCGTAGGGATTAACTCCAAGTGAGGAGTTGTGATTTGACGTGCAAATTCAGTCTTGAAAGTTTATACAGAAGAAGACATAGCAGGTTTCGAAGAGAAGAAGTATACTTCGGGGTATTTGTTAACTTTTACAATGGGAACCGTGTTATGGCACTCCAAGTTGAAAAAGTATATTGCGTTGTCTACTACTGAGTTGACAACGATATGTTGTGGTTTTTTCAAGAGTTCGATTTGACACAGGAATCGACTCCAAGTGACGGAGCCAAGGTGAATACATCATCTAATGGGTTCGGAGGGGGAGACTGTTGGTCAAAGTCCTCACCCATTTATTGTTCCTTGGCCCTTTGAATTTTCCATGCACTTGGCCCTTTGAAAATTCCATCAACATTCTCCTCATTTACTTCTCCTCCCCTCATTGTTGGCTATAAAAGACAACCAAATGGAATGAAAAAAAATACACCAAAACACAAGCTCTCATCCGAGAGTAAAGAAAAAAGGAAAAGGGTGGGTGAGAGAAATCCCATCCGGGGAGGATGGATGAAAGTAATTTCAGCTGGGAGAGGGTGGAAGAGAGCAACTAAAAGAGAGAAAAATAGAGAAAACGATAGTTCAAATAAATAGATGTTTTATTTGGGTTCCATCACGTAGTTATTGTGGTGAAGTAATTTGGATCTATACTCAAATTAAGATATTTTTTGTATTTTCTCAGTTTATTCTAGTGAATTTTTCGGAGATCGTCTCGTGATTTTTACCTTTTAATTTTCTAGGATTTTTCACGTAAAATCTTGGTGTCTCATGTTTGAATATTTTCTACTTATTATTTTTTGCAGTGATTATTATTTTAGTGGACTGCAAATTTAATCTATTTGGTATGTGCTGATATTTTATTTATTTAATTTATCAAAGACAATAATATTTGATAGGTGATATATATATATATATATATATATATATATATATATATATATATATATATGTCGAAGTAATTCATTACAAATGGACACACCAATTATTATTATTTTTTGTATTTTTTTGCAAAAATTATTCTTGTTACTAATAAAGACAAAATTGTTAAAAACAATAAATCTGGTAGTTCATAATTTCTCATGTGGACAACCACATAGATACATCGACTATGATACATAATAAAACATAGTGATTATTTAATAATTATATATATATATATATATATATATGTATATGTGCGTGTAATTATTTTGTATACTACTAATATTTTTTTCTTTAATACTTTTGATTGCAGACGCAGGGCACAGTTTATATATATTTTAAGGTGTCGTATCCAATGTACTATGGAGGTGATAATCTATGCAACTTGCTTTTGGAATATGGCAAACTTCTGATGTCTATATATAGCCTATCAGCTCTTTTAGTAACTACTTACCCTTTTTCAATTATAAAATTCAGTTAATAGTTCTTTTTAATTCACTTAACAGAGCTAAGAACATGAAACGAAAGGAGTTAATAATGAGCTACAATTAAGCTTGTGATTATAATATTGCATACAGTTATAAAATGCCAAAAAAGGCATTCAAGTCCTCAGCAACGAAAAGAGAGGTACATACATTGTAATTGTTCTTTTATACTTATGAGCCTCATTAATTTGGTATTATATATATGGGGTTAATCCAATCACAACAATTCGTTCTTGTGAAAGAACCTTTTTTTTGACTTGTTTGTTGTGAATGAAACAAAAAAAAAATAAAAAAAAAAATTACAACAAGTCAAAAAAAAATTTGTTCCACATCAACCGGTTATTGTGGATGGAACCTATATATATATATATATATATATATATATATATATATATATATATATATATATAACCAACTATTCTAAAAGCTTAACTACTTTACTTCTACTAAATCAAAAGTTCAAGAGTATGTTCAAATTTTTTTATTTTGTAAGAGAAATATTCTTGTATAATTGTTTAATAACCAAATTCAAACTCAAACTATATATATTTTCTTAATCAAGCTTGAATAGCAGAATCCCATTTTATGTCAACCTCACTCTATTTTCTGTTCTAGAAGAATGACAATCGGCCAACTATACAATATAGGTGTGATAAATTTTAATTTTTGCATTAACCTTCAATAACATATTTTAAACTCAAAACTATTTTCTCTTAATTAATCAAGCTTGAGTAGCCTTCGATTTTATGTCAAACTCGTCACTCTAATTTTTACTACCTCCGTTCCAAATTATAAGATGAATATTAACTTTCGAAAAATTAGTTACAAATATTTCAAACTCAAAATTGACATAAATTACGTTGATTTATGTCAATACAATTATGAATATTATAAACTATCTAAAAACTACTACTAGTTATAAGATTTATTATTATAAAAACTTAAATAAATTATGTCAAATTTATTACTACTAGTGTTCTTATAATTGTGACAGTTAACTTCTTTTTTCTCTTTTTTGCATGTGCTAGTCCCGTGGCACACATGTTGAATGTATTAATTATTTAGGATATAAAATTAGAACTTAATAAAATTTAAAGAACTAAATTAAAAAAAAAATTAAATTAAAAAAGAATAAAATAATAATATATCTAAAATTATAAAATTATAGAGAGAAAAGAAAATAAAAAGATCAATCGTGACCCAAAATCACTAAGCTAACGCCAAAAGCCTGACGGAGGTGTTAGAATATAGATGATTGATATCTAAACAAAAACCTGTCACCGAATTATATTTAAAAAAGCAACGAATAAGTTGTACAGTGAAATTTAACAATACATAATAATAAAAATTGTTCAAATACATATATAATTAAGTTTTGTCTAGATATGAAGCATTCGTGGTACTATATTTTTTGGGCAAATTTATATTAATATTAAATATCGACATATGCAAAATATAAAAAATTATAAAGAAGAGACACATCTTAATATTTTGTTTTATCATTTATATATAGTTAATCGTAATTTACATTTAATTGATAATTAGTGGTTGTTCTGTTACATGCCTTTGAAACGTTTGTTGTGTTTGAGAGTTTCAAACAAACTAAATCCATTTAATTTAAAAATTTTATTGGTCTAACAAATGCTTAGAATACAACTTATTCAACTCATGATAAACACAATTCTTGGAGCCCAAACATAATGTATTAAAATTAATATGATGTGTTTAGATATCAAAATGCTACCTCTCCGCAGGCAAGTAACCCAAAAAGCCCTTACATGACAAATCATTTTTCTACGCATAATGCACTCTCTCTCTACCGGACCGCCCTCCTCCATTAGGTTGTCGAGGCATGAGACAACGACGTGCTTCCAGTTCCCACCTACCCACGCGCACTCGACCCCATGAGTGCCAAACCCTAAATTTTTCCCACATACCAAAGGCTAGAGATAGAAAGAAAGAGACATTGAGATTGAAAGAGAAAGAAAGTGTAAAACAAAAGAAAGAAAACCTCAGCCCCCAGCCACCAGCCACCAGCTCACAACACAAACACATCTAAAAACAAAATAAGAAAAAACATTTCCATCCATTTTCTTAATTATACTATATACTACTGTTATTATATATAGGCACAAATATATTATATCGTACGTTTTATATTAATTACTAGTTTTTTTTTTTGGGGTTTTCAAACAATCTCTCTCTCCCTTCGCGTAGCTACTAGTCTGCTTTACACTTTTTCTTTTGTGCCAATTGATTCTATTCATTCCAGGGTTTTTGCATCTGTTCTTTGTTCTCTATATATCTCCACTTAATAAATTATATATATGTCACTCAATTTTTTTACTTGTTTTTTGATTCATCTTCTCAATTCAACCTTTTTTTAACTTATTCCATGTATTAACTATTGCATCTAATTCTCTCTTTTTTCTTTCTTCATCACATCACCATGATCACCACTACCATCACCTCTTTCTCTCTCTTAAACTTGTTGACTAGAAACCCTCGTGCTTAATTTGGTCAAAATTTTCTTGCGCTTAAGAAAATCAGGCCTCAATAATTTTCATTTCTAGTTGTTCAAAAACTTTCATTTCTAGCCGTGTCTGATAAAATTTTGCAAGCCTGGCTAATCGGTGGTGGGCCGGACAAGTGGGCTTGCTACCTGGAATTGACCCGGCAGCCGGTAGTCTGCCTATGATGAACAACAAGCGCCACCGCGAGCTGTCCATAAATGATAACGGAAGCCGAGGCGATGAAGACGAAGACAGAGATAATGGAGATGAGCCTAATGAGGGGGCAGTTGTGGTCGGTTCTCGTAGACCTAGAGGCCGGCCACCGGGGTCCAAAAACCGGCCCAAACCGCCCATAGTTATCACACGTGACAGCCCTAATTCGCTCCGTAGCCATGTTATGGAGGTAGCAAGTGGAACCGATGTAGCCGAGAGCATAGCCCAATTTGCAAGGAGGCGTCAACGCGGTGTTTGTGTCTTAAGTGGCAGCGGTTCGGTGGCCAACGTGATACTCAGGCAGCCGGCTGCACCGGGTGCTGTGGTGGCCCTTCACGGAAGGTTTGAGATTTTGTCCTTAACGGGTGCGTTTTTACCCGGTCCAGCCCCACCAGGCTCAACCGGGCTTACAGTGTACTTGGCAGGTGGACAAGGGCAGGTGGTGGGGGGGAGTGTGGTGGGGTCACTTGTCGCGGCAGGGCCAGTTATGGTCATTGCCGCGACTTTTTCTAATGCCACTTATGAGAGATTGCCTCTGGAGGATGAAGATGAGGCGGGTGTTGATGGGCAGGAGTCTCACCAGCCCGGCAATGCAGAGGTTTGCCCCCCTGGTATTGCGAATAGTGGGGGGCTGCACCATCCAGGGCTGTCCGATCCCTCTGCTCTTTCAATTTACAACTTGCCGCCCAATGTATTGCCTAATGGTGGACAGTTGAATCATGATGCATATGCTTGGGCTCATGCTCGGCCACCGTATTGAAAAGAAGAGCAAAAAGAAGGTAATATTAATGTTGAAGTTTTCTGTTTGTGTTGAAATTAGATAGAAAATGGAAAGAAGAGTGTAGTGAGGATGAGAAGGCATATATAGTTCTCCATGTATATTAATTAAACTTCTTTTGTTATGCTTCCTTTGTGTTTGCAATAAAATGATTGTTTTCTAATTTGTTAATTGTATTCAGTATTACTTACATATAGTTTATTTATCTACGCACATTGATATATATACTGCAAAATATAATAATAATTTTCTCTTCCCCCAATTTTTATTTTTTCTTTAGTGATTGTTAAATATATAGTTTATGCCTTGTATCATTTGATATTTATGGACAAGATTTTGGAGATCTGAAGATAACAATATGTCTGGTAGAGTCGCTTCAATTAATAGGCGTTCATTAAAAAAAATTTAGTTTCTGAAAACCAACTATACTCATAGCTGTACGTTTCAATCTTGTGATATACTATAACAAATAGTATAGATTATTGTATAATATCTTAGTAAGTAACGAACAGGGGCTATGGTGGAGTATTTTATGTTTCAAGTCTTGGTATTTTAAAACCTGGTTCTTGATTTTTATTGATGAATGATCATGATGATATACATGAAAGATGGAAACTAGGGATAGTCACACAGTGACTACATTAATTATTTTTGGGGATAAATTAACTTTTGGTATTTGTCTTTGGAATACACTTATAATTTAAGATTGAAGTGAAAAAAGTTACTGGCTGGTGATTGTCTTTCAAAAAAATGTCACACAAGTTAAACATTAAGACACGACTTACAATTTGGTACCCGAAGTGAAAAAAGTTATAAACTGGTGATTGTACTAAAAAAATTTTGTAATCTGGTGCTTGTACTTTCCAATTTTTAAATAATCGTTAAAATTAATCCAACGGAAGAGACAAATATACAGAGAGAGAAGCGAAGTAGACGCGAAGTAGATCATCGATGTTTTGTTCCATCTTTTCTTGCCTCCTACATTCGCACCATTGCTCCACAGTAGCACCGACTTGGGAACTCTGGTGTAATCCATTCATTTTTGTTGCATGAACTACAATCTTCTTCCCCGATTTCACTTACGATTCCACTCCAAGACGAGCTCATCCTTTCAATTAAACACCGAAAACCCTTTAATAAATATATGAGAACCAAAGAATCAAATGGAGAATCAAGACAAGAAAGAATGAGAGAAGAAGACGTAAGAAGAGAACTCTAATTTTCAAATGTAATAAAGATGAAATCTTCATCGCTTTATCTGAGTGTAACATTTTTCGAGTATAAGCACCAGTTTGTAACTTTTTTCACTTCGGATACCAAATCGTAAGTCGTGTCCCTAATATTTAACGGAGTGTAACATTTTTCGAGTACAATCACCAATTTGTAATTTTTTTCACTTCGAGTATCAAATTATAAGTCGTGTGCCAGTAGAGGTACTAAAAGTTAATTTATCCCATTATTTTTGTTTTTGTTTTTATGAATGTTAGTGTGAAAACAAGTTATATCTTTACATTTGCATTCTTTAGTTTTTTTTTTGCTAAACATTGATATCAACTTGAATTAAGGATATTTATAGTTTTCTTTTTAAATTTTTTATTTGGATATGGAAGTGAAGATCTTGATCACATATATATATATATATATATATATATATATATATATATATATATATATATATATATATTTTGGATCTTAAATCACTTTTATCCAACTCACTGTAGCTCACCCTTTAGCGACAGAGACACGGTGACGAGTTCGATCATCAATACAACCGTCTATATACTTTTAGCGACGGACAACATATAAGCGTTGCTAAAAGTATAGATACGACGGTTGTATGGCCGAGGCACCGTCGTTTTAAAATCATTAAAGGGGGGGGTGAGCTCTCGGATGAGTTGGATAATGGGTAAACTTAAGATCCTGATAGATATATATATATATATATATATATATATATATATATATATATATATATATATGTGTGTGTGTGTGTGTGTGTGTGTGTGTGTGTGTCCAATATTACCTATGCATGAGATATGTAGGTATGAACTATATGAAGCAATTGAGGGAAACTTTTCCACACCTATGTAATTAATTTCTTACTTTTTTTGTTCAATTATTTTATCATTATGAATCCGGTTAGTATGAAGTTTATTTTTTGGTAAGTTGATCAATTGATCAATAGAATGCTGACACACATAAAACATCATTTGCGTATTAACACTCTATTGGCCAATTGAACAACTTATTCAAAAAAAAAAACTTCATGGTAATCACTTCCTACTCATATGCTTTGGTGAAAGGCCTGCGATATTTCCGTGGATTGAGCTACCTTAGGCCCCCCCCAAGATTTTTTGGGCCATGCAATAGAATACCAAGTGGGCTAATGACTATTGTGAAGATAAACATTAGCTAATGACTATTGGGCTAAATTCATTAGAATACCAAGTGGGCCTTTCAAAAAATAGAATTGTCTGAAAAATAGTATAACTAATGACTATTGTGAAGATAATTCCAAGAGTAGATATTTTTTCATTTTTTCATTTAGTATAATAGATGGATTTCGTGATTTGAAAGAACGTGTAGTGCAATTCTGACGAAGCTTTAATATGTTTTAAAAGATTTTTTTTTGCTATGTTTTATTGTCTTTGTCAAAGAAAATTATATTACTACATTATCTTTATTTTAGTAAAAATATATTTTGTAATTGTGGAACTTTACTTTTTAGTGATGAATATATATTATGTTGTTAAAAAAATTCTTTGCCCCCCCCAATATCGAATCCTGGCTCCGTCCCTGCATATTTCCATTCAAAAGGGACCTCCTCATCAGCTAATATTCTTTTAAGGGATAAATCAACTTTTGGTACCTGTACTGGGACACGACTTATAATTTGGTACTCGAAGTGAAAAAAGTTACAAACTGGTGATTGTAGTCGAAAAATATTACACTCCGTTAACCATTAGGGACATGACTTACAATTTGATACCCGAAGTGAAAAAAATTATAAACTGGTGATTATACTCGAAAAATGTTACACTCCGTTAAACAGTAGGGTTTCATCTTTATTCTGTTTAAAAATTAGAGTTCTTTTCTTCTGTCCTTCTTCTTCTCTCATTCTCCTTGTTTCGATTTTTCATTGATTACTGGTTCCCATATATTTATTAAAAGGTTTTCAGTGTTTAATTGAAAGGATGAGATCGTCTTGGAGTGGAATCGTAAATAAAACCGGGGAAGAAGATTGTAGTTCATGCAACAAAAATGAATGGATTACACCAGAGTTCCCAAGTCGGTGCCACTGTGGAGTAATGGTGCGAATGTGGGAGGTAAGAAAAGATGGAATAAAACATCGATGATCTTCTTCGCGTCGACTTTGCTTCTCTCTCTGTATGTTTGTCTCTCCCGTTAGATCAATTTTAATAATTATTTAAAAATTGTAAAGTACAAGCACAAGATTACAATTTTTTTTTAGTACAATCACCAATTTGTAACTTTTTTCACTTCAGGTACCAAATTGTAAGTCGTGTCCCTAATGTTTAATGGAGTGTAACATTTTTCGAGTACAATCACCAGTTTATAATTTTTTTTCACTTCGGATACTAAATTATAAGTCGTGTCCCAATACAGATACCAAAAGTTGATTTATCCCATTCTTTTAATAATATAGTTGAAATAGTAGTATTTAATTCTTGCTAAAGATGAAGTCAGTTAGAGACAAGAATATAATAGAACACTTCCAGGTTTAATTTATACTCCATGTAACTGATGCTGTGTTGTTTAAATTAATAATATTCTTTTAAGGACTTAACAATTAATGCACTTGCAGTTTTGAACCCCAACTTCTACTTCTAGGAAATAAAGACAAGAAATGGAACTTAACAATTGTACTTGCTTCAATTAATGCAGTTGGAATTTTGAACCCCAACATCTACTTCTAGGAAATAAAGACAAGAGAAGGAACATGACAATTTTACTTACTCCCTCCGTCACATTTTATTTATGATTTTAGAGAGAAATTTTTATTTTCTATTTGTCATTTGTAAATTTAAAAAAAATATTAAATGTTTAATTTTTATATTATTTTTTACAATTAAAGGTTAATTTATTACTCTCTTATCTTTCTAATAAGTTTTAAAAATTAATAATAAAATTTTAAACTTACTTTTTAAATTTATTAATTTATGCTCATAACCTTAAAATGTTAAATATAAAGTCAGGAAGAGTGTATATGATAGTAAATGAAAGTTCTAAAACGAATGAATTTCTTTCCACAATAATGCATATGGTTTATATTATTAAGTAATGATGTTTATTTCATGGATTATATGATCTGGATCTTAGGATATTTTTTAAATGATTAATCAGTTATATTTTTTTATCATAATGATGTCTATCTGCGGATACTAGGTAGGAGATGATCTAATTTTAAACCCACATTCAGTACTATTAATGTTAAGGATTGGTGGATAATGCGCAAGAGTAACATGATATGTGCATAGGAGTAAATTGTAGGGTAATTTTTAAAGTTTCTTCAATTCTCATGTTTACTGTTAACACCATATTTAAATTACTCAATTTTACAAGAAAAATGACATAGCGAACGTCAATTAATTTTTAATTGTGAATTAAGTGGATAAGTATTAGTTATAATTTTTTAAAGAGATGTATAATAATTATAATTTTTATAATTATTATCAATCTCATATATTAATAAATTTTATAATTATAATTCGATATAAATATATTATAATATATAACGGGACTCATTTTACAATATGATTCATGATATTTCAATTTTTGTAATTAATATCATCCATTTATCTCTGATCTCCAACTTTCACAAATATCCTCTTACTATTCCTATAAAATTGGGGAATTAATATCAGCTCATTTTCCCTAATTAATTCATTTAATTTACTCTTCCTGCTAAAAAAAAATCTGACCTAATTTAAAAGTACTAATTCAGTAAGAAGAGAGGTAAATTTGTAAAAATTAATAAGATGGTGGAATTAGTCAGTAAACATTGAAACATCTCATTGTACATTCCTCATCACAAAATGGATAATTATAAAGCACAAATTTAGACGTAGTTTGCCATATATATATATATATATATATATATATATATATATATATATAATGATCAAGTAAGGATCTTTACTTTCTTAAAATAAGGACTTTTTTTTTTTTTTTTTTTTTTTTTAAAACAACTAAATAAAAAGGTTTAATATTTTATGGGCCAAAATTTTCCATAATATAATGTTTTAGGCGTAATTTGGATACTATACCAAAAAATGTATGTACATGCCGCATGCATCGTATATACCTATTTTGTTATATGTATCCAAATCACATTCAAAACATTGTATTATATAAAATTTCAGGGCCCATAAAATATTAAACTTTTTTTTTTGTTGTTTTAAAAAAAAAGCAAAAAAAAGCAAAAAAAAATCCTCATTTTAAGAAAGTAAGGATCCTTACAATCCGGACAATATATATATATATATATATATATATATATATATATATATATGTCGAATTTGAAGTTTTTGTAGGTGATCGAGCTGAACCCCATAAGGTCATGTCTTTTGGATAATGAAGTGGAGGACAACCCATGTGAATCCTATGCCAACTATATCTGTTTGTAGCTTTGCAGTTCTTTGAATTTAAAAGGAATTAATGATTTGTTAATTGCTGCTTGCCTACTTATATTTAATCAAGGGGGCGAAATGGAAGAACAGAAAAAGGAGGACAAGAAATAGACTCCTTTATAGTAAGGCAATCAAATAATTAAATGTCTTCTCCATATACCCCGTCCACTCTTTTTTTTCTTTTTCTTTTTCTGGATGCACCCCATCCACTTATTACTAACCCGCAATTATAAAAAAGAATCTCAACTTTCTAATCAAGTTAATTAATTATCTTGATTCTCGAGTCTAAATAAAAATGTGAATATTATTTTTCTTAATTTAATATGTTTGTATCAGATGATGATTGCTTGCCTTCGACTGCCTTAACAATAGTATTTGCAGCATATATGCGCCCAGAAAGAAAGAAAAGAAGGAAGAAAAACAAAAACGAAAAAAAAGAAAAAAAAAAGGAGCAAAAATATAAACATCCACTTTGATCAGCTTTTATGAATTTCGTGTAAAAAAGTATTTATATACACATGCATGAATTTGTAGAATTTTCTTCATCGATTTGCTATTCACATATGCATGCATATATATTCTCATTTCTTTAGAAAGAAAAAAAAAATCAAGATAGCATAACCCAAATTATTATTTTTGAAATAGCATAATTATTTTGTTCATTAACATGACTTAATCACATATAAAATATAACCTAATTTTATTAATTAATCTTATATTGTTTCTATTATTTATAAATTTATAAATTGAAAGAATGAAGTAGAAGTTACAAAGTTTTAACCTTCAAAGGTAGGGTTCTATAATGGCCATAAAGATTAACTGGCCATTTGCAACAGCTCTTTTAAATTCCTGATGCCATTAAAGCTAGAAGCTAGTTAATTCATAAAATTAAAATAAAAAGTGATAAATTGTTATAAAATAATAAATAAAACAAAATATATATTGATAAATTTTTGTATTCAAGTGTTCATTCACACTTTTTTTTCACTATGACTTCTTCCAATATACAAGCAACCATGGACATGATGGTTAATATCATTTTCTCGGATGGGTGATGGTCTATCTCTCTCTCTTCTATTCTTCTTCTATATATATATACTGAATATATAAATAACATATATGCATCAACTTCCTAAGCCACGTTCACTTCATTCAGCAAATGAAAGGACATAAGGCCTTTTCATTTCTCAGCCTTTTCATATCCGAACCTTTTCACATTCCAATACTTTATTTCTAACACTCTCCTTTGGATAACCACTTTTTAAGAATATGCCTCATTAAAAATTTTATCAAAGAAAAATCCCGTGGAGAAAAAATTTGACCAAAAAAAAGAGTACAATATTCTTGAATAACTTCTAGTGTCTTAGGATTGCTTCATTAAAACCTTGCAAAGGAAAATCAGTGGAAAAAAACCTTAGCAAAGGAAAAAGAGTACAATCATCACATCCTTTTTACTCCCCCTCATGAGAGCATAGAATTTCCATTATTCATGATAAAAATATCCTTAAGTCAACGCATGACAATATTATGCACCAACTTCTTAAAAATCACAGTTGGTAATGGCTTAGTGATCATATTAGTCAAATTATCACATGATCATATCTGCTTGACATAAACATCGCCACTCTTCTGGAGCTCATGTATATATAAAAAAAATTGGTGCAATATGCTTGGTTCTATCACCTATGATATATAGACTCCTCTAATTTGAGTGATACAAGCGACATTATCTTCATATAGTATCATTGGACTATTTATGATTGATGATAATTCACAGTTCTCACGAATATGTTGAATTACTGATCTCAACCAAACACATTCACGACTCGATTCATGAATTGTGATAATCTCTTCATGATTTGAGGAAGTAGCATAAATTATTTGCTTAACAGATCTTCATGAAATAGTTGTATTTCCATAAGTAAATAGATATATTGTTTGTGATCGGCCTTTGTGTGGATCATAAAGGTAACCTTGTTAATAAGCTAACTTCAAATGCTATATCAGGTCATGTGAAATTAGCAAAATACATCAAAGCACCAATTACATTAAGATATAGTACTTCAGGACGACCAAGAGTTTTTTCATCATCTTCATGTGGTCGAAACGGATCTTTCTTTATATCAAGAGACCAATCTATCATTGGAGTACTCTAAGGATTAACATTATCCATGTAAAGTTGCTTCAGGACTTTTTCTGTGTATGTTGATTGATAAACAAGAATTTTATAGTTCAATTTGTAGTCCAAGACAAAAATTTGTCTTACCAATATCTTTCATCTCAAATTTGTTGTTTTTGTCAACTCTTCTGGAACAAGATCTTTCATGAATAAATATAGCAATAATAGCAAATTTAGATTCTGATCTTTTGATAAAAATGCATGCACAAATTAGATTATTCTCAAATCTTTCTTTCAAAAGATTTCCACGAAGGCGATTATACCACAATATGCATATGGATTGTTTTAACCCATATAAAGATCTTTGTAGCTTGATAGAATACATACTCTGAGATGTAGAATTATATGCTTCAGGCATTTTATATCATTCAGGAATTTTCATGTATATGTCATTATTTAATTATCCATACAAATATGTTGTAACAACATCCATATATTAATCGCATATCCAAATTTTCTTTTGCTACCAAACTAATTAATTAAAAATCTGAATGTAATTGCGACCATTACAGGAGCATATGTTTCTTTATAATTAATATCAGGTCTCTGCGAGAAACCTTGTGCTACAAGTCACGCTTTATACCTTATAATTTCATTTTTCTCATTTTGTTTATGTACAAATTAAATATCCATTTGTATTCAACAGGCATTACACCTTCAGGTGTTCGAACTACAAGTCCAAAAACTTCACATTTATTTAGTGATTGTAACTCTTCTTGAATCGCCTCTTTCCACATTGGTCAATCATTTCTGTGTTGACATTCATCAATGATTTCTGATTCATATTCATGATCATTATTTTTGGTAATATCAAGAGCAACTTTATATGAAAATATGTTATCGACAATAATTTTATTTATATCCAATATATATGTCTCCTGTATATACATAATGTATCGAGATCTCGTTATTTTCAGGTACCTGATCCTCTTCAAGAGAGAACTCATCCTCTTCAAGGGATAACTCTTTAAGGGTTTTATTTATAAGAGATTTTTGTTCATAAGTTTTGGATAGATCAATAATTTTTTTGTAGCGTGTTTCATGGCTATAGCCTCTTTATAGGCTGCAACTTATTTTTCTTGTACTTTATTCTTCTGGGAAATTTTATCTTTAACACCAACCATTCTTTCACGTTTCAGATGTGACTTTGATTCAATTTGTTGTTGTATTAACTGATTGTCCTACAGGGACTTCAATCCCTGCTAGAATATTAGTAGTTAGAATGTGAGATATCACTATTTTCATATTATCAGTGAATAATTCTGGTAATTAATTTTCAATTCATTGTAAATGAATAATCCTTTGAACTTTTAGTTCATATTGATTTGTATGAGGATCAAGATTAAATAACGTTAAAACATTCCAATTAATCTCATGTCGTGCTTCAGGCAATGGTCATCTCACGTCGTGTTTCACGCAACGACTTTTCTCCCCCTAATCATGGTGGGAAGACTGTTTCATTAACCAGGACAATCCTCGAAACATGCTTTTAAAAAAATCACATGTTAAGGTTATGATGCAGCATGTAAAATAGCATGACCCCAATCATAAATAGGTAATTTTGATTTCATAATCAAAGGTCAAACAATATATTGAAGTCTAGTATAAGTGATTCAGCTACACCATTTTGAGTATGTGTATGTGCAACAAGATATTTAACATAAATATAACCATCTGGTTAATGCATCAAGTAAAAACATAAAATACTTGAATATACCACAATGTGGGTGTATTGGTCCACATATATCACTCTAAATTCTTTCTTAGAAAGATGAACACTAAATAATAATGATTAAATGTGATGGTTTTGTAATAAATTTACTTTGATATAATCAAAAAGTAAAGGAATCTTCTGGTTCTTTAAGTTGGGATGTTCATGGGAGTTTTCAATAATTCAACGCATCATTATTGATCCTAGATGATCATGTCAAAGCATAAAAATATTTGGATCTGAACACTTCTGGTGTATTGCATACTTCTGGTGTATTACAACATTTGTTTCAACTATTCTCATTTTAGTATAATATAACCCATAAGAGAAAATATATAGTTTTTCTAATATGAGCTTCTGGCCTGATACTATTGAAGTAATATAAAGAAATTCTTCAATGCCTTTGTTATTGGTTTCAATATGATAACCATTATAACGTATATCCTTAAAATTGAGCAAATTTATGCTCAGCTCAGAAGAATATAAATAATCATCAATACAAAGTTATGTACCCTTTGACAATATTATAATCGCTTTTCGAGAGCCTTTAATTAAGTTTGATGAATAATCGCTCTTCCAGAGCTTTTAATTAAGTTTGATGAGTTTTTGGCCCATATACATCTTTATATATGCAAAAACATAAATAAAACATATAATAGAAATACTTATTTTAATGTCATAATATAATGAAATAAAAATAATTAATTGGTATGAATATTTCTATCAACATCATCAAGGAAATCATAGATATCAAAATTAGTTATATCCACTCCATTTGAAAAGTCAAAATAATTCATGGGATCTTCATGATCATTATGATCAATAAAGTTTATTTCAATTTCATTTTTTATTCTTTTATGGAGTCTTGGTGTAACACCCCCTTCCCGAAAAAGAAAGGGAGGTCACGTGCAAAGCACAACAAACCTCAAAATAAGTAAACAGAGCACTAATAACTTCAAAATATTAATAATGGTGATCCATTAATAAAGTACTAAATAAAATTCTCCAATTAAAGTCAAAATAATCAACACCAATTTTTTTTTGAATTAACCTAGATGGTCAAAGGCAACACTCTCATCACACTAGCCCTAAATCACCCCTACAAATCTGTCGGAAGAAAAACACAGCATGAGTCAATTGCCCAGTACGGATATAGATACACAACTGATATACAAAAATAACTGAGACAAAATACTGAACAAAGCCTCAAGTGTAAATACTGATGAAAATATAATCTTCAAAGATCTAAATGAAATATATCTGAATCAACAGAATTGACGAAACCAATAGACGAATAAAGAAATAACGAACTGAAGTAACTAACTCAATGAATTGAACTGAACAGAAACAAACAAAACTAATACAATAAAATAATAGGTTGAAACAAATGGTTGGGGTTATTTCATACCGAGTGAGCTCAAAAATATATCTTGCCACACAAACAAGTCAAACTAATGTCACACAGGCAAATCAAATGATGCCACACATGTATAAGCAACCAAAATAATGCCACACAGGCAAATCACACATTGGACCGCGAATCCAAATGTATGCAAATCGGATAGTGTGTTTGGTACAACATCACCAATCCACAGAACAGAAAACTAGGGTTAACCCATACGCCTCCCACAACAAAAAACCAAATGGCCCACTTCCTCCGGAGCCTAAACGGAGACTCCATGGACTAATCACACAGCCACGGAGAGTGTCATGCCTCTCGTGCCAAGACGTCATACACACAGGTACCCCACGGTGGTTATAGCTCGTATACCCTACAAAGATATTCTAACAAAATACCATGTCACAACACACGCGACATAATACTAACAAAAAGGGTTCTATATGTATATGTTGAACCAAATCAAATTCTAGTCACAAGGTTTCAAAAGAAGGTAAAGAATACGTATCGCTTCTACAATTATCAAAATAAATACTATACATGATAACCTGATTCAAAGAGTACAAGTACGAGTCCAATGTGCCAACTCCAAAATGAAACAAATATATCAATTTCACAAGAAACAATTATGTGAAATAATAACAGAAATTCGAAACGAAGAACAAAACGAACAATTTAAATTTAACAAAAGTATCGCTGAAAGAGTACGGAATCCGTACCTGAGTTAAGCAACGTCATACCCAAAATTATAATCCGAATATAACTAGTTAAATTCCTTCTGTTCGAACTAATTAAACAAAATAATAAATAAGTGTAATTAGTGAATTATTATTATTACCCAAAATATATTCCAAATATAACTTGTTAAATTCTCTCCGTCAGATTTAATAAAATAAAAACAATACAATTATAAGTTACTTACTAATTATAATTAATTTCCCCAACTACATCAAACTACAATACAAACTCAAGTTATAATATATTAATCTTTTAATGATTACCTCTCGTTTTATTTAGAAATCAAGTATTACTGTTATATGTAAGACCCCAACTTTTATGAATAAAGAATAATTTTCTCGAATTATATTTTTGAATATTATGGTATTGATTTGATATAATGTTATAGTTGTGAGTAATATTTATAAATTTTGCAAAGTACGCAAGTTGTTATATAATATTCGATTGGCTGGGAATATTCGCTTTAACAGGGAATATTCGTGATAACTATATAATCATTGGTGGACCCCACAACGGAATTATTGTCGGATTGAGAAAATGACAAAAATACTTTATGAAAATAACGGCGGAGGTGTTACCGTTAAAACTGTTGAACTACCCTATAAGACCCCGAATTTTATGAAATAAAAGTATTCAATTTTTCTTATAATAACTATTGTAAGACCCCAAAATTTTTAAACAAAAAGGAATTTTTTTTATTTATTATTTTGAAATAGTAAGGGTTGATTTGATTAATGTGGATAGTTAAGGGTTAAATACGCAAATATTTCAAAATAAGCAAGTGGTTATAAAATATTCATTATCGTCGGGGAATATTCGTTTGGTCGTGGAATATTCAATGATCGTCGGGAATATTCGTATTTACTTACAAGCAACACCATGTGTGGGCCCCATAACTGAAAAGTTTATTGGATGAAGAAAACGACAAATATAAGTTGTTTTTAAATAACGGCAGAGTTGTTGCCTTAAGTATCATTGTTGAATACCCGGTGGTTAAAATACACTAATACGCGTTGTTGAAAGCAGAAAACACCAGATTGCACCAATTATTGATTCTTACGTAAGAAGGCACTACTCAATAATGATTACAGAATTACTGCTCAAATTTTTATCGAGTTAATAATTGTCATATTGATATTTTATATTGTCATTGTTGTTTCAATAATTGTCATTACACAAGATTTTTCATTATCGGCAATAATTCATATTATCCTAATAATATTATTAGATAACATTATGGGCAATGTCTAGAAAGTTCTCGCTCTAAGGAGAGGTTTGGTCATCTAATCATGCGCCACCAAGTAGAAGAAATTTTATCGAAAGCCCCTCTTTCCTCACAACCGCCTCGTCACAATATTGTGATTCTCGTAATATTATTTGTGAATAATTAATTATTGATTTATATGATGAGGAAAATATTGATTTTATGTGGATATAGATGGAGAAAATTTTTAAAATGACAATTGTTGAAAATTAATATTTTATCTTTTTCTGATAAAATAATTCATTTAAATATATTATTTTGATAATATATTAACGGTGATATTTTTACAACGAATGTGGGATATATGAGTATACGAGGAGGAAGAGTATTTTTGTGGCATTAAATGTTTAAAACATGTTAAACATGTCCTGTGGACCCCATTTATCGATCGAAATTTGATTATACCACAAAAATCGCCGTTTGTGGATTTCGGTCAATTTCTATTTGGAATTTGAAAAAACTTTCTTCTGCAAAGTTGTAGAGAATTGAAATTCCTATAAAAACTCGCGAGATTCGAATTTTCTGATGAAAGGGCTATTTATTATGAATTATTGAAGTTCCGAAGCTCCGAAATAATTGATTTTTGGGAGTTTAAATTATTTTTGTTAAGAAAAACGTTTTTTGTATTTTTTTGGACATCATTAACATGTGTGGCTGGTGTTTTGACCAAAAAGGTGGGCTAAGGAAAATTTGTATAATTATATTAATATTATATTAAATTTTCTGCTTTGGTGTTCTAAGCAATTTCCTATAAATAGGTGCTTAGTTAGAATTGAAAATCACACCGTAAACCAAAGTTTTCTCTATTTCTCTCGATATTTTGAGCGATTCTTGTGAGTATTTTGAGTATACTTTGAGTATTGATATACTGCAAGTTTCATTCAAATAATCAGATTCCAAATGTAAGTACCGATCTTCTTGAGGTAAGGGATATTATTTTTTCAGAATGATATTATTTCTTCAATATCATTATACTCAAAATGTTGATCCAAGTTTTTATCAAATTTGGAACTTTTTCATTACTATTCATGGTTACTATTCATGGGTTACTATTCATGAGTTACTATTCACGAAGTTACTATTCACGAAGTTACTATTCACGAGTACTATTCACGAAGTAGTATTCATGAAGATGTTTGTTTTTGTGGAATTTCTATCTTTTGGTGCTTTGAGTTACTATTCACGATATACAAGACTATTCACGATACTGAGACTATTCACGATACTCTTAACTATTCAATCGAAAAATAAAATTTCTTCTTTTTGTCCAAAATATCTATTCGGATACTAGCTCGATCAGATCCATGTTTTGATCATTCTCAAATTTACACCACTACGATTATTTTTTTGAGGTATTTTTGACGTGGATAAAACCAAGTACGAATCCTTAATCCTTAATCCTTGTCATTTTGTTTCACCGGATTCGCTTTTTTTAAAAAAATATTTTTCATCATCCTCGCCTTTAAATGATGATATTATGGAATATCTTTGGCCAGTAGAGCAAAGATGAATGATTTCTTAAGAATATCTTTGGCCCAGAGTAAAAGATGAATGATTTCTCAAGAATATCTTTGGCTCAGAGTGCAAAGATGAACAAATGTGTTTAAAATGAATACGACTTAATCGATGAATATCTTCGCCCAGAGAGTAAAGATGAATATTTGATTCCGTATGTATATCGATTGATGTTACAGGATAAAAGATAGACGATGAACTTTTAAATTCATACATGTAAGATAGTAGTTTGCATTCTCTACTTAACTCTTCTAATGAATTATTATTTCACTGCGAATATTGATTTAAAATTTGTTGTCTATCATCAGATTCTATTATATTTTTCCTCGTTGAAGACTAACGATAATTTGTCAGATATTATCTTAGTCATAATATTCTTTATCGAGCTAGTTGAGCTCACCCTTTTCCTTTTTGTTCCATTTTTCTCGTGAGGCGAGAATATAAATGAAAGTACGAAGTCTGGGTATGGAATGAAGGTTTTAGAAAGGATTGTTTAGTAGTCCTCACCATTTTTGTAAATTAATGTATCAATAAATGTGATGAGGATTTATTTGAGTATAGATATTGTCTGTAAGATAATATTTGTATTCAAACTCACAGCTTTATCATTGTAATAATAAAGTTGTAGTTGTTTCGTACCATGTATTGACAACTCGTAATGTGATGTATACCTATTTTGGGGCGCCACAATTGGTATCGAGCCATAAGTAAAGAGCCCCAGCCTCTCATTTGGTGACTTCTCGTTGATGGGGATGCACCGCCGCATCTCTAGGGGACGCCGCTCTAAGGTGGCAAACCGATAGGTATCAATGTGAGGTGTCGACACAAGTTGGTGTCCAGAGTCACAGCTTGGTATTAGAGCTTAGGATATGATCTCCATGAGATCGGGAATAGAACTAGAGGGAGAGACGAGTAAATCTTTCGCTAGTGTGTCCTACCTAAGCTTATTTGTTAGTTGGTCAAGATATAGGATATTATGTGATATATTGATTTCTTTAATTAACCCTTGTTTTACGACAAGATTTGAGAATGTCGAATCGAGAATATTAACAATGGAGTAATGAGACCGTGGAGATGCTCAGATTTACCAACGAGGAGAACGTGCAACAGTCGGCAATGTTCCTCCCGTGAACAACACCATGGAGCAAGCGTATGATGAACGAGGGATGTTTAGAAGTTTTTTTGCGCTCATGCAAAATCGCATTTGGGAGACTCGTGTTCAAAATACAGAGGAAATGATAGCAATTCACGAGTTGTCACAACCAAGCGCTTCAAAGAGTCAGGACCACCGTAATTTAAGGGAAAGCCGATCCGATCATGGCGGAAACACGGGTTAAGCAAATTACCAAGATATTCGATGTCTTGGGATGCACGGAGGAACAGAAGGTTCCATTCGCCACCTTTATGTTCCGTGGGCGGCGCGTATCACCGGTGGGAGTCTGTGAAGCGTGCACTCCATCCAAATTAAGCACTCAAAGATGTCGTGGGAGACATTTCAGAATTATTTAATGACAAATACTTTCCTCGAAAGTGTTCGGCATACGAAGGAAGTGGAGTTCATCGATTGAACAAAACAACACGACGATTTGTCAAAGACGAGGCAAAGTTTGCAGAGTTATCCAGTTTGCAGACCTCATTTGGTGGAGAATGAGGAACGATGACGCGATGTTTCTTAGAGGTTTGAAACCCAAGATACGCCAAGATCTCATTTCTCATAAACTTTCTCTATTCAGATGTTGTAAATGGGCTCAATTATTAGAGCGAGATAACGAGTACTACCAACCGAGGGACCACAACCAGATCGTATCGTAGATAGCAATCAATGTATAAATGATAACTCATGAGAAAGAAACAGATTTGACAAAATGGTAACCACTCCGTGGTAATCATGGCCATGAAAATGTAAGAAGCGAGTGAGAGGAGATTTTAAAAGAGGAGATTTAACAACGACTATATGAAGACGACAAAGTCTTGCAAAAGAATCGGTTCTAAGGGAGGAGAACGACCACCCATTATATGCTACAAATGCGAAAAGAGGGACATATCACCAAACCGCCCACAACAGCTCAAGGTATGCTATAATTGTGAAAGGAAGGACATATCGCCGAGATCAGACGAAGAATAAACCTAGTTCAATGGGGATTATGACTCAAAAGATCGTCCCCTGTAAAAGTCAAAGTCAACGATTCCGGAAGAGCGCTTTGTCAGATCGGTCATAATGCGAGGAACCCAAACGAGGTGATCACGGTAAGCTATTTATAAATTCTCATGGTTTATACCTTACTTGATACCGGTATACCCATTCATTTATCTCTCCCGCATGTGCTCAACGCTTAAACTTGACCGAGAAATTAGACTTTCGACCTATCTCGTGGAAACTCCGTTAGAGAAACTTTCATCACATCCACCGCTTATAAATCTTGTTTGATTCAAGTTGGCACCATTACTTACCTCGCTGACCTTATCTCTTTAAAGATACTTGCTTTTGATGTGATTTTAGGATTGATTGGTTAACTACTCATCATGCCAAAATTGATTATTTTCGTAAGGTTGTTATAGTTTTCATATTCCTAACCAACCCGTTGTGTATTTAATTCAAGCAACTAAACCATTAAAATCAATCACCGCTATATCTAATCATAAAGCTATTCGCTTATTAAAAAACGGATGTCAAGCTTTCCTAGCCCATGTTATGGATTTGAATAAAGACACGCCAAATTTGAATAATATTCCCGTTGTTATCGACTTTTCCCGACGATTTCAAGAACTTCCCGCCTACCCCGTAACGTGAAGTTGAATTCTTTATTGATCTTGAACCCGCACAAAGCCCATTTCTAAAACCCCATATCGAATGGCTCCTATTGAACTTCAGAGTTAAAGGTCCAACTACAGAATTGTTGGACATCTGCTTTCATTCGCCCCAAGACATCTCCTCGGGGTGCTCCTGCTTTATTTGTAAAGAAGAAAGACGGGAGTATGCGACTTTGTATTGACTATCGAGAATCGAACCATGTCACCATCAAGAATAGGTATCCTCACCTCGTATTGATGACTTGTTTGACCAACCAGCAAGGCACAATTTTTTCAAAAATCGATCTTCGCTCGATATCATCACCAAGATTAAAATCGAGGATATTCCAAAGACCGCCTTCGTAACTCCCCAGATGGGCATTATGAATTCTAGTCATGTCTTTCTGACTAACTAATGCTCCGCGCTTTTCATGGATATGATGAACCGAGTATTCAAGGAATATTTGGATCAATTCGTTGTCATTTTTTATCGATGACATCCTCATATATTCCAAAAGCCGTGAAGATCATGAGCACCATTTGAAGTCGGGTACTCCAAAGGCTTCGTGAAACCAACTATATGCCAAATTGAAGAAATGTGAGTTCGCTCGAGGAAGTAGCATTCCTTGGGCACGTGGTGTCGAAACATGGAGTATCCGCTGATCCGCAAGAAGATCAAGCAATACAAAGTTGGGAGCAACCAAGTTTGATGTAAGTACGTAGTTTTTTGGGCTTAGCCGGTTATTATCGAGATTCGTGGAAGGGTTTTCTAATCGCTACTCCATTAACTCAACTAACTCCTAAGGATACAAAATTGCTTGGAGCGAAGAATGCGAGAAAAGTTTCCAAGAGCTTAAGAGGAGACTTATTTCTAAGACTGCTCTAACAATACCATCCGGTTCGGATGGATTTGTTATCTACAAATGATGCTTCGTGCAAAGGGTTAGGATGTGTTCTCATGCAACGTGGAAAGTCATAGCCTATGCCTCATGACAACTTAAAGAGTATGAGAGGAATTATCCCACTCATGATCTAGAGTCAAGCGCAAATAAAGCTAAGCTGCTTAAAAATATGGAGGCACTATCTATATGGGGAGAAAGTGGAGATATATTCGCACCATAAAAGCCTTAAATATTTCTTCACTCAAAAAGAACTCAACACGCGGCAAATGACGCTGGCTCGAGCTATTGAAAGACTACGACCACACTATTCAATACCATCCTCGGTAAAGCGAACGTGGTAGCCGACGATCGAGTAGAAGATCATATGCGGGAACGAAAAGCGATGATGTCAAGTATACACATAGAGCCAACTTTAATAGAAAAAGTTAAGGTTGCTCAAGCCACCGAATCTTGAATCGATGCGTATGAAGAAGAAAGTACAAGAAGGAGCTATTCCTAAGCGAGAATTGATGAAGAAGGAATACTTCGAGTCCACTCTAGACTTTGTGGTTCCTAACGACTGATTTGAAGTACAAGATTACGATGGAGGCACACAATACGCCATTTGCAATCCATCCTCGAAGTACTAAATGTATCGTGATCTTCATATACATTTTGGTGGAACAATACAAGAGAGAGATTGCAAAGTTTATCTCGATGTGTTTAACTTGCCAACGTGTAAAGGCGGAGCATCTTGTACCTAAGGGTCCGCTGCAACCACTTGAGATTCCTGGAATGGAAGTGGAACACATTACTATGGATTTCACGGGTCTTCCTACGGCTTTCAAGGCATCAATGCTATTTGGGTTATTGTTGATAGATTAACCAAGTCCGCTTTCATTTCTTGCCGACACGGAGACTTATTCCTCGAACGCCTTGCTAGTACGTACGTGAATGAGATTGTGAGGTTGCATGGCATGCCTCAGATCCATAGTTTCGATCGTGACCCAAGATTCACTTCAAGATTTTGGGTTAGCTTGCAAAAAAGCTATGGACACGGATTTGCGATTTAGTTCGCATACCATCCCCAAACCAGACGGACAATCGAGAGGACTATTCAAACTCTTGAAGATTTATTAAGACTCGTGTCCTAGACTTCAAGGGTAGTTGGATAAGTATTTACCATCGGTGGAATTCTCCTACAACAACAAAGCTTATCGTGCAAGTATAGGTGTGGCTCCATTCAAGCATTATATGGACGAAAATGTCGCTTCTCCAATATGTTGGGATGAGGTGGGTGAAGCAACATTGTTGGGACCCGAGTTAAGACGTATTGACTCACCGAAAAGATCCAAATGATTCGACAACGATACAAAACCAAGACAAGATCGACAAAAGAGTTATGCGGATCTTCATCGAAAGGACGGGAATTTAATGTAGGGATCATGTATTGTCATGAAGTTGCTTCCATGGAAGGGAGTTACAAGATTTGGGAAGAGAGGAAAGCTCAATCCACGATTTATCGGTCCATTTCAAATTCTCGACCGAGTAGGAAATGTAGCCTATGACTCATAAGCACCTCCGAGTATGTCTCGTGTTCATAATGTGTTTCATATATCTCAGATTTCAGAAATATGTGAAAGACCCAACCCACGTTATCGAAAGTTAGAACCCACGAGATAGTCAAGACTTAACGTATGAGGAGGTACCGCCAAGATCTTGGATAGAAGGAGCATGTCCTACGCCAAGAAAGGTCATACCACAAGTTAAAGTTTTGTGGAGGAATCATGCTATAGAGGAAATGACCTCGAATTGAAACTAAATGAAAGCGAGGTATCCTCACCTTTTCAAACACTGTGTACGTAAGTCAATTTCGAGGACGAAATTTCATAAGGAGGGAGGTCAGAAGACCCCAAATTTTTAAATAAAAAGGAATTTCCTTTATTTATTATTTTGAAATAGTAAGGGTTGATTTGATTAATGTGGATAGTTAAGGGTTAAATACGCAAATATTTCAAAATAAGCAAGTGGTTATAAAATATTCATTATCGCTTAGAATATTCGTTTCGTCGTGGAATATTCGTGACGCTTGGGAATATTCGTATTTACGGCAAGACCATGTGTGGGCCCCATAACTGAAAGCGATATCGATGAAGAAAACGATAAATATAAGTTGTTTTTAAATAACGGCAGTAGTTGTTACCAAGCAATACCGTTGAATAACCCTATGGTTAAAAATACACTAATACGCTGTTGTTGAGAAGAAGACACCAGATTGCACCAATTATTGATTCTTACGTAAGAAGGCACTACTCAATAATGATTACGTAATTACTGCTCAAGATTTTATCGAGTTAATAATTGTCATATTGATATTTTATATTGTTGTTGTTTCAATAATTGTCATTACACATTTTTTTCATTATCGGCAATAATTCATATTATCCTAATAATATTATTAGATAACATTATTGGCAATGTCTAGAAAGTTCGCCTAAGGAGAGGTTTGGTCATCTAATCAAGCCCAAGAAGAAGAAATTTTATCGAAAGCCCCTCTTCCTGAACCTGCTCGTCATTCAATATTATCAGTGATTCTCGTAATATTATTTGTGAATAATTAATTATTGATTTATATGATGAGGAAAATATTGATTTTATGTGGATATAGATGGAGAAAATTTTTAAATGACAATTGTTGAAAATTAATATTTTATCTTTTTCTCGATAAAATAATTCATTTAAATATATTATTTTAATAATATATTAACTATGATATTTTTACAACGAATGTGGGATATATGAGTATACGAGGAGGAAGAGTATTTTTGTGGCATTAAATGTTTAAAACATGTTAAACATGCTCATGGACCCCATTTATCGATCGAAATTTGATTATAAATTGAAAATCGCCGCTTGTGGATTTCTTGGTCAATTTCTATTTGGAATTTGAAAAACTTTCTTCTGCAAAGTTGTAGAGAATTGAAATTCCTATAAAAACTCGCGAGATTCGAATTTTCTGATGAAAGGGCTATTTATTATGAATTATTGAAGTTCAAGTTCAAATAATTGATTTTTGGAGTTTAAATTATTTTTGTTAAGAAAAACGTTTTTTTGATTTTTTGGACATCATTAACATGTGTGGCTGGTGTTTTGACCAAAAGGTGGGCTAAGGAAAATTTGTATAATTATATTAATATTATATTAAATTTTCTCGCTTTTGGTGTTCTAAGCAATTTCCTATAAATAGGTGCTTAGGTTAGAATTGAAAATCACACCGTAAACCCAAGTTTTCTCTCTTTTCTCTCTCGATATTTTGAGCGATTTCTTGTGAGTATTTTGAGTATACTTTGAGTATTGATATATACTGCAGTTCATTCATTCAAATATTATAATTGTTTCCAAATTTCGACTTCTTCGAGGTAAGTGGATATTATTTTTTTCAGAATGATATTATTTCTTCAATATCATTATAATTGAAATGTTGATCTCAAGTTTTATCAAATTTGAAACTTTTTCATGTCGGGTTACTATTCATGGTTACTATTCATGAGTTACTATTCACGAGTTACTATTCATGAGTTACTATTCACGAATTCACGATTCATTATTCACGAAAGCGTGAAGATGTTTTTGTGGAATTTCTATCTTTTGCTGTGAGTTATTATTCACGATACGGCACTATTCACGTGATACTGACTATTCACGATATCTGACTATTCAATTTAAAATAAAATTTCTTCTTTTTTCCAAAATATCTATTCTCGGATACTAGCTTGATTGTATCCATGTTTTGATCATTCTCAATTTTACACCACTATGATTATTTTTGAGGTATTTTTGACGTGGATAAAACAAAGTACTTAATCCTTAATCCTTAATCCTTGTCATTTTGTTTCACTCGGATTCGCTTTTTAAAAAAAAAATATTTTCATCATCCTCGCCTTAAATGATGATATTATGGAATATCTTTGGCCCAGTAGTGCAAAAGATGAATGATTTCTTAAGAATATCTTTGGCACAGAGTAAAGATGAATGATTTCAAGAATATCTTTGGCCTGCAAAGAAAAGATGAACAGTGTTTAAATGAATACATGACCAATCGATGAATATCTTTGGCCCAGAGTGCAAAAGATGAATATTTGATTCCGTATGTATATTGATTGATGTTACAGGATAAAAGATAGATTTATGAACTTTTAAATTCATACATAGAAGATAGTAGTTTGCATTCTCTACTTAACTCTTCTAATGAATTATTATTTCAATGCGAATATTGATTTAAAATTTGTTGTCTATTGTATTCTATTATATTTTTCCTCGTTGAAGACTAACGATAATTTGTTGTATATTATCTTAGTCATAATATTCTTTATCGAGCTAGTTGAGCTCACCCTTTTCCTTTTTGTTCCATTTTTCTCTCGGAGGCGGTAATATAAATGAGTACGAAGTCGAGGTATGGAATGAAGGTTTTAGAAAGGATTGTTTAGTAGTCCTCACCATTTTTGTAAAATAATGTATCAATAAATGTGATGAGGATTTATTTGAGTATAGATATTGTCTGAAGATAATATTTGTATTCAAACTCACGCTTTATCGTTGTAATAATAAAGTTGTAGTTGTTTCGCATCATGTATTGACAACTCGTAATAGTGTGATGTATACCTATTTTGGGGGCGCCACAACTATTCAAGAAATGGTTAAATTGATAAAAGGTTAAAGTTAAGGGTGATATATGATTTTTTTCAAAATACACAAGTTGGTGTCTAGTGTGACGCCCCAAAATAGGTATACATCACCCATTCTCGAAAGTTGTCAATACATGGTACGTAAACAACTACAACTTTATTATTACAACAAGAAATCAGTGAAGTTTGAATACAAATATTATCTTCTGTACAATATCTATACTCAAATAAATCCTCATCACATTTATCGATACATTATTTTACAAAATGGTGAGGACTACTAAACAACTCTCTCTAAAACCTTCATTCCATACCCGACTGCATACTGCTATATTCTCGCCTCCCCGAGAAGAAAAAATGAACAAAAAGGAAAAGGGTGAGCTCAACTAGCCCAAGAAGAAGAATATTACGACTAAGATAATATACAACAAATTATCGTTAGTCTTCAACAGGAAAAATCTAATGTAATACAATAGACAACAAATTTTAAATCAATATTCGCAATGAAAATAATAATTCATTAAGAAGAGTTAAGTAGAAATGCAAACTACTATCTTCTATATATGAATTTAAAAGTTCATCGTCGATATTTTATCCTCAGAACATCAATCAATATATATCTATCTAGAATCAAATATTCATCTTTGCACTACAGCCAAAGATATTCATCACTGGGTCATGTTCATCTAAACACTGCTCATCTTTGCACTACGGCCAAAGATATTAATCACCAATGTTCATCTCAACACTGCTCATCTTCAGACTACGCCCAAAGATATTCATCAAGAAATTATTCATCTTCGCACTACAGCCAAAGATATTCAAGAATATCATCATTTAAGACCGAGGATGATGAAAATATTTTAAAAAAACGAATCCAAAGGAAAAAAAAATGACAAGAATTAAGGATTAAGATTCGTACTTTGTTTTATCCATGTCCAACAATACCTCAAAATAATCATAGTGGTGTAAAATTCAAGAATGATCAAAACATGGATACAATCAAAGCTAGTATCCGTATTAGATATTTTGGACTAAAAGAAGAAATTTCATTTTTCTATGAATAAAGGTCGATTCGTGAATAAAGTGTCAGATACGTGAATAAGACCGTGATACGTGAATAGTAACTCGACACCAAAAGATAGAAATTTCACAAAAAACATCTTCACGCTTCGTGAATAGTACTTTTGAATAAGAATCTCATGAATAATAAGAATCTCATGAATAAGAACTCGTGAATAAGAACTCATAAATAAGAATCGTGAATAAGAACCCCGATATGAAAAGTTCTAAATTTGATAAAAAGTTTCAACCAATATTTCAAAGATAATGATATTAAAGAAATAATATCATTTGAGAAGAAGAAAATAACATCCCTTACCTCGAAAGTCAAGATTTCTAATTTGAAACAAGATTTCCGTCAAAACATCAATATAGGCTACTTGAACTCAGCACCAGATAGCAATACTCAAAGTATACTCAAAATACTCACAAGAATACGCCGATAATATAGAGAGAGAAAACTTCAGCTTCGTGTGATTTTCAATTCTAACCTAAGACCCTATTTATAGAAATCGCTTAGAACACCAAAGCAGTAAAATTTAATATAATAATAATATATTATATATATTTCCTATGCCAACCAAGACTCCTGAAATCAGTATGTTTACAACACATGGGGGGCTAACCAAAAATAATAAAAACATTTTTGTTGATATAAATAATTAAAACTTCCAAAATCAATTATTTTGAGCTTCGAAACTTCAATAATTCATAATAAATAGCTCTTTTATCAGAAAAATTCAAATCTCATGAGTTTTTATAGGAAATCCAATTCTCTACAACTTTGCAGTAAGAAAGTTTTTCCAAATTCCAAATGTAAATTGACCAAATCCACAAACTGGACGATTTTACAAAGCTATAATCAAATTTCAAATAATAAATGGGGTCCACCGACATGTTTAACATGTTTTAAACATTTATTGCAACAAAAATACTCTTCCTCCTCATATACTCATATATCCCACATTCGTTGTAAAATATCACCATTAATATATTATTAAAATAATATATTTAAATGAATTATTTTATCGTAAAAGATGAAATATTAATTTTCAACAATTGTCACATTAAAAATTTTCTCCATCTATATCCACATAAAATTAATATTTTCCTCATCATATAAATCAATAATTAATTATTCACAAATAATATTACGTAATCACAAGATCGGCAACCAAAGCCGCTCCTGTGAAAGAGGGGCTTCCAATAAGGATCTCTCTATCAAGCCGCAATTAGGTGACCAAACCTCTCCTTAGATGTAACTTTCTAGACATTGCCAATAATGTTATCCAATAATATTATTCAGATAATATGAATTATTGTCTCGATAATGAAAAATAATCGTAATGACAATTTATCAAAACAACAAAGAATATAAAATATCAATGCAACAATTATTGAATCAATAAAATAAAATATCGAATAAGAATTATCGTAATAATTATCGAAAAGTGCCTTCACGTAAGAATCAATAATTGGTGCAATACCGCAGCGCCACTGCTCAACAACGCCAGATATTAGTGTGTTTTAACCACCGGTATTCCAACAAGATAATTCAGAATAACTACGCCAAGTATTTATAAACAACTTATATTTGTCGCTTTCTTAATCCAATCGCTCATGGGGCCCATAAAAAGATCAAGTACTATTGTCATATTAATATTCCCCGACAAGCATTTAATATTCCACCACCAAACGAATATTCCCCACAATAATGAATATTTTATAACCACTGCTTATTCAAATATTTATGATTTTACCCATAACTATCCACATTAATCAAATCAACCCTTACTATTTCAAAATAATAAATAGAGGAAAATAAATTTCATTTATTAATAATTTGGGGTCTTACAACCTCCTCTCCTTATGAAATTTAGTCCTCGAAATCGACGTACGCATTCGGTGTGTTTCAAAAGATGAGAATACCTCGCTTTCATTTCCGCTTCCAACTCCCGTGTCATTTCCTCAATAGATGGTTTCTCCACAAAACCTTAACTTGTGGTATAACCCCAGACATAGACATGTTCTTTTTCCTATCCAAGATCTTGATAGTACCTCCTCGACGTTAAGTCTTCTGGCTATCTCGTCCGGCTTCTAACTCAACGACGTGGTTCGTCGTCCACATATTTACGTAACATCGATACGTGAAAAAACGCATGAACACGCCATCATACTTGGCGATAAAACGAGTCTATAGGCCACGCCCTATTCGATCGAGAATTTCAAATGGATTAATAAATCTAAGGTTCGAGCTTTCTCACCTCACCGATTCTTGCTTTTGAAATAACAAATTCTTCGCACCTCCTTCTTCAAATTCATCACCCGTGTGTAGCTTGAATAAATTTTAACTTTATCGATTAAAGTCGATTATACTCAGATATCATCACGCTGGTAACTAGAGTTTTCATCTCCATCTCTATTATTTGTAAATTATACGAAATGAGTCTTTGACAATATCGTACTCAGATTTGATACGATCTTCTACTCAACACGCCGCCACCACGCTCGCTTTTCCAGGATGGCATGGTCGTAATACGTAATTAAATGAGTCTCCTCTCGAGTTCTTCAAGCTCTTCCCACATTCCTTTCTCCATTCGAATTTTGTATCTCTACGAGTCACCAAGCGTTAATGGAATAGCGATTCGAGAATATCCTTCAACGAATCTCCGATAATAACCAACTAAGCCTCAAAAAGCTACGATTTCGATTACCGACTTAGGTTGTTCTCAACTACGACTCATATCCCAACCTTGATAAGACGTTACAATGACACCTATCGCTTTACTATCGCATCGAATATGGTGTCCCCTACGAGAGTCTCGCTTTGCATTCCACAAAGGAAGTCACCAGATAAAGGCTCAGTACCAAATTTATAGTTGAATTTTTAACTCCTCAAGTTCAATAGAGCCATTCGATATGAGATTTTAGAAATGAGTTTTGTACCGTTCAAAGTCGATACAAAATTTAATATCGCCTTTGGGAGTAAGCCAAGAAATTCTTCAGAAATACGCCAGAAAAATCAATAACAACAGAATATTATTCAAATCGACGTGTCTTTATTCAAATCCATAACATGGACTAAGAAAACTTGACATCCGTAATAAACGAATGACTTCATGGCTTGATATGAAAATGTTTGATTACCATGGTATGATTGTTGAATTCAATAACAAAGTTGCTTAGAATATGAAAACTAACAACCTTACAAAAGCAATCAATTTGGCATGATGAGTAGTTAGCCAATCAATCCCTAAAATCACATCAAAAGCAAATATCTTTAAATAAATAAGGTCAACAGTAATGTGATGGTGCCAACTTGATAAAACAAGATTTCTAAACAACGGATGTAATGAAAGTTTCTCCTAACTGAGTCTCCATAAATAGGTCAAAGTCTAATTTCTCCGTAGTCAAGTTCAAACGCTGAGCGCAAGCAAGAGAGATAAAAGAATGGGTAGAACCCATCTCAGTAAGGTATAAACTTCGCAAGAATTTATAATTAACTAACCTGCTAACTTCGTCGTTCTCTTGCATTTTGACCCCATTACGACAAACGCCTTCCATGAATCGCCGACTTTCGACTTTTCCGGGACATCTTTTTGAGTCACCATTCCTCACGGATCGGTTTCGATATCGCATAATCTCGAGCGATATGTCCTTCTTTTCCACAATTATAGCATACCTTAAACTATTGTGGGCGCTTTGACCGATATGTCCTTCTTTTCCAAGATTTATAAGATATTTAACCGGTGGTCGTTTCTCCTCCCTTAGAACCGCCATTTGCCAAGACCGCTGCCTTCACACGGTCGTTGTTAAATCTCCTCTTTTAAAATCTCCTCCCCGACTCGCTTTTCTATTTTCATGGCCACGATTACCACCGTAGTGGTTACCGCTTTGTCCGTATTCTTCTTTCTTCACCGGTTATCGTTATTCGATGACTCGCTATCTTTGGTATGATCTCGGTTATGGTCCCTCATTAAACGTGATTTCGTTATCTCGCCTAACAACCGAGCCTCGCTGACAACATCCGAATAGAGAGAAAATTTATGAGAAATGAGATATCGACG
Organism: Panax quinquefolius; assembly: GCA_020205615.1. NCBI lineage: Eukaryota > Viridiplantae > Streptophyta > Magnoliopsida > Apiales > Araliaceae > Panax > Panax quinquefolius. The sequence continues at coordinate 18,020,170 of CM035151.1, read as the reverse complement.
ACGCCGGGTTTCAAACCTCTCGTAAACAACCGCGTCATATCGCTCTCATTCTCCACCAAATGAGGTGCAAACTCGATAACTCCGCGAACTTTGCATCGTCTTCGACACCGCCATGTTATTCTCGCCCAAATAATAAACTCCACTTCCTTCATATACGACGAATACTTTTAGGGAAGTACTTGTCATTGAACTGCTTCAAACGCCTCCCACGACATCGCCGAAAGGCAAATGGATGGGTACGCTTCACGATTCCCACCAAGAATCCGCCTCGCCACTTTAACATAAAAGTAGCGAATGGAACTTTCTATTCCTCCGCATCCCAAGACATCGAATATCTTGGTAATTTGTTTGACCCACGCCTCCGCCTTTAATCGGATCCGCTTTCCCTGCACTCGTGGTCCCATCTCTTTGAATCGCTTGGTTGTGACAACCCGTGAATTGCTATCATTTTCTCCTCAGATTTTGAACACGAGTCTCCTCGTCTGATTTTGCATGAACGCAAAAAAGCTTCTAAACATCCCCTCGCTCATCATCTCGCCAAAGGGTGTTGTTCACAGAGGAACATTGCCACCACATCGCTCTCCTCGCTGGTGAGTACAAAGGCTCCACTGGCCTCATTTCCATTGTTAATATTCTCAAATACATTCTCAAATACCGCCATAAAAACAAGGGTTAATTAAGGAAATCAATATATCACATAATATCCCTATATACCGACTAACTAACAAATAAGCTTTAGTAGACACACTAGCAAAGGATTTACTCTGCCTCTCCTCCTAGTTCTATTCCCCGATCTTCGCTAGAGATCATATCCCTAAGCTCGATACCAACCGTGACGCCCCAAAATAGGTATACATCACCCATTCCGAGTTGTCAATACATGGTATGTAAACAACTACAACATTATTATTACAACAAGAAATCAGTAAGTTTGAATACAAATATTATCTTCTGCATAATATCTATACTCAAATAAATCCTCATCACATTTATTGATACATTATTTTACAAAATGGTGAGGACTACTAAACAACTCTCTCTAAAACCTTCATTCCATACTCCGACTCGCACTCGCTTATATTCTCGCCTCCCGAGAAGAAAAAAATGGAACAAAAAGGAAAAGGTGAGCTCAACTAGCCCAAGAAAAGAATATTACGACTAAGATAATATACAACAAATTATCGTTAGTCTTCAACAGGAAAAATCTAATAGAATACAATAGACAACAAATTTTAAATCAATATTCGCAATGAAATAATAATTCATTAGAAAAGTTAAGTAGAGAATGCAAACTACTATCTTCTATATATGAATTTAAAAGTTCATCGTCGATATTTTATCCTCAGTAACATCAATCAATATATATATATATCTCGAATCAAATATTCATCTTTGCACTACAAGCCAAAGATATTCATCACCGTCATGTTCATCTAAACACTGCTCATCTTTGCACTACGGCCAAGATATAATTAATCACCAATATGTTCATCTCAACACTGCTCATCTTTGACTACGGCCAAAGATATTCATCAAGAAATTATTCATCTTCTGCACTACAAAGCCAAAGATATTCAAGAATATCATCATTTAAGACCGAGGATGATGAAAAATATTTTTAAAAAAACGAATCCAAAGGAAACAAAATGACAAGAATTAAGGATTAAGGATTCGTATTTTGCTTTATCCATGTCCAACAATACCTCAAAAATAATCATAGTGGTGTAAAATTCAAGAATGATCAAAACATGGATACAATCAAAGCTAGTATCCGTATTAGATATTTTGACGAAAAGAAGAAATTTCATTTTTCTATGAATAAGGTCGATTCGTGAATAATGTCGATACGTGAATAAGACCGTGATACGTGAATAAGAATCTCACACCAAAAGATAGAAATTTCACAAAAAACATCTTCACGCTTCGTGAATAGTACTTTGAATAAGAACTCGTGAATAAGAACTCATGAATAAGAATCGTAAATAAGAATCGTGAATAAGAACTCATAAATAAGAACTCCCGCTTAATAGTAACTCCCCATACGAAAAGTTCCAAATTTGATAAAAAGTTTCAACCAATATTTCAAAGATAATGATATTGAAGAAATAATATCATTTGAGAAGAAAATAACATCCCTTACCTCGAAAGTCAAGATTTCTAATAAAACAAGATTTCGGTCAAACACAAATATAAAGCTATGACTTGAACTTGCAGACCAGATAGCAATACTCAAAGTATACTCAAAATACTCACAAGAATACGCCGATAATATAGAGAGAGAAAACTTCAGCCACGTGTGATTTTCAATTCTAACCCAAGACCCTATTTATAGAAAATCGCTTGTAACACCAAAGTTAGAAAATTTAATATAATAATAATATATTATATATATATTCCTACGCCAACCAAAACTCCTGAAATCAAAGATGTTTATAACATGTGGGGGCCAACCAAAACAATAAAAACGTTTTTGTTGATATAAATAATTAAAACTTCCAAAAATCAATTATTTTGAGCTTCTAACTTCAATAATTCATAATAAATAGCTCTTTTATCGTAAAAATTTGAATCTTATGAGTTTTTATAGGAAATCCAATTCTCTACAACTTTGCAAAAGAAAGTTTTTCCAAATTCCAAATGTAAATTGACCAAATCCACAAACTATTTATTTTACAAAGCTATAATCAAATTTCACCAATAAATGGGGTCCACCGACATGTTTAACATGTTTTAAACATTTATTGCAACAAAAATACTCTTCCTCCTCAGATACTCATATATCCCACATTCATTGTAAAATATCACCGTTAATATATTATTAAAATAATATATTTAAATAAATTATTTTATCGTAAAAAGATGAAATATTAATTTTCAACAATTGTCACATTAAAAATTTTCTCCATCTATATCCACATAAAATCAATATTTTCCTCATCATATAAATCAATAATTAATTATTCACAAATAATATTATAGAATCACAAGATCGGGCAACCGTGCCGCTCCTGTGAAAGAGGGCTTTCCAATAAGGATCTCTCCTTACTCGGGCGCAATTAGTGACCAAACCTCTCCTTAGATGTAACTTTCTAGACATTGCCAATAATGTTATCCAATAATATTATTCGATAATATGAATTATTGTCTCGATAATGAAAAATACCGTAATGACAATTTATCAAACAACAAAGAATATAAAATATCAATGCAACAATTATTGAATCAATAAAATAAAATATCGAATAAGAATTACCGTAATAATTATCGAGTAGTGCCTTCACGTAAGAATCAATAATTGGTGCAATACCGCAAAGCACCGCTCAACAACGCCAGACAAGTGTGTTTTGCCACCGGTATTCCAACAAGATAATCTGTGAATAACTACGCCGCTATTTATAAACAACTTATATTTGTCGCTTTCTTCATCCAATCGCTTTCACATGGGGGCCCACAAAAGATCAAGGCCGTCAGCATTTAATATTCCCCGACAAAGATTTAATATTCCACGACCAAACTAATATTCTAATAATAATGAATATTTTATAACCACTGCTTATTCAAATATTTATGATTTTACCCATAACTATCCACATTAATCAAATCAACCCTTACTATTTCAAAATAATAAATAGAGGAAAATAAATTTCATTTATTAATAATTTGGGGTTTTACATCTAGAGTCACAATTGGTATCAGAGCTATAAGTAAAGAGCCCCGAGCCTCTCGCTGGTGACTTCCTGTTGATGGAGGATGCACCGAAGCCAGACTCTCCGTAGGGGACGCCGTCTTTCGGTGGTAAGATGATAGGTGTCACTGTGAGGTGCTGTCCACGGTTGGGACATATGTCACATTTGGTATATATTTGTATCCAAACTCACAGCATTTGTGTTGTTGTATTTTTTACGATAATTATTATAATAAAGTTGTAGTTGTTTTCTGTACCATGTATTTGGAGACTCAGAATAGGTTGGATGGTATGGACCTATTTTGGGGTCGTCACAGTTGCTATCAGAGCTTAGGGATATGGTCTCTGACGGAGATCGGGGAATATAACTAGAAGGGGAGAGATGAGTAAATTCTTCGCTAGTGTGTCCTACCTAAGCTTATTTGTTGGTCACTCATAATATCGGGATATTATGTGATATGTTAATTTGTTCAATTAACCCTTGTTTTGAAGCTGTATTCTAGAATGATATCTAAAATACAGGATATGAGCAGTGGAGAAATCATGATGACCCAGGAGATAAAATCTGAAATGAAGGCAAGGTATTCTCCTATTTTCAAAATACTAGGTACGTAAATTTCAGGGACGAAATTTCATAAGGAGGGGAGATTGTAAGACCCCAAATTTTATGAAATAAAAGTATTCAATTTTTCTTATAATAACTATTCAGTAAATGGTTAAATTGATAAAAGGTTAAAGTTAAGGGTGATATATGAATTTTTTTCAAAATACACAAGTTGGTGTCTAGAGTCACAATTGGTATCAGAGCTATAAGTAAAGAGCCCCGAGCCTCTCGCTAGTGACTTCCTGTTGATGGAGGATGCACCGAAGCCAGACTCTCCGTAGGGGACGCCGTCTTTCGGTGGCAAGATGATAGGTGTCACTGTGAGGTGATGTCCACGGTTGGGACATGTGTCACATTTGGTATATATTTATATCTAAACTCACAGCATATGTGTTGTTGTATTTTGTACGACAATTATTGTAATAAAGTTGTAGTTATTTTCTGTACCATATATTTGGCGACTCAGAATAGGTTGGATGGTATGGACCTATTTTGGGGTCGCCACATACCCTAGATAGTAAAAGTAATAAAGAAGACGCGTGTAGTCAGACAAAGATCACACCAGATTGATTATTGATGCTTACGTGAGAAGTCACTCAAATATACTCAATTATTGCTACAAAGAATCACGTGATCATATTTCTCATATTATTGATTCAATTATTGTTACAAAAGATCATCTCGCATTATATGATATATTATTAAATCAATAATTGAGACGACACAGTTATTCATATTATTATTTGCAATATTGATAATGTCTAGAAGTTCTGTCAATGAGAGGTTTGGTCACCTAATTGCGCGTCAATAAGGAGAAATCCTTATCGAAAAGCCCCCTCTTTCTTGGGAACAACCTGATTGTTAAATATTGTGAATTATAATATTAATAATGAATAAGTTCGTGTTGATTAAAGATGAATTTTATAATTCCATTGTGTTGGACTTATTTGTGTTAGTATAATTGATGTCTGGAGGATATATTGTTCAATTGGGTATTCGGGACACTTTTTGTGTTAGAGTACTATTCACGAGTTACTATTCATGAGTTACTATTCACAAGTTATTATTCACGAGTTACTATTCACTCTAGTATTGTGCATTCGGGTATTTGGGTACAATATTATTCCATGAGGAAATGTGCTAATTTTTCAGACCGTTGGTCGAAGATATAATAGTAAGTCAATATGGACCACCGGTGGAGTTATAATAGTAAATCAATATGGATCATTGGTTTAAAGTTTTAATAGTAAATCAAGATGGACCGTTGTTTTATGTTTTAATAGTAAACCAATATGGACCGTCCGCTTAATAGTAAATCACCGACCGCTCATAAATTAGTTACTATTCATTCCATTTTCCTATAAATAAGCTCATTCCTTCATTATTTTTTACTTAATTCACTAAAACTATAGAGAGAATTACAAGAGAACCTATAGAAAAGTATTATGCTACTTCCTACTCTTATATTCAGCTTTCTTTTACTTGTAAGGGATGTTATTTGTTGTACTCATGAAAAGAACTTCATTATTCCATTATTTATTATTCGCTGAATAACTCAGATACGCTGCTACCCTATACATGGTGACATTCTTCTAATATTCCGCTCTTTATTATTACATCCGTTTAATATCCTCGTCGTCAGCGCTTCTGTGGACCGGGTTCCATTATTTATTATTCGTCGAAATATCCTCGTGCAAGCGCTTACGCCGGACCGGGTTCCATTATGTCGAATATCCATGTTCGCGTTCTTACGCCGGACTGAAGGTTCCATCCTTTATTATTCTCACGGAATAACTCGTCTGCGTGCGATTCTATCGCATTTACGGTGATTTCTTTTGTTATTCCATTCTTTATTATACACAGTTGGTTAAAACTTTGACTTCTATACCCATGAAATTAGTGGAATATCTTTGATATTAGCACTTCATCCAGTATCTTTTCATGGAAATATTCTTCTGAGCATTCTTGAATTTTACTCTACAAAACAGTATCATGTTGACAATTTGGACGTTATCAGTTTCTAGATAAATTAATTCTTGAACTTGTTTTATTGAATTTTTATATCATTGTCATCATCCTCATGTTTATATTTTGTTGAAAGTCATCTATGGCCTGTAGTGCATAGATGGACTTGGTATGATTGTGACCAGGGATTATTCGGTGTAATCATTACCGTAATGTTATAAGTGATGTGGTAAAAGTCCTCATTGGCCTGTAGTGCATTTAAAGTATAAAATCATGATGGAGACACACAACACACCGTTTGTAATCCATCCTGGGAGTACCAAAATGTATCACGATCTTCGACATACATTTTGGTGGAGCAATATGAAGAGAGATATAGCGGAGTTTAACTTGTCAACGGGTCAAGGCGGAGCATCAAGTACCAAAAGGTCCATTGCAACCACTTGAAATTCCAGAATAGAAGTGGGAGCACATTACCATGGATTTCGTTACTGGTCTTCCTAAGGTTTCTCAAGGCATAGATGCGATTTGGGTCATTGTTGATAGATTTACCAAGTCTGCTCATTTCTTGCCAATACGAAAAACTTATACACTTGAACGCCTTGCTTCAGATGTGTATATAAACGAGATTATAAGATCGCATGGTATGCCGCAGATCTATAGTTTCGATTGAGACCCAAGATTCACTTCACGATTTTGGATTAGTTTGCAAAAAGCTATGGGCACAGACTTACGATTTAGCTCGGCAGATATCATCCTCGATCGACGGACCTGACAATCGAGAGGACTATTCAAACTCTTGAAGATCTATTAAGACTCAGATCCTTGACTTCAAGGGAAGTTGGGACAAATTCTTACCATTGGTGGAGTTTTCCTACAACAACAGTTATCATGCAAGTATTGGCATGGCTCCATTTGAGGCATTGTATGGAAGAAAATGTCGTTCTCTAGTATGTTGGGATGTGGTGGGTGAAGCATTGTTGTTGGGACCAAAGTTGGTACGTATGACTACAGAAAAGATTCAAACGATCCGACAACGTATAAAAACTTCACAAGATCGACAAAAGAGTTATACTGATCTTCATCGAAAGGACGTAGAATTCGATATTGGAGATCATGTGTTGTTACGTGTTGCTCCATGGAAAGGAGTTACGAGATTTGGAAAGAGAGGAAAGCTCAATCCTCGGCTCATTGGCCCATTTTAATTCTTAAGCGAGTGGGAATCGCGGCTTATAGACTACGCTTTACCGCTAAGTATGTCTCGCCTTTCATAACATTTTTCACATATCCATGTTACGTAAAAATGTGAAAGACCCGAACCACATTATCGAGTTAGAACCGCATTTAGATAGAGGAAGATTTAACGTGATGAAGAGTTACCTATTAAAATCTTGGATAAGAAGGATCATGTTCTACGCTCCAAGGTTATACCTCAAGTCAAAGTTTTGTGGAGAAACCACGATGTGGAGGAAATGACTTGGGAGTTAGAATCTGAGATGAAGTCAAGGTATCCTCATCTCTTCGACATACCAAGTATGTACCCTGATTTCGAGGATGAAATTTCATAAGAAGGGGAGGTTGTAAGACCCCAACTTTTATGAATAAAGAATAATTTTCTCAAATTATATTTTTGAATATTATGTTATTGATTTTGATATAATGTTATAGTTGTGGGTAATATTTATAAATTTTGCAAAGTATGCAAGTTGTTATATAATATTCGATTGGTCGGAGAATATTCGTACAACGGCACAATCATTGGTGGACCCCACAACGAAATTATTATCGGATTGAGAAAATGACAAAAATAATTTATGAAAATAATCTACGAGGTATTACCGTTAAAACCGTTGAACTACCCTTAGTAAAAGTACAAAGAGTACGCCAGAGTTGCACAAAGAGTTACTACTCAGATTGATTATTGATGCTTACGTGAGAAGTCACTCACTATACTCAATTATTACTACGAAGAATTGATGCATCATATTTCATATTATTGATTCAATTATTGTTACAAAGATCATCTGCATTATATGATATATTATTAAATCAATAATTGAGACTTGGCAAAAGTTATTCATATTATTATTTGCAATATTGACAATGTCTAGAAGTTCACAAGGAGAGGTTTGGTCACCTAATCATGCGGCCAATACGGAGAAATCCTTATCTGAAAGCCCCTCTTTCCTGGAACGACCTGGTTGTTAAATATTGTGAATTATAATATTAATAATGAATAAGTTTGTGTTGATTAAAGATGAATTTTATAGTTCCATTGTGTTGGACTTATTTGTGTTAGTTTAATTGATGTCCCAAGGATATATTGTTCAATCGGGTATTCTAACACTTTTCGTAAGTTTTGAGTACTATTCACGAGTTACTATTCATAAGTTACTATTCACGAGTTACTATTCATGAGTTACTATTCACGAGTTACTATTCATGAGTTACTATTCACGAGTTACTATTCACCCTGCTTATTATTCACTCTAGTATTGTGCATTCTGTATTTGGGTACAATATTATTCCATGAGAAGATGTGCTAATTTTTCAAACCGTTGGTTGAAGATATAATAAGAAGTCAATATGGACATTTGGTGGAGTTATAATAGTAAATCAATACGGATCACTTGGTTTAAAGTTTTAATAGTAAATCAAGATGGACCGTTGTTTTAAGTTTTAATAGTAAACCAATATGGACCGTCCGCTTAATAGTAAAAATCAATCTGACCGCTCATGAATTAGTTACTATTCATTCCATTTTCCTATAACTAGAAGTTCATTCCTTCATTATTTCTTACGAATTCACTGAAACTCTATAGAGAGAATTACAAGAGAACCTATAGAAAAGTATTCTGCTACTTCCCTACTCTTATATTCAGTTTCTTTTACGGTAATGGATGTTATTTGTTGTACTCATGAAGAGAACTTCTGTGACGCCCCCAAAATAGGTCCATTCCATCCAACCCATTCTCGAAGTCGCCAAATACATGGTACAGAAATAACTACAACTTTATTATTACAACATATAAACTTTGAGTTTAAATACATATATTGCCATCTAGACAATATCCACACGCAAATAAATCCCCATCATAATTATTGATACATTATTTTACAAAAATGGTGAGGACTACTAAACAAATCTCTCTAGAACCTTCATTCCATACCCCGACTAGTACTCGCTACATTCTCGCCTCCCGGGAAGAAAAATGGAACAACAAGGAAAAGGGTGAGCTCAACTAGCCCAAGAAAATAATATTATGACTAAGATAATATACAACAAATTATCGTTAGTCTTCAACAGGAAAAATCTAATAAAATACAATTGACAACCGCTTTTAAATCAATAATCGAGCGGAAACAACAATTCATTAGAAGAGTTAAGTAGAGAATGCAAACTACTATCTTCTATATATGAATTTAAAAGTTCGTCGTCGATATTTTATCCTCAGAACATCAATCAATATATATCTCGAATCAAATATTCATCTTTGCACTACAGCCAAAGATATTCATCACCATCATGTTCATCTCAACACTGCTCATCTTTGCACTACGGCCAAAAGATATTCATCGATCGGCCATGTTCATCTCAACACCGCTCATCTTTGCACTATGGGCCTAAGATATTCATCAAGAAATCATTCATCTTTGCACTACAGCCAAAAAGATATTCAAGAATATCATCATTTAGGATCGAGGATGATGAAAATATTTCAAAGAAAACGAATCCAAAGTGAAACAAAAGAACAAGTATTATGGATTCGTACTTTTAAACAATCCGAGTTCAAAAATACTTCATAAATAATCATATCAAGTAAAATTCAAGAATGATCAAAACATGGATACAATCAAAGCTAGTATCTATAATAGATATTTTGGACGAAAAAGAAGAAATTTCATTTTTCTATGAATAAAGTGCAGTATTCGTGAATAGTCTGGTCAGATATGTGAATAAAGGCCGTATACGTGAATAAGAATTCACACCAAAAGATAGAAATTTCATAAAAAACATCTTCACGCTTTCATGCTTAATAAGGTTTCGTGAATAGTTACTCGTGAATAGTAATTCATGAATAAGAACTCGTGAATAAGAACCCCATATGAAAAAGTTCCAAATTTGATAAAAGTTCCAACCAATATTTCAAAGATAATGATATTGAAGAAATAATATCATTTGAGAAGAAAATAACATCCTTACCTCGAAAGTCAAGACTTCAATAAAATAAAGATTTCGGTCAAACAATCGAATATAAAGGCTATGACTTGAACTTGCACCGTATAGCAATACTCAAAGTATACTCAAAATACTCACAAGAATACGCCGATAATATAGAGAGAAAAACTTCAGCTTCGGTATGATTTTCAATTCTAACCCAAGACCCTATTTATAGAAATCGCTTAACACCAAAAAGCGTAAAATTGAATATAATAATATTATATATAAACAAAATTCATACGCCCACATCTTGAATCTGAATTCAGCCACCATGCACATGTTAAATATGCCTACAACATATAAAAACGTTTTTCTTAAAAAACATAATTAAAACTTCCAAAAATCAATTATTTCAGAGCTTCTAACTTAAATAATTCATAATAAATAGCCCTTTATCGTAAAAATTCAATCACGGACTTTTTATAGGAAATTCCATTATCTACAACTTTGCGTAAGGAAGTTTTTCCAAATTCCAAATGTAAATTAACCAAAATCCACAAACAGGCGATTTTACAAGCTATAATCAAATTTCGACCAAGAAATGGGGTCCACCGACACACAAAACATGTGTTAATCATTTAATGTCACAAAATACTCTTCCTCCTCATATACTCATATATCCCACATTCATTATAAAATATATCACGCTAATATATTATTAAAATAATATATTTAAATGAATTATTTTATCGTAAAAGATAAAATATTAATTTTCAACAATTGTCACATTAAAAATTTTCTCCATCTATATCCACATAAAATCAATATTTTCCTCATCATATAAATCAATAATTAATTATTCACAAATAATATTACAGAATCACAAGATCGCAACCGTGCCGCTCCTAAGAAAGAGGGGCTTTCCAATAAGAATTTCTCCTCATCTTGCCAAGCAATTAGGTGACCAAACCTCTCCTTAGATGTAACTTTCTAGACATTGCCAATAATATTTTCTAATAATATTATTCAGATAATATGAATTATTGTCTCAAGATAATGGAAAATACTATGTAATGACAATTTATCAAAACAACAAGAATATAAAATATCAATACAAAGAATTATTGAATCAATAAAATGAAATATCGAATAAGAATTACTTTGTAATAATTATCGAGTAGTGTCTTCTTACGTAAGAATCAATAATTGGTGCAATACCGTGTGCTACTTGCTCAACAACGCCAGATTAGTGTGTTTTAAACCAACGGGTATTCCAATAAGATAAATTGTAATAACTAAGCCATTATTTATAAACAACTTATATTTGTCGCTTTCTTCATCCAATCGCTTTCATTATGGGGCCACAAAAGATCGCATACCGCATTTAATATTCCCCGACAAAGATTTAATATTCCACGACCAAACGAATATTCCCCGACAATAATGAATATTTTATCACCACTCATTATTTAAAATATTTAAGATTTTACCCATAACTATCCACATTAATCAAATCAAACCTTACTATTTCAAAATAATAAATAGAGGAAAATAAATTTTATTTATTAATAATTTGGGGTCTTACAACTTCTGTTATTCCATTATTTATTATTCTGTTGGAATAACCTGTATACGCGGGCTACCCTATACATGGTGACATTCTTCTAATATTCCGCTTCTTTATTATTCTCGTCGAATATCTCTTCGTAAGCGCTGCGCCTTTACCTAGTTCTATTATTTATTATTCTATCGAAATATCCCGTCGTGGTGTTTACGCCGCCGGACCGGTTCCATTATTTATTATTCGCTTTTAATATCCCGTGCGTGGGTTTACGCCGGACCTAGTTCCATAATTTATTATTCGTCGAAATATCTTATGCTCAAGCGTTTACTTAATTCGGTTCCATCCTTTATTATTCTATTGGAATAACTCGCGCCTGCAAGGGTCTATCGCATGCATGGTGATTTCTTTTGTTATTCCATTCTTTATTATACTCGGTTGGTTAAAACTTTGACTTCTATACCCATGAAATTAGTGGAATATCTTTGATATTTAAGCTTCATCCAAATCTTTCATGGAAATATTCTTCCGAGCATTCTTGAATTTTACTCTACAAAACAAAGATCATGTTGACAATTTGGACGTTATCAGTTTCTAGATAAATTAATTCTTGAACTTGTTTTATTGAATTTTTATATCATTGTCATCATCCTCATGTTTATATTTTGTTGAAAGTCATCTGTGGCCTGTAGTGCATAGATGGACTTGGTATGATTATGACCAGGGATTATTCGGTGTAATCATTACCGTAATGTTATAAGTGATATGGTAAAAGTCCTCATTGGCCCGTAATGCATTGATGGACAGTTGTTGGCATGATCATGACCATTAATGAATACACAAATATTCTTGGCCCGTAGTGCATGGATAATTGTGGTCGTGATACTAAAGAATATCCTTGGCCGTAGTGCAGGGGTGATTCGATGATGTGGATTATTTATTGTCGAGTCCCAAATGATAAAAGTGATGAAAACCTTTTAAATCATAAAAGATAGTAGATTTCATTCTCTACATGACTTTTTAATGGATTGCTTGTTCACCGCAGCTTAAACTTGATAGTTATTATATTTTATCGCTTTAACATTGTTGAAGGCTAACGATAAATTATTCTCGCATTATCTTAGTCATAATATTTCTTCTTTGGGCTAGTTGAGTTCACCCTTTCTTTCACCGCTTTCTTCTCTTGAAATGAGAACGTAGTCTGGGACTAGTCGGGAACAAAGTGATGGTCCTAGATGGTGCATTAGTAGTCCTCACTATTCTCGTGAAATAGTGTGATAATAATTGTAATGAGGACTCCTTTTGAGTTTGTATAATCTCTAGTTGACAATATTTGTATTCAAACTCATGGGCTTTATGTTTTGTCGATTGCATACCTACAATTGTATTATTAAGTTGTATTTGAATTATGTACCATGATCTCATGACTCAAGATGGGTGATGTATACCTAATTTTGGGGCGCATTATTATATATATATATATATATATATATATATATATATATATATATACACACACACACACATTACACCTTCACTATTTATAGGATATGAACTTCTTTTTTTTTAAACTTGCATAAACTTAATTCCTGAAGCGAATCACAACTTACAAAATTTAATTAGAACTTCACATCCTCTGTTGCAAAAAAAAATCAAACTTTACTAAAAATATAGATCTAGTTAAATTGATAACTACACCTAAACCAATCTAATAAAATATATAAGAATTATATTAAATTAACTATTAATCCATTAACTGGCTCCTCACCTGATTCACTAATTGGTCACTTGATGTAGTAATATATATATATATATATATATATATATATATATTCACAAAATAAAGTATACTGATTCACAAAGTAATAATATTATCTTACTGAAAGAATCTTCTTCCGTTTTGTTTTGTTCTTCCACTGCCGATTTTCTCCCTTCTTCTCCTTCAGTTACGTAATAAGCGTATGAGAGTCTAATTAGGTTTTACTTGTTTATTTATATATCTTATTGTGTCTTCTAATTTTAATAGAATTTTATAATTACCCAAATATAAAATAGATCCAATTAGTATAAAAGCCCAAATTAATGTAATCACATACTTATTATAGTTCACACAAATTTAATACAATTTGACCCAAACATAAGAAAAGCCCAATTAAAATATGGATTTAAATAATATTTATTTTATTTATTGGTTTTTTTTTAACCGGGTATTACATCACCTACCCCTTAAAAAGGATTCCGTCCCCGAAATCAAAAGAATGAACGTACCTAATTATCAAAAAATGCGGATACTCCGCTCGAATAGACTCATCTATCTCCTAAGTAGCTTCCCGCTCCGAATAATTTTACCATAAGACTTTAACAAAAGGAATTATCTTTCTCAATTTTAATTTAATCAGTTATTTAATTACCAACTAAAAGAATTTAATTTTTCAAACAAAACAAGGAAGAAAAGAGGGAAACAAAAATCATTTACCTTTTCCAATTTAAATACAATTGTATACAATAAAATTAATTAATATTTAATTTTTAAAAAATATGGGTTATTAAATTTTTCACCCCTTAAAAATAATTCCGTCCTCGAAATTCAAATAAGCTACAAAAAAAATTTAGTTACGACGTAGCGTCGCCATTTGTAACGATCAACGCGGATAAGTCATCGGTCCACATAATTATCAATGTACTTGTAAAAGATTCGTCAGCTACCATGTCAAGCCTTGATAAGGTTCTTCACGTTGCATCAAATTAGATCACATGATCCACCGTTTGTGCGGCCCGTCGCTAATATATTTGAGTTTAATTCTTGTAAACGTACTCTTCGGAACATAATTCAAAATCACAAAAATTTTCTTCATCTAAATACGATTCAAATACCCAAAATATTTAAAATTATCTTTAATTCGTAAAACGTTTATATTCCACACATGACAAAGATCTAACAAATTATTTTTGTTTTATTTTACATAAATTCATACAAAACTCTAAAGACATTAGATAAACAAAACAACTATGCAAACTATATTACCAACTCTCCCCAAGTCCTCAAGAGCTTCAAAATATCTCATCCTTAATTTGAACTATTCATCAAATAATATTACACCAAAGAATATACTACTAATATCTCTTTATCACCAACTCTCCTAAGTCCATAAGAGTTTCAAAATATCATAACCTCAAATCAAAATAGTTCTCAAATATTTTTACACCAAAAATATACTACTACTAAGATCTTTTCATCACCATACCAAACTCCAAATAATATATCCTACTATCTGAATAAGCAAACTATAGCTTTCAAAATCTCTTAAGATATATTGGATTCATCACTTGTTATATATCTAAACATTCAATAAATCAATCATTCTCTTAGTGCAAACCTTAACTCAACAAATATCAAAATTTCAAAATCTCATCTTACCATCACAAAGAAATTTTATATAAAATAATTTCAATATCTTACTAGAATAACAGAAAAGTCTAGAATAACCGAAAAGTTTATTTACTCCAAAAGATTAATCTTATTACCTCAAACCTCTACAACTCCTCAAAATTACAAGAGATCCTTTGCATTTAATAGCTTTCACTTTATCATAAATTTAATACAATTTGACCCAAACATAAAAAAAGCTCAATTTAAATATCGATTTAAATATTATTTATTTATTTATTTATTTATTTTTTTATTTTTTACCGGGTATTACACTTGGTACAAATCTACCAAATGTTTAGAAGTACGATAAGTACATTCCCTTTTCTATATTGATTGTTCTTTTCACGTCCACTACCATAGCCACAACCATAATTTTCTCTATGATTATCAAATGAGGTTCCATTCACTTCATGGAATGTAGTAGAATCATTCGGGCGAGATTGCTGATTTTTCAGAAAAAATTCATTATTTTGTACAGCCACTAGAAGACATAATATCACTTCTGGGAACATAGGAGGTGTTTGATAAAAACTGAATGAATTTGAATCTGAATGAGTTGAATCTGAATCTGAATGAGTTGTTTGATAATTGACATATCTGAAACATTTTAATGATAAAACTTTATTATTTTACCACTTTGAAAAAATTCAAAATTATTGTAAATTTATTTAATATTACTTAATATAAAAGTTATAATATTTTTTTATTTTTTTTACTTCATTCAGCTGCTCATTCAGCCATTTGGCTAAAAAAAATCTGACTTAGCCATTCAAATTTCGTCCCATTTTACCGATTCAAATTTATTCGCACCAAAACAAATGCAATCAATTTATTCACCATTCAGATTCAGCTTTATTCAGCTATAAACAAACACCCCTATAGTTTCCTTTATCGCTTCAGGGAATATTTTGTGAACTTACGCTATTAATATTGATGTTGTAGGAGCATATTCGAGGCATATGAAATAGAATAAATATTTTCTAACATGTCTTAATCAGTATTTTTTCACAAAATTTTAATAGTGAGATTATTTTTAAAAAAAATATAGAATTGTTCTCACTAAACACTTTTAAAATCTTGCAACTTTAGGTGCAACCAATTATAACGAGCTTTTGGGAGGATTACAAGTTTTGATTCTGATATCTTTTTTTTAAAGTCATTTCATAAGACAAGTGGGACTTTTACTATAACGTACTCTGATTTTAATTTTTCATGAAGATGACAGCGAATAAAAATAATTGATTTTAATTTGCATGATCCTGCAGGAATGCATGATTTTCTTTACTTTTATATGAATCTCAGCATCAAGAGTTCATGACGAACAATTCTTGCTCGATATAAATCATGGGCAACAAATTCAAATTTATAAGATTTGAATATTAAATAACTAAACATATTCCCGACCAAATTAAATAATTGTATATGTTCAGATTTAATTGTAATGAAACAATTTGTAGAAATGCAGTAAAACACGAAACTAAATTTGTCCACTAAAACTAAATAACAAACCAACACTACTAAGCATACTTAGAAGTAGTCATCGTAACAAGAGATATGAACTAAAAATATATTGTTATAGAAAGCAATAATAAAACTGAAGACTATAATCATCCATGTGGCTTTTGCTGAATAATTGTGAGTCATGACTAGCAATGATAATAGCTATAGATAAAATAATAGAAACGTTTGTCTTCATTGGTTTGAATTTGATGACTACCTATCTACTCTTGTTACTTGTGTATGTGAAACATGCATTATTAATCTACTACCATATTACTTTACTTTATCATATATATATATATATATATATATATATATATATATATATATATATATATATATATATATATATATATGATTAAATTTAATTGTAATGAAATAATACTTACATTGAGTTGAAAGAACTCATTTTAATTTTCAAAATTAGATAGACCTTTGTGCTGATAACATGTTATACAATAATATATAAAACAAAATACATGTATATTAATAAACTTTTGTATTCAATTGGTCATCCACACTTTTCTTTCACTATGATATTCTTATTTCTTCTAATATACAAACTACCATAGACAGAATAGCTAATAGCATTTTCTCGAATGGGTGATGGTCTATCTCTCTCTCTCTCTTGTATTCTTCTTCTTCTTCTTCTTCTTCTATATATATATATATATATATATATATATATATATATATGCATCCACTTCCTAAGCCACGTTCACTTCATCCAGTAAATGAAAGGACATAAGTCCTTTTTATTTCTCAACCTTTTCATATCCCAACCTTATCACATTCCAATACTTTATTTCTAACATAAATTAAGTTTACAGTGTACCGTAAATTGTAATTAAACCACTCAAAAGTATTTAGTAGGAGTACTTATTATACTAACACTCAAAGGATCCCATACAATTGTATATATAACAAAGATGGAGGACCTTAATTGGTCCATACCTTTAATTTGGATTAGGAGACATTTCAGTAATATTATTTCTTTCGCCTTTTGCATAAAAATAAATAAATAACATGGAGGACCCTTTTCACATGAATTCACGTGTTATAGTTAATAAATCTTGATTAACAAATGGAGTAGTATAGCTAGTATTCCTACTAGCTTAACTTTAATACCACATTCCAGCGCTAAAGTCGCACTTTGATGGTCCCTAGCTTCGTTCCTTCAATAATTACTTTTATTGTGTGTGCACGTTTTTTTTATGGTAAGGGTGGGAAGAAAAAATAATTAATTTTTTTTAAAATTATATGTTTATAAGTTTTTTTCAGAGAGGAAAGGAAGAGATTATGATTTTATTTTTGGCTTAAAATTTTTTTCCCAAAAGTGGAAGGATTTGGAGGGATAGAAAAGTTAAATATTTTATATTACCTAATAATGTGTTTGTGAGTTTGGAGAGATGAGATATGAAGGGAAAGTATAGGAGGGAAAGGGATGGGAATGGATTATAATTTTCCCTTGTCATATTTGAGAGTTTTAGAATTGAAGGGAATAGATGAGATTTTAATTATATTTTTGAGTTTAGAATGTGAGAATGGAAGGGAAAATATTTTTATTTTTAAACTACCCTATTACTATATTGCCCTTACATATTAATGTAATAAGACATTATTTGTAAGACCCCGAATTTTTTTAAAATAAAAATAGAATTTCCTTTAT
Organism: Panax quinquefolius; assembly: GCA_020205615.1. Lineage (NCBI taxonomy): Eukaryota > Viridiplantae > Streptophyta > Magnoliopsida > Apiales > Araliaceae > Panax > Panax quinquefolius. Next base: position 18,001,594 of record CM035151.1, on the reverse strand, counting down.
TTATTATTTTGAAATAGTAAGGGTTGATTTGATTAATGTGGTTAGTTATGGGTGAAATGCGTAAATATTTTTTTAAATAAGCAAGTGGTTATAAAATACTCATTGTTGTCGGAGAATATTCGTTTGGTCGTGGAATATTCTTCACGCATGTCGGGAATATTCGTATGACGGCAAGTAGCGACCTTGTAATGGGCCCATAACGAAAAGCAATTGGATGAAGAAAACGACAAGTATAAGTAGTTTATAAATAATCACAGTAGTTATTCATCAATTATCTGGTTGGAATACCCGGTGGTTAAAAACACATGAATACGCGCTGTTGCAGATAGTAAGACACCAGATTGCACCAATTATTGATTCTTACGTAAAAGCACTACTCAATAACTGCTACGATGAAGCTATCGCTCAAAGATTTTATTTTATTGATTCAATAATTGATGCTTTAATTTTTTTCTATTACTGTTGTTTCAATAATTGTCACTAAACAGTATTTTCCATTATTGAAGCAATAATTCATATTATCCGAATAATATTATTAGAAAACATTATTGGCAATGTCTAGAAAGTTCTGTCTAAAGAGAGGTTTGGTCACCTAATCAATTGCACTAAGAAAGAGAAATTCTTATTGAAAGCCCTCTTTCTCGGAACTAGTCCCAGTTGCCAAGATCTTGATTCTCAGAATATTATTTGTGAATAATTAATTATTGATTTATATGATGATGAAAATATTGATTTTATGTGGATATAGATGGAGAAAATTTTTAAAGTGACAATTGTTAAAAAATTGATATTTTATCTTTTCTGATAAAATAATATTTTATTATATTATATAATAATGGTGATTTTTTTACAATGAATGTGGGATATATGAGTATATGAGGAGGAAGAGTATTTTTGTTGCATTAAATGATTAACACATGTTTTGTGTGTCGGTGGACCCCATTTCTTGACTGAAATTTGATTATAGCTTGTAAAATCGTTCGTTTATGGATTTCGGTCAATTTCTGTTTGGAATTTGAAAAAACTTTCTTCTGTATAGTTGTAGAGAATTGAATTTCCTATAAAAAGTCGCGAGATTCGAATTTTTTGATAAAAGGGCTATTTATTATGAATTATTGAAGTTCCGAAGTTCCGAAATAATTAATTTTTGGAAGTTTAAATTATTTTTATTTAGAAAAACGTTTTTGTTGTTTATGGACATGTGTTAGGTGTTTGAGATCAGCTGGTAGGATGGCGTAGAAGATTTATTATATATATTAATATTATATTAAATTTTTTGCTTTGGTGTTCTAAGCATTTTCCTATAAATAGGGTGTTTATGTTAGAATTAAAAATCACACCGTAAACCCAAATCTTCTCTCTCTCTCTATAATATCGAGCGATTTTTGTGAGTATTTTAGTACTTTGAGTATTGCTATACTGCAAGTTCTTTCAAAGATTATATCCAAAGATTCCAAATAAGTACTATTCTTTCCGAGGTAAGAGATGTTATTTTATTCAAAATGATATTATTTCTTCAATATCATTATGCCAAAATATCGGTTGGAAATTTTTATCAAATTTGAAATTTTTTCATGCTCTAAGTTACTTATTCATGAGTTACTATTCACGAGTTACTATTCACGAGTACTATTATTCACGGTTGTGATGATATTTTTTTTTGTGAAGTTTCTATCTTTTGAGGCCTGAGTTACTATTCACGTATCTCAAGACTATTCACGAATACGACACTATTCACGTAAAAAAATTAAATTTTCTTTTCTCGTGTCCAAGATTGTCTCATTATGATTCCTATCTTTGATTGGATGTATGTTTTGATCTTCATTCTTGAATTTTACTCCAATCAAGTTATTTATGAAGTATTTTTGAACTTGGATTGTTTAAAATACGAATCATTAATATTTATTCTTTGTTTCACCGGATTCGCTTTTCTTTAAAATATTTTTCATCATCCTCACCCTAAATGATGATATAATTGAATATCTTTGGCCTGTAGTGTAAAGATGAATGATTTTTGATGAATATCTTTGGCCCGTAGTGCAAAGATGAACAGGTGTTGAGATGAATATGACCGATTGATTAATATCTTTGGCCCGATAAAGGCAAAGAGATGAACAGGTGTTTAGATGAATATGACCAATCGATGAATATCTTCTTTCAGAGTGCAAAGATGAATATTTGATTCCAAATATATATTGATTGATGTTACAGGGATAAAAGATAGACGATGAACTTTTAAATTCATATATAGAAGATAGTAGTTTGCATTCTCTACATAACTCTTCTAATTAATTATTATTTCCGCTGCGAATATTGATTTAAAACTGGTTGTCTATTGTATTCTATTAGATTTTTCCATGTTGAGGACTAACGATAATTTGTTGTATATTATCTTAGTCATAATGTTCTTTATTGGGCTAGTTGAGCTCACCCTTTTCCTTGTTGTTCCATTTTTCTTCTCGTGAGGCGTGAATGTAATGAAAGTACTAGTCGGAAAGTGTGGAATGATGGTTCTAGAAGTTGTGTTAGTAGTCCTCACCATTTTTATAAAATAATGTATCAATAATTGTACTGAGGACTTATTTGAGTGTGGATATTGCGTAGATGATAATATTTGTATTTAAACTCATAGTTTTTATGTTTTATTAATAAAGTTGTAGTTGTTTCTGTACCATGTATTTGGCGATTCAGAATGGGTGTTGTATACTTGTTTTGGGGGCGTTACAGTTGGTATCAGAGTTTAGGGATATGGTCTCTGGCGGAGATAGGGGAATAAGTACTAGGAGGGGAGAGACGAGTAATCCTTCGCTAGTGTGTCATACATAAGCTTATTTGTTGGTCAGTTGAAGTATATGTGTGAGACCCCAGATTTTATCAATAAAGATTTAAATTTTGTAGAAATAATTTTTAATATTATGGTGTGAATTTGAGATAATATTATAGTTGTGGGTAGTATTTATAAATTTTGCAAAGTATGCAAGTGATTATATTATATTCGATTGGCTCAGGGAATATTCTTGGTTCAAAGCAGGAATATTCGATAACTACCAATCATTGGTGGACCCCACAATGTAATTATTGTTTTGATCGAGAAAACGACAAAAATATTTTATTGAAATAACGACGGAAGTTTTATTGTTGATACTTGTTGAACTACTTCGGTAGTAAAAGTACAAGAATAATACGTGTGGTCGCATAAGAAGACACCAGATTGATTATCGATGCTTATGTGAGAAGTCACTAAGTTTGATTCCATTATCATCGATTAATAATATGAATTATTATAAATGATAATGACGCTTTTATTTTATTCAGATTATTAACGTAATAAAACATAAACATCTTTTTATATAAAATGTAATACTTTATTAAAGTTATTCTATAAATAGAATATATTATATTTTATTATTTTGCATAAAGTTTTGTTTAGTGTTGCATAGTGTTTGCATAGTAAAATGTTTTTATATAAATAGAATATATGATATTTTATTTAAAAGATTTTGCTTTAAATATGGACCGCCGATTAAAGTAAATCAATTTGGACCGCTCATGGATTAATTACTACGCATTCTATTTTCCTATAAATAAGCTCATTCCTTCATTATTTTCTTACGAATTCAATTTCAAACTCTAGAGAGAAAATTATAGAGAGAAGCTATAGAGAGAAAATCTATAGAGAGAAAGAAGAAAAGTATTCTCGCTACTTCACTTTTCCAATATTCAGGTTCTTCTAAGGTAAGGGATATTATTTGTTGTACCGTAAGGGGTGTTATTCTTTCTTCTTCGAAGAGAACTTCATTATTCCATTCACTATTATTCTCGCTGGAATAACTCGTAAAAGTGGCATACCCTATACATAACCTCGTATACGCCAGCATACCCTATACTTGGTGAAATCATTATGTTATTCCATTGCTTATTATTCTTGGAATAACTTTTGTTATATGATTTTACATCCTATACTTGGTGACATTCTTCTATTATTCTCGTTGAACATCCGTCTGTGTGTTTTACACCCGACTCGGTTCCGCCTTTTATCATTCTCGCTGAATATCCTATCTCGTGTTTTACACCTGATCCGGTTCCATCTTTATTATTCTGTTTGAACATCCCGCTTGCAGAATTTCACCGACTTCGTTCCGTTATTATTATTATGTTGAATAACTCGCCTATGCGTAAGTACCGCATGCACGGTGATTTCTTTTGTTATTCCATTCTTTATTATACCCAAATTTGGTTAAAACTTTGACTTCTATACTCCATGAAATTAGTAGAATATCCTCGATATTTGCTTTCATCCAAAGATCTTTCACGGAAATATTCTTCCGATCATTCTTGAATTTTACTCTACGTAAACAAAGATTATGTTGACAATTTGACGTTAATAATTCATGGATTAAATAATTCTTGAACTTGTTTTATTGAATTATTATGTCATTGTCATCATCCTCATGTTATATTATGTTATCTTCGCTTACGTGCATAGATGAACTTAGTATGATTATGACCGTGGATCATTCTTGCAGATAATCACGACTTGATATAAATGATGTGACAAAAGTCCTCAAATGGTCTGTGAATGCAAGTTGATGGATAGTTTTTGGTATGATTATGACCAGGGGTGATTTGGTATAGTCATGACCATCGATAATTTGATAAAAATCCTCGATCGTGGTACGTGGATAATTAGATGTGGTGGTTTATTTATTGTCGAGTCTCAAATGATAAAAATTGATGAAAACCTTTAAAACCTAAAAGATAGTAGACTTTTATTCTCTACTTGACTCTTTTAATGGATTGCTTATTCACCGCAGCTTAAACCGGTTGTCTATTGTATTTTATCGCTTTAACATCTGTTGAAGGCTAATGATAATTTATTCTCGCATTATCTTAGTCATAATATTTCTTATCGGGCTAGTTGAGCTCACCTTTTCTTTCACCGTTTCTCTTCGTGAAATGAGAACATAACTAGGACGAGCCTGGGAACGTAAGTAATGGTCCGAGGATAAGATTAGTAGTCCTCACTATTCTCGTGAAATAGTGTGATAATAGTTGTAATGAGGACTCCTTTCGAGTTCAGTATAATATCTAGTAGACAATATTTGTATTCAAACTCATAGCTTTATGTCAGATTGCATACGCTATTAGGTTAGTAAGTTGTATTTGAATTTAAGTTGATGGGTGAGCGATACCTGAATTTATGTACCGTGTAAGTGTGAAGACCCAAGAGCCCCAACTTCTGATGGGGGAATGACGATACCTAATTTTGGGGCGTCGACAGGTACCAATGAGGTACGACACAGTTTGGTGTCCAGATCGAGCCATAAGTGTGAAGAGCCCCGAGCCTCTCACCGGTGACTTCCTCTTGATGGGGAATGCACCGCCGCACTCTCCGTAGGGGACGCCTGCTTTCTATGGGCAAAATCGATAGTATCAATGTGAGGTCTTGACACAAGTTGGTGTCCAGAGTCACACTGTATCGTCGAGCCATAAGTGTGAAGAGCCCCAGCCTCTCACCGGTGACTTCGTTGATGGGAATGCATGCACCGGCCGATCTCCGTAGGGGACGCCTTCTGCGATGGCAAACCGATAGGTATCAATGTGAGGTGTCGACACAAGTTGGTGTCCAGTCGCACACAAGGTTGGGATATGATCCTCGGTGAGATGTGAGATAAGAACTAGGAGGGAGAGACGGGAATTCTTCGCTAGTATGACCTACCTAAGTTTATGTGGTATTTATTTGGTCGGTACGAGTATAGGGATAATATGTGATATGTTATTTAACCCATGTTTGATGGCGATTTTTGAAAATAACATCCAAAATATTGAGATAAGCAATGAAGCACATGAGACCGCTTGAGTCACCAACCAAAAGGTAATGAGCAACAACACGATAATAATCATACCGGTGGCAAATTGGCCATCGAACAATGATAACCATCGTGGGGAAATTATCATGTCAAGAATGGTAACCATTTCGCGGTAATCATGGCCAAGATAATAAGAATGGACATTTCAAGAAGAGAGGTTCAACAATGACGTGAAGACGCTTCAAGATCAAAGACCCGCTTCAAAGGAAGAAGAACGACCACCGGTCAGATGTTTCAAATGCGACAGAGGGACACATCCGTCCAAACTGCACGCAGAATCCAAAGCGTGTTTTAATTGCGGAAGAGAAGGTCACTTAGCTCGATTTTGTCGTATGGTGAAGTCAAGTCCAGCTTGAGATAGTGATGCCAAGGATGTCCCGCATGCCAAAGCCAGAGTAGTTTAAGAGAGAGCGTTTTTTTTCTCGTGACGAGGAACCCAATAAAATTATCACGGGTAAGTTAATCATAAGCTCTTGCGAAGTCTATATCGTATTCAATACCGGTTCTACCTATTATTTTATCTCTCTTGCTTATGCTCAATGTTTAAATTTGACTCCGGAGAAATTGGACTTTGATTTATCTGTTTAAACTTAGTTGGGAGAAACCTTCACTACCTCCAATCGCTTATAAATCTTGTTGATTCAAATCAAAACTTTCACGCTACTCGTCAATCTTATCTCTTTGAAAATACTTGCCTTTGAGGTAATTTTTGAAAACGATTGATTAACTACTCATTATTCTTTTTGTAAGGTTGTTAGCTTTCATATTCCTAACCAACCCATTATACTAATTCAAAGTAACCAAACCCTAAAGTTAATCACCGTTATATCGTCATAAGTAAAGAGCCCCGAACCTTTCGTTGTTGACTTCCTTGTGTGGAATGCACCGCCGCACTTTCAGAGGCGGCGACGCCATGAATGAAGATGGCAAGTTTATAGGTATCATTGTGAGGTGCTATCTAGGTTAAGGATAGAAGTCACAGCTTGGTATCAATGTGACGTACTATCCAAGTCTTGGATGAGAGTCACGCTTTTGAATGATATTTCTATTATTAATAAATTTCCTAGCGATTCTTGAAGACTTTCTAGCCTACCCTAGAGCGTGAAATCAAATTTTGTATTGACCCCAAGACAAAACCCATTTCTTAAACCCTCAAATATTTCATCAACTAAAAGGATCTGCATTTACGAGGATTATGATGAAAGTCATAATAAAAGCATTGACTAATGAAAATCATGGGTATATGAAGTATTAGTAAGTGTTATGATGAGTTATGTGGTTATTATGTGAAAACATGAAAGTTTCTTAGAAATCACAAAGAGTTGAAAATCGATTTTGGTGAAAAACGTAATATGAAATTCAATTGACCATATCTCCTATTATATTTTGAATTTTGAATGTGGTCAAGTCCTAGAGTTAGATCTATGAGTTACCTAACTAATCCAAGTGGAGTTACTGGAAAAGGTGTTGTAGATTTTGTGTGGACTGATTTTAGCAAAGGAGTGCAAAGCTGCAAAAACAAAAAAAAAGCTGCTGCCATGATTTTAGAGAGGCTGTTTCTGGCCACTTAAATTATGAGAAAAATTCTGGCCTTTTGGCACATGAAAGTATATGGTATAAAGTACCTCCTGTCCAAAAATGAGCTCATTCTCGACTTAAAATGAGCAAGTTATGACTATTTCAATATTTAGGTTTTTCCGATTTAAAAACGCTATAACCTGAGTTCTATAACTCCGATGACCATGAAATTTAAAACTGAAGCTCACGATAACATGTGTAAGGTCCTGCCAAGATTTGGGAATTTTTGGAGTTAAACTTGAGGTAGCTAATTTCTTAAGGAATTAATTAGAAATTGATTTTTGAAAAATAGTAAATGAATTTTAAAAATTCGAGAAAATATATTTTCATTATGGGACTATATTATGCTAAATCCCAAAAAAGAAATATTTTTGGGGCTGATTTGGTATTTTTCATGAAAATAGTTTAGTTACTTAACATATGAGTTAAATATGTTATGTGAAGTAACAAAGTTGAAAATAGGATTTTATGGCTAGAGAATCCTATATAGTAGTATATGCATATTTTTTGATGAGGGATTTGATAATTGGTGATGATATTTTATGAGTATGACATTTTGAATGATTAAATGCATTATATGGTAAAGCGTAAACAATTAAGATAAATTGTTTATAAATTTAAGAAGTGATTAAAATATTATTATAATATTAATGATATTAGATTATGAGATTATTAAGTGATTGAAAACATGGGGATATTCTTGAATCTCGGATAAATTATATTATAAATGTTTAATATTTATCCTTTATCTCATTCGATTGATTCTTTATATCATTATCCTCATGCTTATATTATGTTGAAAGTCATCTCGCGTCTCAGATATGAACTTGGTATGATTATGACCGTGGATTGTTCTAAGATAATCATAATCATAACCAGAAATGAATACACAATTATCTTTGGTCAGTAGTGCATGGATAATTTGTGGTCGTGATACTAATGAATACACAATTATCTTTGGTCGTAGTAATGAATATGGATAATTTGTGGTCGTGATATTAATGAATACACAATTATCTTTCGTCAGTAGGTATATAATTTGTGGTCGTGATACTAATGAATACACAATTATCTTTGTCAGTAGTGCATGGATAATTTGTGGTCGTGATACTAATGAATACACAATTATCTTCGGTAGTAGTGTATGGATAATTTGTGGTCGTGATATCTTAATGAATACACGATTATCTTTGGGTCAGTAGTGTATGGATAATTCGTGGTCGTGATACTAATGAATATCCTCGCCCCTAGTAATTCGTGGTGGATGATTCGATGATATGGATTAATTATCGAAATGAGTCTCAAAGAATGAAATATTAATTCATGGATGTGGTAAAAGTCATCTTCGGTCAGTAGTGCATCGATAGACTTGGTATGATTATGACTACGGATTATTAGGGTATAATCACGATCAGAATTGAAAACACGAATATCCTTAGCCAAGAAAGCATGGATAATTCATGGTTGTGATACTATTAAGTCGAGTCTCAAATATTATTGGTTTTACAAATTGTATATCTTCGCTCATAAGAAGTAAAGATGAATTGTTAATGAATATCTTTGGGCCTGATTGCAAAAATGAATTTAATGTTTTCAACGATAAAGGTATTCAAGGTATCCTCACCTCTTTATCATATCAGTATCGCACCTTAATTTCGAGGGCTTAAATTCCATAAGGAGGGAGATTGTGAGACCCCGCATTTTATCAATAAAGATTTAAATTTTGTCGAAATAATTTTTAATATTATGGTGTGAATTTGAGATAATATTATAGTTGTGGGTAGTATTTATAAATTTTGCAAAGTATGCAAGTGGTTATATTATATTCGATTGGCTCTGGGAATATTCTATTTAGCGGAATATTCGTATAACTACCAATCATCATTGTGGACCCCACAATGTAATTATTGTTTGATCGAGAAAACGACAAAAATATTTTATTGAAATAACGACGAAAGTTTTACCGCTGATATCGTTGAACTACTTTAGAGTAAAAGTACAAGAATACGCAGGTTGCAAGAAAGAAGACACCAGTATTGATTATCGATGCTTATGCGTGAGAAGTCACTAAGTTTGATTCCATTATCATTTATTAATAATATGAATTATTATAATGATAATGACGCTTTTTTTTATTCAGTATTATTAACGTAATAAAATGTAAACATCTTTTTATATAAAATGTAATACTTTATTAAAGTTATTCTATAAATAAAATATATTATATTTTATTATTTTGCATAAAGATTTGTATTTTTGCATAGTGTTGTATAGTTTTTGCATAGTAAAATGTTTTTATATAAATAGAATATATGATATTTTATTTAAAAGATTTTGCTTTAAATATGGACCGTCGATTAAAGTAAATCAATCTGGACCGCTCATGGATTAATTACTACGCATTCTATTTTCCTATAAATAAGCTCATTCCTTCATTATTTTCTTACTTAATTCACCAAACTCTGAGAGAGAAATTATAGAGAGAAGCTATAGAGAAAAATCTATAGAGAGAAAAGAAGAAAAGTATTCTCGCTACTTCACTTTTCCAATATTCATTTCTTCTAAGGTAAGGGATATTATTTGTTGCATCTGTAAGTGGTGTTATTCTTCTTCTTGAAGAGAACTTCATTATTCCATTCACTATTATTCTGCTTGAATAACTCGTAAAAGTGGCATACCCTATACATAACCTCAGATACGCTGATATACCCTATACTTGGTGAAATCCTTATGTTATTCCATTGCTTATTATTCTGCTTGAATAACTCAGATACGCTGGCTTACCCTATACTTGGTGACATTCTTCTATTATTCTCATTGAACATCCTGCTCATGTGTTTTACACCTACCTCGGTTCCGCTTTTATTATTATTCTCATTGGAACATCCTCGCTCATGGTTTTACACCTTGACCGGTTCCGCTTTTATCATTCTCGTTGAATATCCTATCTCGTGTGTTTTACACCGGATCCGTTCCATCTTTATTATTCTCGTTGAACATCCCGCTTGCGTGAATTTCACCGACCTGTTCCGTTATTATTATTCTGCTGAATAACCTGTCATGCGGCACCGCATGCGTGGTGATTTCTTTTGTTATTCCATTCTTTATTATACCCAAATAAGTTAAAACTTTGACTTCTATACTCCATGAAATTAGTAGAATATCCTCGATATTTCGCGTTTCATCCAAAGATCTTTTCACGGAAATATTCTTCCGATCATTCTTGAATTTTACTCTACGAAAACAAAGATTATGTCGACAATTTGACGTTAATAATTCATGGATTAAATAATTCTTGAACTTGTTTTATTGAATTATTATGTCATTGTCATCATCCTCATGTTATATTATGTTATCTTTGCTTACGTGCATAGATGAACTTAGTATGATTATGACCGTGGATCATTCTAGTATAATCACGACTTGATATAAATGATGTGACAAAAGTCCTCAAAGGCCCAGTAATGCAAATGATGGATAGTTTTTGGTATGATTATGACCAGGGTGATTCGTATATAGTCACGACCATTGATAATTTGATGAAAATCCTCGACCGTGGTACGTGGATAATTAGATGTGGTGGTTTATTTATTGTCGAGTCTCAAATGATAAAAATTGATGAAAACCTTTTAAAACCTAAAAGATAGTAGACTTTATTCTCTCTTGACTCTTTTAATGGATCGCTTATTCCACCGCAGCTTAAACCGGTTGTCTATTGTATTTTATCGCTTAACATCATTGAAGGCTAATGATAATTTATTCTACATTATTATTAGTCATAATATTTCTTCGGGGCTAGTTGAGCTCACCCTTTTCTTTCACCGTTTCTTCGTGAAATGAGAACATAACTAGACGAGCCGGGGAACGTAAGTAATGGTCCGTAGGATAAGATTAGTAGTCCTCACTATTCGCGTGAAATAAAGTGTGATAATAGTTGTAATGAGGACTCCTTTTGAGTTTGTATAATATCTAGTAGACAATATTTGTATTCAAACTCACGCTTTATGTCGTATTGCATACCACAGCTTAGGTTAGTAAGTTGTATTTGAATTTATGTACCATGTAAGTGGCGACCCAAGATGGGTGACGATACCTAATTTTGGGGCGCCACAATATGTAAAGACCCTAAATTTTTAAATAAAAAGGAATTTCCTTTATTTATTATTTTGAAATAGTAAGGGTTGATTTGATTAATGTGGATAGTTAAGGGTTAAATACGCAAATATTTCAAAATAAGCAAGTGGTTATAAAATATTCATTATCGTCTAGGGAATATTCGTTTGGTCGTGGAATATTCAGATCGCTTGTGGGAATATTCGTATTTAAACTGCACAAGCAAAATGACCATGTGTGGGCCCCATAACTAAAAGAGATTGGATGAAGAAAACGACAAATATAAGTTGTTTTTAAATAATCTGGCGTAGTTATTACTGCTATCATCGCTTGGAATACCCGGTGGTTAAGACACACTAATACGCGCTTGTTGAACAAGAAGACACCAGATTTGCACCAATTATTGATTCTTACGTAAGAGGCACTACTCAATAATGGTTACGATAATTACTTATCAAGATTTTATCGTGTTAATAATTGTCGTTGATATTTTATATTGTTGTTGTTCAATAATTGTCATTACACAATTTTTCATTATCGAAGCAATAATTCATATTATCCTAATAATATTATTAGATAACATTATTGGCAATGTCTAGAAAGTTCTGCTCAAGGAGAGGTTTGGTCACCTAATCATACCGCCAAGAAGAAGAAATTCTTATTGAAAGCCCCCTCTTCCTGAACCGCCTCGTTGTCAATATTGTGATTCTGTGATATTATTTGTGAATAATTAATTATTGATTTATATGATGAGGAAAATATTGATTTTATGTGGATATGGATGGAGAAAATTTTTAAAATGACAATTGTTGAAAATTAATATTTTATCTTTTTCTCGATAAAATAATTCATTTAAATATATTATTTTAATAATATATTAATGGTGATATTTTTACAACGAATGGGGGATATATGAGTATACAAGGAGGAAGAGTATTTTTGTTGCAATAAATGTTTAAAACATGTTAAACATGCTCGGTGGACCCCATTTATCGATCGAAATTTGATTATAAATTTGAAAATCGCCTCGCTTGTGGATTTCTTTACCAATTTCTATTTGAAATTTGGAAAAACTTTCTTCTGTAAAGTTGTAGAGAATTGAATTTCCTATAAAACTCAAGCAGAGATTCGAATTTTCTGATGAAAGGGCTATTTATTATGAATTATTGAAGTTCCAGATTAATTGATTATCATTTTTTTGGAGTTTTAAGTAACTTTTGCATGAAAAACGTTTTTGTCACTTATGGGACATGTGTTAGTGGTTGATTTCAGCTGATGGTGTGCGTAGGAAGATGTGGAAAAATAATTTTATTAATATATTAAATTTTCTGCTTTGGTGTTCTAAGCAAATTCCTATAAATAGGGTGCTTAGGTTAGAATTGAAAATCACACCAGAAACTGAAGTTTTCTCTCTATATTATCGAGCGTATTCTTGTGAGTATTTTGAGTATACTTTGAGTATTGCTAGGCATTTTTAAGTTCCCTCAAAGACTATATCCGTGTTTCTAGCTAAAGTCTCGATCTTTCGAGGTAAGGATATTATTTTTTCAGAATGATATTATTTCTTCAATATCATTATAATTTGAAATGTTGATCCAAGTTTTTATCAAATTTGGAACTTTTTCATGCTCTGGGTTACTATTCATGGGTTACTATTCATGAGTTACTATTCACGAAGTTACTATTCATGAGTTACTATTCACGAAGTTACTATTCACGAGTACTATTCAAGTAAGCGTGAAGATGTTTTTTTGTGAATTTCTATCTTTTGGTGTCTGAGTTACTATTCACGATATCTAGACTATTCACGATATGGCACTATTCACGATACTCTGATCTTATTCAATAAAAAATAAAATTTCTTCTTTTCGTCTAAAACATCTATTCGGATACTAACTCGATTGTATCCATGTTTTGATCATTCTTGAATTTTACACCACTATGATTATTTTTGAGGTATTTTTGGACGTGGATAAAACCAAGTACGAATCCTTAATCCTTAATCCTTGTCATTTTGTTTCACCGGATTCGCTTCTTTAAAAAAAATATTTTTCATCATCCTCGCCTTTAAATGATGATATTATGGAATATCTTTGGCCCAGTAGTGCAAAAGATGAATGATTTCTTAAGAATATCTTTGGCCTGTAGTGCAAAGATGAATGATTTCAAGAATATCTTTGCCCGTAGTGAAGCAAAGATGAACAGTGTTTAAATGAATACGACTTAATCGATGAATATCTTTGGCCTCAGAGTGCAAAGATGAATATTTGATTCCGTATGTATATCGATTGATGTTACAGGATAAAAGATAGACGATGAACTTTTAAATTCATACATAGAAGATAGTAGTTTTTGCATTCTCTACTTAACTCTTCTAATGAATTATTATTTCACTGCTAATATTGATTTAAAATTTGTTGTCTATCAGTATTCTATTAGATTTTTCCCATGTCAAGACTAACAATAATTTGTTGTATATTATCTTAGTCATAATATTCTTTACCGAGCTAGTTGAGCTCACCCTTTTCCTTTTTGTTCCATTTTTCTCGGAGGCTAGAATATAAATGAGTACGCAGTTTGGGGTATGGAATGAAGGTTTTAGAAATGATTGTTTAGTAGTCCTCACCATTTTTGTAAAATAATGTATCAATAAATGTGATGAGGATTTATTTGAGTATAGATATTGTCTAGAAGATAATATTTGTATTCAAACTCACAGCTTTTCACCTGTTGTAATAATAAAGTTGTAGTTGTTTCGCATCATGTATTGACAACTCGTAATGGGTGATGTATACCTATTTTGGGGGTGTCATCAGCTTGGTATCGAGCTTAGGATATGATCTCCAGCGAGATCGGGAATAGAACTAGGAGGGAGAGACGAAAAATCCTTCGCTAAAGTGTCCTACCTAAGCTTATTTGTTAGTTGGTCAAGATATAGGGATATTATGTGATATATTGATTTCTTAATTAACCCTTGTTTTATGACAAAGATTTGAGAATGTCGACCGAGAATATTAACAATGGAAATGAGACCACGGAGATGCCTGTGCTCACCAACGAGGAGAACGTGCAACAGTCGACAATGTTCCTCCCGTGAACAACACCATTGAAAGCGAGATGATGAACGAGGGATGTTTAGAAGTTTTTGCGCTTCATGCAAAATCGATTTGAGGAGACTCGTGTTCAAAATACGAGGAGGAAATGATAAGCAATTCACGGTTATTGTCACAAAAGCAGCTTCAAAGAGTCAGGACCACCGTAATTTAAGGGAAAGCCAGATCCGATCATGGCGGAAACATGGGTCAAACAAATTACCAAGATATTCGATGTCTTGGGATGCACGAGAGAATGAAGGTTCCATTCGCCACCTTTTATGTTCCGTGGCAAAGCGTATCATCGGTGGGAGTCTCAGGAAGTACATCCATCCAAATTCGCACTCAAATGTCTTGGGAGACGCGTTTGAAAGCTATTTAATGACAAATACTTTCCCGAAAGTGTTCGGCATATGAAGGAAGTGGAGTTCATCGATTGAACAAAACATCACGACGGTGTCTCAAAGACGAGGCAAAGTTTGCGAGAGTTATCCGTGTTTGCACCTCATTTGGTGGAGAATGAGGAACGATGACGCGATGTTTCTTAGAGGTTTGAAACCCAAGATACGCCAAGATCTCATTTCTCATAAATTTTCTCTTTATTCAGATGTTGTAAATGGGGCTCAATTATTAGAATGCGAGATAACGAAAGTACGGTCAAAATGAGGGACCACAACGTGGATCGTATCGTAGATAAGAACCAATGTAATAATGATAACTCATGGAGAAAGAAACAGACGATCAAAATGGTAACCACTCTGTGGTAATCATGGCCATGAAAATAGAAGAAGCGAGTCGAGGAGAGATTTTGAAAAGAGGAGATTTAACAACGACCATGTGAAGATGACAAAGCACGGCGAAAGAATCGGTTCTAAGGGAGGAGAACGACCACCCCATTATATGCTACAAATGCGAAAAAGAGGGACATATCACCAAACCGCCCACAATAGCTTCAAGGTATGCTATAATTGTGGAAAGGAAGGACATATCGCTCGAGATTGTACGATGAATAAACCTAGTTCAATGGGGACGGTGACTCAAAAGATCGTCCTGAAAAAGTCAAAGTCAACGATTCCGGAAGAGCGTTTGTTGTGATCGGTTTAAATGCGAGGAACCCAAACGAGGTGATCACGGTAAGCTATTTATAAATTCTTGCGAAGTTTATACCTTACTTGAATACCGGTGCTACCCATTCATTTATCTCTCCTGCATGTGCTCAACGCTTAAACTTGACTCGGAGAAATTAGACTTTGACCTATCTCGTGGAAACTCCGTTAGAGAAACTTTCATCACATCCACTCGCTTATAAATCTTGTTTGATTCAAGTTGGCACCATCACCTTACCTCGCTTGACCTTATCTCTTTAAAGATACTTGCTTTTGATGTGATTTTAGGGATTGATTGGTTAACTACTCATCATGCCAAAATTGATTGTTTTTGTAAGGTTGTTAGTTTTCATATTCCTAACCAACCTTGTCATGCGGATTCAAGCAACTAAACCATTAAAATCGATCACCGTCATATCTAATCATAAAGCTATTCGCTTATTAAAAAACGGATGTCAAGCTTTCTTAGCCCATGTTATGGATTTGAATAAAGACACGCCAAATTTGAATAATATTCCTGTTGTTATTGACTTTCCCGACGATTTCTCGAAGAACTTCCCGTCTACCCCGTAACGTGAAGTTGAATTCTTTATTGATCTTGAACTCCGGTACAAAGCCCATTTCTAAAACCCCATATCGAATGGCTCCTATTGAACTTCAGAGTTAAAGGTCCAACTACAGGAATTGTTGGACATCGGCTTCATTCGCCTTAGTACATCTCCTCGGGGTGCTCCCTGCTTTATTTGTAAAAAGAAGAAAGACGGGAGTATGCGACTTTGTATTGACTATCGGAATTGAACCATGTCACCATCAAGAATAGGTATCCTCTACCTCGTATTGATGACTTGTTTGACCAATTGCTGTGGGCACAATTCTTTTCAAAATCGATCTTCGCTTCGGATATCATCAAATTGAAGATTAGAATCGAGGATATTCCAAAGACCGCCTTGAACTCTGGGTATGGGCATTATGAATTCTTAGTCATGTCTTTCGGACTAACTAATGCTCCTGCGGCTTTCATGGATATGATGAACCGAGTATTCAAGGAATATTTGGATCAATTCGTTGTTGTCTTTATTGATGACATCCTCATATATTCCAAAAGTCGAAGATCATGAGCACCATTTGAAGTCGGTACTCCAAAGGCTTCGTGAAAACCAACTATATGCCAAATTGAAGAAATGCGAGTTCGGCTTGAGGAAGTAGCATTCCTTGGGCACGTGGTGTCGAAACATGGAGTATTTGTTGATCCGTGAAGATTGAAGCAATACAAAGTTAGAGCAACCAAGCTCGGTGGATCAAGACGTAGCTTTTGGGCTTAAATTGGTTATTATCGGAGATTCGTGGAAGGGTTTTCTCGAATCGCTACTCCATTAACTCAAATTAACTCGGAAGGATACAAAATTCGTTTGGAGCGAAGAATGCGAGAAAAGTTTCCAAGAGCTTAAGAGGAGACTTATTTCTAAGACTGCTTTCTAACAATACCATCCGGTTCGGATGGATTTGTTATCTCACAACGATGCTTCGAGCAAGAGGGTTAGGATGTGTTCTCATGCAACGTGGGAAAGTTATAGCCTATGCCTCGTGACAACTTAAAGAGTATGAGAGAGAATTATCCTACTCATGATCTAGAGTTATAAAAGAATGCTTTCCATGCTTAAAAATATGGAGGCACTATCTATATGGGGAGAAAGTGGAGATATATTCGCACCATAAAAGCCTTAAATATTTCTTCACTCAAAAGAACTCAACATGAGGCAAATGACGTTGGCTCGAGCTATTGAAAGACTACGACCACACTATTCAATACCATCCCGGTAAAGTTTAACGCGTGGTAGCCGACGCATTGAGTAAAGATCATATGCGGAACGATTGCGATGATGTCAAGTATACGATAGAGCCAAATTTAATAGAAAAAGTTAAGGTTGCTTCAAGCCACCGGCCCGAGCCGATGCGTATGAAGAAGAAAAAGTACAAGAAGGAGCTATTCCTAAGCGAGAATTGATGAAGAAGGAATACTTCGAGTCCACTCTAGACTTTGTGTTCCTAACGACTGATTTGAAGTACAAGATTATGATGGAGGCACACACAATACGCCATTTGCAATCGATCCCGAAGTACTAAAATATATCGTGATCTTCGACATACATTTTGGTGGAACAATATGAAGAGAGAGATTGCAAAGTTTATCTCGATGTGTTTAACTTGCCAACGTAAAGCGAGCATCTTGTACCTAAGGGTCCGTTGCAACCACTTGAGATTCCTAATGGAAGTGGGAACACATTACTATGGATTTCGTTACTGGGTCTTCCTACGGTTTCTCAAGGTATCAATGCTATTTGGGTTATTGTTGATAGATTAACCAAGTCTGGCTCATTTCTTGCCGAAACGGAGACTTATTCCCTTGAACGTCTTGCTAGTATGTACGTGAATGAGATTGTGAGGTTGCATGGCATGCCAGTATCCATAGTTTCGGATCGTGACCCAAGATTCACTTCAAGATTTTGGGTTAGCTTGCAAAAAGCTATGGGCACGGATTTACGATTTAGTTCGGCATACCATCCCCAAACGGACGGACAATCAGAGAGGACTATTCAAACTCTTGAAGATCTATTAAGACTCTGTGTCCTAGACTTCAAGGGTAGTTGGGATAAGTATTTACCATTAGTGGAATTCTCCTACAACAACAGTTATCAGGCAAGTATAGGTGTGGCTCCATTTGAAGCATTATATGGACGAAAATGTCATTCTCCAATATGTTGGGATGAGGTGGGTGAAGCAACATTGTTGGGACCCGAAAGTTAAATGACGTATTTACTCACCGAAAAGATCCAAATGATTCGACAACGATATACAAACAAGACAAGATCGACAAAAGAGTTATGCGCGATCTTCATCGAAAGGACGTGGAATTTAATGTAGGGGATCGTGTATTGTTGCGAAGTTGCTCCATGGAAGGGAGTTACAAGATTTGGGAAGAGAGGAAAGCTCAATCCACGATTTATTGGTCCATTTCAAATTCTTGACCGAGTAGGAAATGTAGCCTATATAGACTTGCGTTACCTCGAGTATGTCTCGTGTTCATAATGTGTTTCACATATCCGTATTTCAGAAATATGTGAAAGACCCGAACCACGTTATTGAGTTAGAACCAGATTTGAGATAGCAGAAGACTTAACGTATGAGGAGGTACCACAAGATCTTGGATAGGAAGGAGCATGTCCTACGCCAAGAAAGGTCATACCACAAGTTAAAGTTTTGTGGAGGAATCATGCTATAGAGGAAATGACCGGGAATTGAAACTAAGTGAAAGCGAGGTATCCTCACCTTTTCAAACACTGTGTACGTGACGTCCAATTTCGAGGACGAAATTTCATAAGGAGGGAGGTTGTAAGACCTCGAATTTTTTAAATAAAAGGAATTTCCTTTATTTATT
The DNA here is from genome assembly GCA_020205615.1 of Panax quinquefolius. NCBI lineage: Eukaryota > Viridiplantae > Streptophyta > Magnoliopsida > Apiales > Araliaceae > Panax > Panax quinquefolius. The sequence goes on along the minus strand of CM035151.1, from coordinate 17,982,399 downwards.
ATTTTGAAATAGTAAGGGTTGATTTGATTAATGTGGATAGTTAAGGGTTAAATACTCAAATATTTCAAAATAAGCAAGTGGTTATAAAATATTCATTATCGCTTGGGAATATTCGTTTGGTCGTGGAATATTCAGATGCTGTCGGGAATATTCGCATTTGACTGCCACAAAACCATGTGTGGGCCCCATAACTGAAAGCGATTGGATGAAGAAAACGACAAATATAAGTTGTTTTTAAATAACGCGTAGTAGTTATTACTGAATTAATCTTGTTGGAATACCCGGTGGTTAAGACACACTAATACGCGTTGTTGAACAAGAAGACACCAGTATTGCACCAATTATTGATTCTTACGTAAGAGGCACTACTCAATAATGGTTACGTAATTATCGCTCAAAGATTTTATCGAGTTAATAATTGCTTTGCGTTGATATTTTATATTGTTGTTGTTCAATAATTGTCATTACACAATTTTTTTTTCATTATCGAAGCAATAATTCATATTATCCGAATAATATTATTAGATAACATTATTGGCAATGTCTAGAAAGTTCTCATCTAAGGAGAGGTTTGGTCACCTAATCATGCCGTCGAAGAAGAAATTCTTATTGGAAAGCCCCTTTCCCTGGAACCTCACGGTTGTCAATATTGTGTGATTCTCGTAATATTATTTGTGAATAATTAATTATTGATTTATATTGTGAGGAAAATATTGATTTTATGTGGATATAGATGGAGAAAATTTTTAAAATGACAATTGTTGAAAATTAATATTTTATCTTTTTCGATAAAATAATTCATTTAAATATATTATTTTAATAATATATTAACTGGTGATATTTTTATAACGAATGGGGATATATGAGTATACGAGGAGGAAGAGTATTTTTGTTGCAATAAATGTTTAAAACATGTTAAACATGTCTCGGATCCCATTTATTGATCGAAATTTGATTATAAACGTAAAATTGCCCGCTTGTGGATTTCGGTCAATTTCTATTTGGAATTTGGAAAAAATTTCTTCTGCAAAGTTGTAGAGAATTGAATTTCCTATAGAAATTCAAGAGATTCAATTTTCCGATGAAAGGGCTATTTATTATGAATTATTGAAGTTCCGTATTTAATTGATTATCATTTTTTGGAGTTTTAAGTAACTTTTGCATGAAAAACGTTTTTGTCACTTATGGGACATGTGTTAGTGGTTGATTTCAGCTGATGGTGTGCGTGGGAAGATGTGGAAAATAATTTTATTAATATATTAAATTTTACGCTTTGGTGTTCTAAGCAAATTCCTATAAATAGGGTGCTTGGGTTAGAATTGAAAATCACACCGTAAACCAAGTTTTCTCTCTATATTATCGGCGTATTCTTGTGAGTATTTTGAGTATACTTTGAGTATTGCTAGAGATTAAGCAAGTTCCCTTCAAAGACTATACCCTATTCTAGCTAAGAAATCTTGATCTTTCGAGGTAAGGGAATATTATTTTTTTCGTAATGATATTATTTCTTCAATATCATTATACTGAAATGTTGATCTGAAGTTTTTATCAAATTTGGAACTTTTTCATGTCGGGGTTACTATTCATGGGTTACTATTCATGAGTTACTATTCACGAGTTACTATTCATGAGTTACTATTCACGAGTTACTATTCACGAGTACTATTCATGAAGCGTGAAGATGTTTTTGTGAAATTTCTATCTTTTGGTGTCGGAGTTACTATTCACGTATACGGCACTATTCACGATACTAAGACTATTCACGTGATACTGCATTATTCAATTAAAAAATAAAATTTCTTCTTTTCGTCTAAAACATCTATTCCGGATACTAACTCCTCGATTGTATCCATGTTTTGATCATTCTTGAATTTTACACCACTATGATTATTTTTGAGGTATTTTTGGACGTGGATAAAACCAAGTACAAATCCTTAATCCTTAATCCTTGTCATTTTGTTTCACCGGATTCGCTTTCTTTAAGAAAAAATATTTTCATCATCCTCGGTCTTAAATGATGATATTATGGAATATCTTTGGCTCAGAAGCAAAGATGAATGATTTCTTAAGAATATCTTTGGCACCAGTAGTGCAAAGATGAATGATTTCGAAGAATATCTTTGGCCGTGAGTGCAAAGATGAACAGTGTTTAAATGAACATGACTAATCGATGAATATCTTTGGCTCAGTAGTGCAAAGATGAATATTTGATTCCGTATGTATATTGATTGATGTTACGAGGGATAAAAGATAGACGATGAACTTTTTAAATTCATACATAGAAGATAGTAGTTTGCATTCTCTACTTAACTCTTCTAATGAATTATTATTTCATTGCGAATATTGATTTAAAATTTGTTGTCTATTGTATTCTATTAGACTTTTTCCTCGTTGAAGACTAACGATAATTTGTTGTATATTATCTTAGTCATAATATTCTTTATCGAGCTAGTTGAGCTCACCCTTTTCCTTTTTGTTCCATTTTTCTCGGGAGGCGAGAATATAGCGAGCACGAAGTCGGGGTATGGAATGAAGGTTTTAGAAAGGATTGTTTAGTAGTCCTCACCATTTTGTAAAATAATGTATCAATAAATGTGATGAGGATTTATTTGAGTATAGATATTGTCTGAAGATAATATTTGTATTCAAACTCACAGCTTTCTTGTTGTAATAATAAAGTTGTAGTTGTTTCGTACCATGTATTGACAACTCGTAATAGGTGATGTATACCTATTTTGGGGCGCCACAATATAGGTTAATATGTGATATGTTAATTTGTTTAATTAACCCTTGTTTTATGGCGTGATTTAAGAATGGCAAATTGAGAATATTAACAATGGAGTTAATGAGGCCAGTGGAAACACCTTTAATCACCACCCAGAGAACGCGTCTGTGAGAAGGCAATATTCCTCCCATAAACAACACCTTTAATTTTTTAAAATAAAAATGGAATTTCCTTTATTTATTATTTTAAAATAGTAAGGGTTGATTTGATTAATGTGGTTAGTTATGGGCGAAATGCGCAAATATTTTTTTAAATAAGCAAGTGGTTATAAAATATTCATTGTTGTCGGAGAATATTCGTTTAGTCGTGGAATATTCTTGCGGTCGGGGAATATTCGTACGACAGCGCAGCCTTGTGTGGGCCCATAACGAAAAGCGATTGGATGAAGAGAACGACAAGTATAAGTAGTTTATAAATAACTAGACGCAGGTTATTACCGTTAATCTGGTTGGAATACCCGGTGGTTAAAACACGATGTCTGCGTTGTTGCATAAGTAGCACACCTGTATTGCACCAATTATTGATTCGTACGTAAGGCACTACTCGATAACCATTACGGTGAGTTCTTCGTTCAAATTTTATTTTATTGATTCAATAATTGATCGTTAATTTTTTATATTATTGTTGTTTCAATAATTGTCACTACACAAGATTTTCCATTATTGAAGCAATAATTCATATTATCTCTAATAATATTATTAGAAAACATTATTGGCAATGTCTAGAAAGTTACATCTAAGGAGAGGTTTGGTCACCTAATCAATTGCGCTAAGTAAAGAGAAATTCTTATTGAAAGCCCTCTTTCCTGGGACTAGTCTGGTTGCAAGATCTGTGATTCTGTAATATTATTTGTGAATAATTAATTATTGATTTATATGATGATGAAAATATTGATTTTATGTGGATATAGATGGAGAAAATTTTTAAAGTGACAATTGTTAAAAAATTGATATTTTATCTTTTCTGATAAAATAATATTTTATTATATTATATAATAATGGTGATATTTTTACAATGAATGTGGGATATATGAGTATATGAGGAGGAAGAGTATTTTTGTTGCATTAAATGATTAAAACATATTTTGTGTGTCGGTGGACCCCATTTCTTGACTGAAATTTGATTATAGCTTGTAAAATCGTTTGTTTATGGATTTCGATCAATTTTTGTTTGGAATTTGGAAAAACTTTCTTCAGCAAAGTTGTAGAGAATTGAATTTCCTATAAAAAGTCGCGAGATTTGAATTTTCTGATAAAAGGGCTATTTATTATGAATTATTGAAGTTCCGAAGTTTCGAAATAATTAAATTTTGGAAGTTTTTATTATTTTTATTTAGAAAAATGTTTTTGTTGTTTATGGACATGTGTTAGGTTTTTGAGATCAGCTGGTAGGATGGCGAAGAAGATTTATTATATATATTAATATTATATTAAATTTTTTGCTTTGGTGTTCTAAGTATATTTTCCTATAAATAGGGTGCTTAGGTTAGAATTGAAAATCACACCAGAAACTGAAATCTTCTCTCTCTTTCTCTCTCTATAATATCGAGCGTATTTGTGAGTATTTTAGTACTTTGAGTATTGCTATCTGATGCAAGTTTTTTTCAAGACTATATCTAGTATTCTAGTCGTAACTATTCTTTCTCGAGGTAAGGGATGTTATTTTATTCAAAATGATATTATTTCTTCAATATCATTATCTTAGAAATATTGGTTGGAAATTTTATCAAATTTGAAACTTTTTCATGCTCGGGGTTACTTATTCATGAGTTCTTATTCACGAGTACTATTCAAGAAGCGTGATGATGTTTTTTTTGAAATTTCTATCTTTTGAGGTCTGAGTTACTATTCACGTAGATTTACACTTTTCACGTATCTGACTATTTATTTATCAATCGACACTATTCACAGAAAAATTTAATATTTTTTTCTGTGTCCAAGATTGTCTGTTATGATTCCTATCTTTGATTGGATCTATGTTTTGATCTTCATTCTTGAATTTTACTCCAATCTGGTTATTTATGAAGTATTTTTGAACTTGGATTGTTTAAAGTACTAATCGTTAATATTTATTCTTTTGTTTCACCGATTCGCTTTTTTTAAAAAATATTTTCATCATCCTCACCCTAAATGATGATATAATTGAATATCTTTGGCTTTCAGTAGCAAAGATGAATGATTTCGATGAATATCTTTGGCCCATAGTGCAAAAGATGAGCAGTGTTGAGATGAACACGATCGATTGATTAATATCTTTGGCCCGTAGTGCAAAGATGAGCAGTGTTTAGATGAACATGACCAATCGATGAATATCTTTGGCCTATAGTGCAAAGATGAATATTTGATTCCGATATATATTGATTGATGTTACGAGGATAAAAGATGAGCGATGAACTTTTAAATTCATATATAGAAGATAGTAGTTTGCATTCTCTACTCAACTCTTCTAATGAATTATTATTTTCATTGCGAATATTGATTTAAAACCGGGTTGTCTATTGTATTCTATTAGATTTTTCTCGTTGAGGACTAACGATAATTTGTTCTATATTATCTTAGTCATAATGTTCTTTCTTGGGCTAGTTGAGCTCACTCTTTTCCTTGTTGTTCCATTTTTTTTTCTCGGGAGGCGAGAATGTAGCGAGTCTTAGTCAGGGGTGTGGAATGATGGTTCTAGAAGTCGTGTTAGTAGTCCTCACCATTTTGTAAAATAATGTATCAATAATTGTCTTTGAGGGACTTATTTGAGTGTGGATATTGTCTAGATGACAATATTTATATTTAAACTCACAGTTTTTATGTTGTATTAATAAAGTTGTAGTTATTTCTGTACCATATATTTGGCGACTCAAAATGGGTGTTGTATACCTGTTTTGGGGGCGTCACATTATTTATTTTGAAAGGTTATTTTAGGTAATATAAAACATCTAACTTTTCCATCCCTCCAAATCCTCCTACTTTTGGGGGAGAATTTTTGAGTCAAAAATAAAATTAATTTTACCTTCAAATCTCTTTCATTTTTCTCTAAAAAAACTCACAATCATGAAATTTGGAGGGATTTTAATTATTTACAAACACGGTATAAAGTAATTTTTCAAAATAAATCATGTCATTTATTATATTATATAATATGTAAAGGTAATATAGTAATAGTGTAGTTTAAAAATAAAAATATTTTTCCTTCTCTTCCCTCCTTCTAAACTCACAAACAAGCTAGGAAAAATATAATTAAAATTTCATTTCTTCCATTCATTTCTAAAACTCACAAACATAATTATAATCAATTCTCATTCTTTCAATCCCTTCATCTCTTATATTTTCCCTTCTCATCTCATCCATCCAAACACATAAACATACTGTATGCGTTCACTATTATAATAACTTCCTTTTTTCACATTTTCAACTTTACAAGTGTATGCGTGGCACAACTTGCATTTGCATTTGAGACAAGTTTGACACAATCGGAGCCCAATTAATAACAAGTACTACATCATCTTGAAAGCGAATCCACTAAATTTGAATTACTGTAATGTAGACCACCCATTGCCCTAGCAAGATTATATTATTTTAGTCCGAGAAAAAAGTGATTAGTTTAATATGGTGGGGGCTTAAACACATATCATTGGATCACCAAGAGAAAATTAGTCAAGAACTACTTTTTAGCTTTTCTTAGTATATCGATCGATCAAGTCCATTTTGATGGCAAGATTTTATTCAACAACAGAATGCGCTTGGTGTGGAGTACACGTCTTCATCATTAATCACAGTTTCAACCTAACTTTGAGAAACCAATCAATGTCTTGTACAGTTTATATTCCCTCTTGAGTGTGAAAATGCAGCTTAATTTAATTAGGGCTATTTGAACTTAAAGAGTATAAATATATACATTATTTGCTTGGCTAGGGTCTAGGGTAAACAGTAAACAAAACTACAAAAGAACAAAAAACCCTAATTTTTCCTATGGTTTCTCATGTGTGAGTTCTTAGTTTTATGTAGTATCCATATATATATAGTCCACATCCATATAAAGAATATTGTTTCTGTATTATTGTTTTTAGGTGGATTCGTCTTAATTTCTTATCCAGAATGCCAGTTCCAGATTGGCTGATGAATGTCAATATATATGATAATACTTTTGACTAGTAATTAAATTTATTAATTTGCTCACTGTTTAGAGTTATTTAATTTAGGTTAAGTTTGAATGATTTACATTATTCTACATTTCTTTTTTGGAAGATTGTTAGTATAACTAATTAATTAATGGAGAAGAGTAATTTATAATATTAGTGAAAATGATTGTGGGTAAAAGCGAAAGCACACCTAAGTTAATATTCTCAATCCACGGATATATAATTTAATTAATTCTACATTAGGACCATTAACTGGCGGGTTAAAAAAACAATTTTACGTACTAATTTAACCTTTTCGGCCAACAATCTTTTAATAAGATGAAAATAATATATAACTGCACTTGGTTAAATAATTAACCCAGTCAACTGTTTTTAACACCTAAGGGATTATTTTGTTATGCTTCTTTAATTTTATATAACTAGCTAGTGACCCGTGGGAAGCACCGGTTAATTTTTAAATAAAATTATTTTTATTTATTAATTTATTTATTATAATGATTATGAAAATATATTTTTTAAATTTTAAATTTACTTACTGTTATTATTAGAATGACTACAAATTACCGACCCTCTTTTGTCTCAATGGTAAAGCAAGTATTCATAAGGATTTGGGTCCAAGAAATCTTGGAATCCATTCTTGTGCAAGGCAGGAATATTAAGATTTCAGTTGTACTTAGCAAAAAAGAATGACTACAAATTTTGCTTAAAAAACGAATGAAAACTTAAAAGTCATTAATGTTGTGTTTAAGTCATACTTTATTGTATAATTATTAACTAAATTTTAATTACTAATATATAATTAAGTCAGGATTTTAAAAAAATAATTAATTCGAGTTCTCTTATATGAAATAAAGCGGTTTACAAAATTTTAGTCGTTAACGTATTTTGTAATATACATTACCAATTTTTTATATAAATTATAAGAGAGAAACAATTGAGAGAAGTTCTCCTATTTCCTTCAGTATCATTGCCTTATATAGGCAAAGGTCACGAAAGAGGAAGGGTTCACGGAAGAAGAGAAGAAGGGAAGGGGGAGAGCACGGGTGAAACCCTCATGAGGAGGAAATCACTTTATAACACTTCCCCTGATTTCCTACGATAGAAGATTATGTCTCATTAAAAACCTTGTTAAGAAAATCCAGTGGAAAAAACTTAACGAAGGGAAAAAGAGTACATATCTTTTATATAAATATCTTAATTGACTGCCTCGTTATAACCTTGTCAGTAAAAAAACCCATTGGGATAAAAATCGTGACTAAGGAAAAAGAGTACAGTCTTTGTGAGACCCCAGATTTTATCAATAAAGATTTAAATTTTGTCGAAATAATTTTTAATATTATGGTGTGAATTTGAGATAATATTATAGTTGTGGGTAGTATTTATAAATTTTGCAAAGTATGCAAGTGGTTATATTATATTCGATTGGTCGGAAATATTCTATTTAGCGGGGAATATTAAATAACTACTCAATCATTGGTGGACCCCTAATGAAATTATTGTCGATTGAAAAACGACAAAAATATTTTATTGAAATAACGGCGGAAGTTTTACTGGTGGTTCTTGTTGAACTACTTTCGGTAGTAAAAGAAATGCGATGTCGTGTGGTTGCATAAGAAGCACCAGTATTGATTATTGATCTTATGTGAGAAGTCACTCCGGTTTGATTCCATTATTATAGATTAATAATATGAATTATTATAATGATAATGACGTTTTGTTTTATTAAGTATTATTAACGTAATAAAGCGAAACATCTTTTATATAAAATAGAATACTTTATTAAAGTTATTCATAAATAGAATATATTATATTTTATTATGCATAGTGTTGCGTAGTGTTTTTGCGTAGTGTTTTGCATAGTATTGCATAGTGTTTGCATAGTAAAATATTTTTATATAAATAGAATATATTATATTTTATTTAAAAGATTTTTCTTTAAATATGGACCGTCGATTAAAGTAAATCAATCTGGACCGTTCATGGATTAGTTTCTTATGCATTCCATTTTCCTATAAATAGAAAGCTCATTCCTTCATTATTTTCTTACTAATTCATTGAAACTCTAGAGAGAGAAATTATAGAGAAGAAGCTAGAGAGAAAATTATAGAAAAGAAGAAGAGTATTCTGCTACTTCACTATTTCTATATTCAGCTTCTTTTTACTTGTGAGGGGTGTTATTCTTTCTTCTTCTTGAAGAGAACTTCATTATTCCATTCACTATTATTCTACATTGGAATAACTTTTGTAAAAGTGGCATACCCTATACATAACTCGTGTACGCCATATACCTATACTTGGTGAAATCCTTATATGTTATTCCATTGCTTATTATTACATTGGAATAACTTTGTATCTGCTGGTTTACCCTATACTTGGTGACATTCTTCTATTATTACATTAGAACATCACATGCATGTGTTTTACACCCACTGGTTCCGCTTTTTATTATTCTCATTGGAACATCCTGTTCATGCATGTGTTTTACACCGGACTGGTTCCGTCTTTTTATCATTCTATTGGAATATCCTATCTCGTGTTTTACACCGGATCCGTTCCATCTTTATTATTCTGTTTGAACATCCCAGTCGGTGTGAATTTCACACGACTTTGGTTCCGTTATTATTATTCTCATTGGAATAACTTTGTCTATGCAATCTGCATGCATGCATGGTGATTTCTTTTGTTATTCCATTCTTTATTATACCCAAATTGGTTAAAACTTAAACTTCTATACTCCATGAAATTAGTAGAATATCCTTGATATTTGCGTTTCATCCAAAGATCTTTTCATGAAAATATTCTTCCGATCATTTTTGAATTTTACTCTCTGAAAACAATGATATCATATTGACAATTTGGGCGTTAATAATTCATGAATTAAATAATTCTTGAACTTGTTTTATTGAATTATTATGTCATTGTCATCATCCTCATGTTATATTATGTTATCTTTGGCTTACGTGCATAGATGAACTTAGTATGATTATGACCGTGGATCATTCGGTATAATCATGACTTGATATAAATGATGTGACAAAAGTCCTCGGTGGCTGTAATGCGTGATGATGGATAGTTTTTGGTATGATTATGACCGGGGGTGATTCGGTATAGTCATGACCATTGATAATTTGATGAAAATCCTTGACCAGTAGTGCGGGATGATTAGATGTGGTGGTTTATTTATTAAGTCGAGTCTCGTGATAAAAATTGATGAAAACCTTTTAAAACCTAAAAGATAGTAGACTTTATTCTCTACTTGACTCTTTTAATGGATTGCTTATTCATTGCAGCTTAAACCGGTTGTCTATTGTATTTTATCGGTTTAACATTTGTTGAAGGCTAATGATAATTTATTCGCATTATCTTAGTCATAATATTTCTTCTTGGGCTAGTTGAGCTCACCCTTTCTTTCACTTTATTCTCTTCGTGAAATGAGAACATAGCCGGAGACGAGTCGAGAAGCGGAGTAATGCTCCCGAGGATAGCATTAGTAGTCCTCACTATTCCGTGAAATAGTGTGATAATAGTTGTAATGAGGACTCCTTTTGGTTTGTATAATATCTAGTAGACAATATTTGTATTCAAACTCACGCTTATGTCGTATGTACCTAGCGATTATATTAGTAAGTTGTATTTGAATTTATGTACCATGTAAGTGGCGACCCAAGATGGGTGGCGTATACCTAATTTTGGGGCGTCACGGTTGGTATCGAGCTTAGGATATGATCCTGGCTAAGATGTGAGATAAGAACTAGGAGGGAGAGACGGAAATTCCTTCGCTAGTATGACCTACCTAAGTTTATTTGGTATTTAATTGGTTCACGTAGTATAGGGATAATATTTAATATATTAATTAACCCTTGTGTTGTGGCGGTGTTTGGAAATGGCGGTGAAAATATTCACAATGGAGTGAATGTGACCGTTGTGACACCTTTAATCACTAATCGAGTTAATGCAAAGTGTCGACGAGGAACAAATTAGAGATATCCACGTAGTAAATGAAGAACTAATTGTCAGGCTAGAGCTAGTTGCGAGTAGGTAGCAATGAAAGTGAGGAAGAAGAGGAAGAAGAGGAACACGAGGAGAATTGGTTAGAAGAAATTTATGATCAAAACTTAGAATTACAAAATCGTGTTCGTGAGCTAGAAGAACGAGTTGAAGAACTGGCAAGCGATTAGGTGGAACAAAGGGATCTGACAATTCAAAATTGGGTTACCCGATATGTGATGCTCGAACAAAATCACGCCTTGGCGAGGTGTAAGATATTAAAGTTGGAATATGAGAATTTAAAATCAAAGATCAACTAAAAGAAGAAACAATGAACGAAGGAGAATAGGCGATGTATGGGTAAAAAGTCGCACAACGCGTTGATAGTGTAGAAAAAGACGTCCGATCCAATAAAGCCAAAATAGATAAAATGGACTTTGCTTTTGGGCCAATGAATTGGGAGAACCCAACATCGAATTCGAATTACCACAATGCATAGCGGTTGTAAGACCAAAATTTTTAAATAAAAAGGAATTTCTTTATTTATTATTTTGAAATAGTAAGGGTTGATTTGATTAATGTGGATAGTTAAGGGTTAAATACGCAAATATTTCAAAATAAGCAAGTGGTTATAAAATATTCATTATCGTTAAGGGAATATTCGTTTGGTCGTGGAATATTAAATCTTTGTGGGAATATTAAATGCTGACGGCAAATGACCATGTGTGGGCCCCATAACGGAAAGCGATTGGATGAAGAAAACGACAAATATAAGTTGTTTTTAAATAACGGCGTAGTTATTTACAGATAATCTTTGTTGGAATACCCGGTGGTTAAAATACACTAATCTGGCGTTGTTGAAGCGGTTGCACGCCAGTATTGCACCAATTATTGATTCTTACGTAAGAAGGCACTACTCAATAATGATTACGATAATTCTTTATTCATATTTTATTGAGTTAATAATTCTTTGCGTTGATATTTTATATTCTTTGTTGTTTGATAATTGTCATTACACAATATTTTTCATTATCGAAGCAATAATTCATATTATCTGAATAATATTATTAGATAACATTATGGGCAATGTCTAGAAAGTTACATCTAAGGAGAGGTTTGGTCATCTAATTGCTTGCCAGAGAAGAAGAAATTCTTATTGGAAAGCCCCTCTTTCTGAACCGCTGCAGGTTGTCAATATTGTGATTCTATAATATTATTTGTGAATAATTAATTATTGATTTATATGATGAGGAAAATATTGATTTTATGTGGATATAGATGGAGAAAATTTTAAAATGACAATTGTTGAAAATTAATATTTTATCTTTTACGATAAAATAATTCATTTAAATATATTATTTTGATAATATATTAACGGTGATATTTTTACAACGAATGTGGGATATATGAGTATATAAGGAGGAAGAGTATTTTGTGGCATTAAATGTTTAAAACATGTTAAACATGTTCAATGGACCCCATTTATTGATTTGAAATTTGATTATAGCACAGTAAAATCGCCGTTTGTGGATTTCGGTCAATTTCTATTTGGAATTTGAAAAAACTTTCTTACGCAAAGTTGTAGAGAATTGAAATTCCTATAAAAATTTGCGAGATTCAATTTTTTGATGAAAGGGCTATTTATTATGAATTATTGAAGTTCAAGCTCAAAATAATTAATTTTGGGAGTTTAAATTATTTTGTTAAGAAAAACGTTTTTTGTATTTTTTTGGACATCATTAACATGTGTGGCTGGTGTTTTGACCAAAAGGTGGGCTAAGGAAAATTTGTATAATTATATTAATATTATATTAAATTTTACGCTTTGGTGTTCTAAGCAATTTCTATAAATAGGGTCTTAGGTTAAATTGAAAATCACACCGTAAACTGAAGTTTTCTCTCTATTTCTCTCGATATTTTGAGCGTATTCTTGTGAGTATTTTGAGTATACTTTGAGTATTGATATACGGTGCAAGTTCATTCAAATATTATTCCAAATTAAGAAATCTTCTTCTCTTGAGGTAAGGGATATTATTTTTTTAAGTAATGATATTATTTCTTCAATATCATTATCTTTGAAATGTTGATCTGAAGTTTTTATCAAATTTGGAACTTTTTCATGTCGGGGTTATTCTTATTCATTCATGAGTTCTTATTCATGAGTTACTATTCACGATTTACTATTCACGAGTTCTTATTCACGAAATCTTATTAATGAAGCGTGAAGATGTTTTTGTGGAATTTCTATCTTTTGGTGTCGAGTTACTATTCACATATACTGGCACTATTCACGTATCTGACACTATTCACGTGATCACGACCTTATTCAATTAGAAAAATAAAATTTCTTCTTTTGTCCAAAATATCTATTACGGATACTAGCTTCTGATTGTATCCATGTTTTGATCATTCTTGAATTTTATACCACTATGATTATTTTTGAGGTATTTTTGGGCGTGGATAAAACCAAGTATCGAATCCTTAATCCTTAATCCTTGTCATTTTGTTTCACTTTGGATTCGTTTCTTTAAAAAAAAAATATTTTCATCATCCTCGGTCTTAAATGATGATATTATGGAATATCTTTGGCACATAGTGCAAAGATGAATGATTTCTTAAGAATATCTTTGGCACCTTGTAGTGCAAAGATGAATGATTTCTGAAGAATATCTTTGGCACAGTAGTGCAAAAGATGAGCAGTGTTTAAATGAACATGACCAATGATGAATATCTTTGGCTGTGGTCAAAAGATGAATATTTGATTCGGATGTATATTGATTGATGTTACTGGGGATAAAAGATGAGCGATGAACTTTTAAATTCATACATAGAAGATAGTAGTTTGCATTCTCTACTTAACTCTTCTAATGAATTATTATTTCATTGCGAATATTGATTTAAAATTTGTTGTCTATTGTATTCTATTATATTTTTTTCTCCTGTTGAAGACTAACGATAATTTGTTGTATATTATCTTAGTCATAATATTCTTTTATTGAGCTAGTTGAGCTCACCCTTTTCCTTTTTGTTCCATTTTTCTCGGGAGGCGAGAATATAGCAAGTACAGTCGGGGTATGGAATGAAGGTTTTAGAAAGGATTGTTTAGTAGTCCTCACCATTTTGTAAATTAATGTATCGATAAATGTGATGAGGATTTATTTGAGTATAGATATTGTCAGAAGATAATATTTGTATTCAAACTCACAGTTTCTTGTTGTAATAATAAAGTTGTAGTTGTTTACATACCATGTATTGACAACTTCGGAATAGGTGATGTATACCTATTTTGGGGGCGTCACGATTGGTATCGAGCTTAGGGATATGATCTCTGGCGGTGATCGGGGAATAGAACTAGGAGGAGAGACGAGTAAATCCTTCGCTAGTGTGTCCTACTAAGCTTATTTGTTAGTTGGTCAATATATAGGGATATTATGTGATATATTGATTTCCTTAATTAACCCTTGTTTTATGACGGTGTTTGAGAATGTCGTTGAGAATATTAATGGTGGAGTAAATGAGGCCGTGGAGATGCTGTCTTTACACCAACGAGGAGAACGTGCAACAGTGTGGCAATGTACCTCCATGAAACAACACCATGGAGCGAGATGATGAGCGAGGGGATGTTTAGAAGTTTTTTGCGATTCATGCAAAATCGAATGAGGAGACTCGTGTTCAAAATCTGAGGAGGAAATGATAGCAATTCACGAGTTGTCACACCAAGCGATTCAAAGAGTTGGGACCACGAAATTGAAGGAAAGCGGATCCGATCATGGCGGAAACATGGGTTAAGCAAATTACCAAGATATTTGATGTCTTGGGATGCACGGAGGAACAAAAGGTTCCATTCGCCACCTTTATGTTCCGTGGGCGAAGCGACTCTTGGTGGGAGTCGTGAAGCGTACCCATCCAAACCGCACTTTCGGCATGTCGTGGGAGACATTTGAAATTATTTAATGACAAATACTTTCACGAAAGTGTTAAATCGTATGAAGGAAGTGGAGTTCATCAGATTGGAACAAAACAACATGGCGGTGTCTCGATGCGAGGCAAAGTTTGCGAGTTATCCGTGTTTGCACCTCATTTGGTGGAGAATGAGGAGCGATGATGGCGGATGTTTCTTAGAGGTTTGAAACCCGGCATACGTCGAGATCTCATTTCTCATAAACTTTCTCTCTATTCGATGTTGTAAGCAGGGCTCAATTATTAGAAGCGAGATAACGAGTACGGTCCAATGAGGACCCACAACCGGGATCGTATCGAGAGATAGCGATCAATGAATAATGATAACTGCGGAGAAAAAACCGCACGGACGAAATGGTAACCACTCGGTGGTAATCATGGCCATGAAAACAAAAAAGCGAGTCGGAGGAGATTTTAAAAAAGAGGAGATTTAACAACGACCGTATATGAAGACGCAGCGGTCTTGCGTGACAATCGGTTCTAAGGGAGAAGAACGACCACCGGTCATATGCTACAAATGCGGAAAAAGAGGGACATATCGGTCCAAACCGCCCACAACAGTTCAAGGTATGCTATAGTTGTGGAAAGGAAGGACATATCGCTTTCGAGATTATGCGATGGCGAAACCTAGTTCAATGGGGACGGTGACTCTCGAAAATCATCCCGGAAAAAGTCAAAGTCAACGATTAGGAAGAAGCGTTTGTTGTGATTGGTCATAATGCGAGAACCCAAACGAGGTGATCACGGGTAAGCTATTTATAAATTCTTGCGAAGTTTATACCTTACTTGATACCTGGGGCTACCCATTCATTTATCTCTCTGCATGTGCTCAACGTTTAAACTTGACTCGGGAAATTAGACTTTGACCTATCTGTGGAAACTCCGTTAGGAGAAACTTTCATCACATCCATTTGTTTATAAATCTTGTTTGATTCAAGAGTTGGCACCATTACCTTACCATTGACCTTATCTCTTTAAAGATACTTGCTTTTGATGTGATTTTAGGGATTGATTGGTTAACTACTCATCATGCCAAAATTGATTGTTTTTAAATAAGGTTGTTAGTTTTCATATTCCTAACCAACTGTTATGCAATTCAAGCAACTAAACCATTAAAATCAATCATTGTCATATCTAATCATAAAGCTATTCGTTTATTAAAAAGCGGATGTCAAGCTTTCCTAGCCCATGTTATGGATTTGAATAAAGACACGTCAAATTTGAATAATATTCCTGTTGTTATTGACTTTCTGGCGTATTTCAAGAAGAACTTCCCGGTCTACCCCGTAACGTGAAGTTGAATTCTTTATTGATCTTGAACCCGATACAAAGCCCATTTCTAAAACCCCATATCGAATGGCTCTATTGAACTTGAGGAGTTAAAGGTCCAACTACGAGAATTGTTGGACATCGGTTTCATTCGTCTAGTACATCTCCTTGGGGTGCTCTGTTTTATTTGTAAAGAAGAAAGAGCGGGAGTATGCGACTTTGTATTGACTATCGGAATTGAACCATGTCACCATCAAGAATAGGTATCCTCTACCTCGTATTGATGACTTGTTTGACCGATTGCAAGAGGCACAATTCTTTTCAAAAATCGATCTTCGCTTACGGATATCATCAATTTGAAGATTAAAAGCGAGGATATTCAAAAGACGCCTTGAAACTCGGTATGGGCATTATGAATTCTTAGTCATGTCTTTTGGACTAACTAATGCTCCTGCGACTTTCATGGATATGATGAACCAAGTATTTAAGGAATATTTGGATCAGTTCGTTGTGGTCTTTATTGATGACATCCTCATATATTCCAAAAGCCGTGAAGATCATGAGCACTATTTGAAATTTGGTACTCCAAAGGCTTCGTGAAAACCAACTATATGCCAAATTGAAGAAATGTGAGTTACGGCGAGGAAGTAGCATTCCTTGGGCACGTGGTGTCGAAACATGGAGTATCTGTTGATCCGTGAAGATTGAAGCAATACAAAGTTAGGGAGCAAAGTCAAGTGATGATGAAGTCGTAGTTTTTTTGCTTAGTGGTTATTATCGGAGATTCGTGGAAGGGTTTTCTCGAATCGCTACTCCATTAACTTCATTTAACTTCGGAGGATACAAAATTCGTTTGGAGCGAAGAATGCGAGAAAAGCTTCCAAGAGCTTAAGAGGAGACTTATTTCTAAGACTGTGTTCTAACAATACCATCTGGTTCGGATGGATTTGTTATCTCTGATGATGCTTGAGCAAAGGGTTAGGATGTGTTCTCATGCAACGTGGGAAAGTCATAGCCTATGCCTCGCGACAACTTAAAGAGTATGAGAGGAATTATCCTACTCATGATCTAGAGTTAGCGGCCGATCGTTTTTTGCTAAAAATATGGAGGCACTTATCTATATGGGGAGAAAGTGGAGATATATTCGGACCATAAAAGCCTTAAATATTTCTTCACTCAAAAAGAACTCAACATCTTGCGGCTAAAGTGACGTTGGCTCGAGCTATTGAAAGACTACGACCACACTATTCAATACCATCCCGGTAAAGCGAGCGTGGTAGGCGGCGCATTGAGTAGAAGATCATATGTGGGAGCGAGTGCGATGATGTCAAGTATCGCATAGAGCCAACTTTAATAGAAAAAGTTAAGGTTGCTCGAAGCCACCGGGCAGGGCCGATCGTATGAAGAAGAAAGTACAAGAAGGAGCTATTAGGAAGCGAGAATTGATGAAGAAGAATACTTGAGTCCACTCTGAACTTTGTGTTCCTAACGACTCGATTTGAAGTACAAGATTATGATGGAGGCACACAATCGCCATTTGCAATCCATCTGGAAGTACTAAAATGTATCGTGATATTCGACATACATTTTGGTGGAACAATATGAAGAGAGAGATTGCAAAGTTTATCTCGATGTGTTTAACTTGCCGGCGTGTAAAAAGGCGGAGCATCTTGTACCTAAGGGTCCGTTGCAACCACTTGAGATTCCTAATGGAAGTGGGAACACATTACTATGGATTTCGTTCTGGGTCTTCCTACGGTTTCTCAAGGCATCAATGCTATTTGGGTTATTGTTGATAGATTAACCAAGTCCGCTCATTTCTTGCCGATACGGAGACTTATTCCCTTGAGCGTCTTGCTAGTATGTACGTGAATGAGATTGTGAGGTTGCATGGCATGCTGTATCCATAGTTTGGGATCGTGACCCAAGATTCACTTCGAGATTTTGGGTTAGCTTGCAAAAAGCTATGGGCACGCATTTGCGATTTAGTTCGACATACCATCCCCAAACGGACGGACAATCGAGAGGACTATTCAAACTCTTGAAGATTTATTAAGACTCGTGTCCTAGACTTCAAGGGTAGTTGGGATAAGTATTTACCATTGGTGGAATTCTCCTACAACAACGATTATCGAGCAAGTATAGGTGTGGCTCCATTCAAGCATTATATGGACGAAAATGTCGTTTCTCCAATATGTTGGGATGAGGTGGGTGAAGCAACATTGTTGGGACCCGAAGTTAAATGCGTATGACTCACCGAAAAGATCCAAATGATTCGACAGCGTATACAAAGCGGCACAAGATCGACAAAAAGAGTTATGCGGATCTTCATCGAAAGGGCGTGGAATTTAATGTAGGGGATCGTGTATTGTTGCGAGTTGCTCCATGGAAGGGAGTTACAAGATTTGGGAAGAGAGGAAAGCTCAATCCACGATTTATTGGTCCATTTCAAATTCTTGACCGAGTAGTAGAAATGTAGCCTATAGACTTGCGTTACCTCAAAGGTATGTCTCTGTGTTCATAATGTGTTTCACATATCTCGTACTTCAGTAAATATGTGAAAGACCCGAACCACGTTATTGAGTTAGAACCGGACGAGATAGCCAAAGATTAACGTATTAGGAGGGACTGTCAAGATCTTGGATAGGAAGGAGAATGTCCTACGCGCGCAAAGGTCATACCACAAGTTAAAGTTTTGTGGAGGAATCATGCTATAGAGGAAATGACACGGGAATTGGAAGCGGAAATGAAAGCGAGGTATCCTCACCTTTTGAAACACACAGTATCGTAAGTCAATTTCGAGGACGAAATTTCATAAGGAGGGAGGTTGTAAGACCCCAAAATTTTTTAAATAAAAAGGAATTTCCTTTATTTATTATTTTGAAATAGTAAGGGTTGATTTGATTAATGTGGATAGTTAAGGGTTAAATACGCAAATATTTCAAAATAAGCAAGTGGTTATAAAATATTCATTATCGTCGGGGAATATTCGTTTGGTCGTGTGAATATTAAATCTTTGTCGGGGAATATTAAATGCGACGGTAGTATGACCATGTGTGGGCCCCATAACGAAAGCGATTGGATGAAGAAAGCGACAAATATAAGTTGTTTTTAAATAACAGGCGTAGTTATTCTGCCATTAATCTTGTTGGAATACCCGGTGGTTAAAATACACTAATACGCGTTGTTGAGCAATGGTTACCAGCACTTATTGCACCAATTATTGATTCTTACGTGAAGAGGCACTACTCAATAATGATTACACGTAATTCTTTATTCAAGATTTTATTGAGTTAATAATTGCTTGCGTTGATATTTTATATTCTTTGTTGTTTCAATAATTGTCATTACACGATATTTTCATTATCGAAGCAATAATTCATATTATCCTGAATAATATTATTAGATAACTTTATGGGCAATGTCTAGAAAGTTACATCAAGGAGAGGTTTGGTCATCTAATTGCTTGCGCCCGAGAAGAAGAAATTCTTATTGGAAAGCCCCTCTTTCTGAGGAACTGCACGGTTGTCAATATTGTGATTACGTAATATTATTTGTGAATAATTAATTATTGATTTATATGATGAGGAAAATATTGATTTTATGTGGATATAGATGGAGAAAATTTTTAAAATGACAATTGTTGAAAATTAATATTTTATCTTTTTCTCGATAAAATAATTCATTTAAATATATTATTTTGATAATATATTAATGGTGATATTTTACAACGAATGTGGGATATATGAGTATACGAGGAGGAAGAGTATTTTTGTGGCATTAAATGTTTAAAACATGTTAAACATGTCGGTTGGACCCCATTTATTGATTGAAATTTGATTATAGCACCAAAAATCGCCGTTTGTGGATTTCGGTCAATTTCTATTTGGAATTTGAAAAAACTTTCTTCTGCAAAGTTGTAGAGAATTGAAATTCCTATAAAAACTCGCATGAGATTCGAATTTTCTGATGAAAGGGCTATTTATTATGAATTATTGAAGTTCAAAGCTCTAAATAATTGATTTTTGGGAGTTTAAATTATTTTTGTTAAGAAAAACGTTTTTGTATTTTTTTTGGACATCATTAACTTGTGTGGCTGGTGTTTTGACCAAAAGGTGGGCTAAGGAAAATTTGTATAATTATATTAATATTATATTAAATTTTCTGCTTTGGTGTTCTAAGCAATTTCCTATAAATAGGGTGCTTAGGTTAGAATTGAAAATCACACCAGAAACTGAAGTTTTCTCTCTATTTCTCTCTCGATATTTTGAGCGTATTCTTGTGAGTATTTTGAGTATACTTTGAGTATTGATATACGGTGCAAGTTCATTCAAATATATTCCAAATGTAAGAAATCGCTTCTCTTGAGGTAAAGGATATTATTTTTTTCAGTAATGATATTATTTCTTCAATATCATTATCTTTGAAATGTTGATCTGAAGTTTTTATCAAATTTGGAACTTTTTCATGTCGGGGTTACTATTCATGGGTTACTATTCATGGGTTACTATTCATGAGTTACTATTCATGAGTTACTATTCACGAGTTACTATTCACGAGTACTATTCATGAAGCGTGAAGATGTTTTTGTGGAATTTCTATCTTTTGGTGTCGAGTTACTATTCATATATATCGACACTATTCACGTATCTGACACTATTCACGTGATCTGACTATTCACCGAAAAATAAAATTTCTTCTTTTTGTCCAAAATATCTATTCGGATACTAGCTTTGATTGTATCCATGTTTTGATCATTCTTGAATTTTACACCACTATGATTATTTTTGAGGTATTTTTGGGCGTGGATAAAACCAAGTACTGAATCCTTAATCCTTAATCCTTGTCATTTTGTTTCACTTTGGATTCGTTTCTTTAAAAAAAAATTTTTCATCATCCTCGGTCTTAAATGATGATATTATGGAATATCTTTGGCTGTAGTGCAAAGATGAATGATTTCTGAAGAATATCTTTGGCACAGTAGTGCAAGATAGTGCAAAGATGAACATGTGTTTAAATGAACATGACCAATGATGAATATCTTTGGCACGTAGTAGTGCAAAGATGAATATTTGATTCGATGTATATTGATTGATGTTACGAGGGATAAAAGATGAGCGATGAACTTTTAAATTCATACATAGAAGATAGTAGTTTGCATTCTCTACTTAACTCTTCTAATGAATTATTATTTCATTGCGAATATTGATTTAAAATTTGTTGTCTATTGTATTCTATTATATTTTTTTCCTGTTGAAGACTAACGATAATTTGTTGTATATTATCTTAGTCATAATATTCTTTCTTGAGCTAGTTGAGCTCACCCTTTTCCTTTTTGTTCCATTTTTCTCGGGAGGCGAGAATATAGCAAATGCAGTGCCTGGTATGGAATGAAGGTTTTAGAAAGGATTGTTTAGTAGTCCTCACCATTTTTGTAAATTAATGTATCAATAAATGTGATGAGGATTTATTTGAGTATAGATATTGTCTAGAAGATAATATTTGTATTCAAACTCACGATTTCTTGTTGTAATAATAAAGTTGTAGTTGTTTACGTACCATGTATTGACAACTCGTAATGGTGTGATGTATACCTATTTTGGGGCGTCCACAAATGGTCAACCCGAATTCGATATGGATCGGAGAATAATGATTCAAATCATGGATCGTGAATGTGAAGAAGCACTTAAGGTGGAATGTACCTATAGTAAAGTCAAACTTCGGTAATTTAAGCGAGGCGTTTAATCGAAAACCCGAACGGGTTATTACGGGTAAAGTTAATTATAAATTAATGCGAAGTCTATACTTTATTCAATACAAGTTCTACCCACTATTTTATTTCACCTAGTTGTGTTCAACGTTTAAATTTGATTCCGAAGAAGTTAAACTTTGACTTATTGGTTGAAACTTCGTTAGTAGGAACCTTCGTTACCCCCACTGTTTATTAATCTTGTTGTTTCAAATAAACACTTTCACGTTACCTGTCGATCTTATCTCTTTGAAAATACTTGCCTTTGAAATAATTTTTGAAAACGATTGATTAACTACTCATTATTATTCTTTTCAGTAAGGTTGTTAGCTTTCATATTCCTAACCAACTTTGTTATACTGAATTCAAAGTAACCAAATCCTAAAGTTAATCATTGTTATATCAAGCCATAAGTAAAGAGCCCGATCCTTTCGTTGTTGACTTCCTTGTGTGGAATGCAAAGCCGACTTTACGTAGATGACGTCATGATGAAGATGGCAAGTTGATAGGTATCATTGTGAGGTGCTTATCCGAGTTAAGAGATAGAAGTCACAGTTGGTATTAATGTGACGTACTATCCAAGTCTTGGACGAGAGTAATGATTTTGAATGATATTTCTATCATTAATAAATTTCTTGGCGTATTCTTGAAGACTTCCTAGCCTACCCTAGAACGTGAAATCGAATTTTGTATTGACCCCAGTACAAAAACCCATTTCTTAAACCCTCAAATATTTCTTCAACTAAAAGGATCATTTTACGTGGATTATGATGAAAGTCATAATAAAAGTATAGAACTAATAAAAATCATGGGTATATGAAGTATTAGTAAGTTTTATGATGAGTTATGTTGGTTAGTATGTAAAAACATGAAAGTTTCTTAGAAATCACAAAGAGTTGAAAATCGATTTTAGTGAAAAAGCGTAACATGAAATTCAATTGACCATATCTCCTATTATATTTTGAATTTTTGAATGTGGTCAAGTCCTAGAGTTAGATCTATGAGTTACCTAACTAATCCAAGTGGAATTACTGGAAAAGGTGTTGTAGATTTTTGTGTGGACTGATTTTAGCAAAGGAGTGTAAAGCTGTAAAAACCGGAAAAGCTTCTGCCATGATTTTAGAGAGGCTGTTTCGGCCACTTAAATTATGAGAAAAATTCTGGCCTTTTGGGACATGAAAGTATATGGTATAAAGTATCTCCTGTCCAAAATGAGCTCATTCTCGACTTAAAATGAGCAAGTTATGACTATTTCAATATTTAGGTTTTTTCGATTTAAAAACGCTATAACCGGAGTTCTATAACTCAGATGACCATGAAATTTAAACTGGAAGCTCATGTTAACATGTGTAAGGTCCTGTCAAGATTTGGGAATTTTGGAGTTAACCTTGAGGTAGCTAATTTCTTAAGGAATTAATTAGAAATTGATTTTTGAAAAATAGTAAATGAATTTTAAAATTCGAGAAAAATATATTTTCATTATGGGACTATATTATGCTAAATCGCAGAAAAGAAATATTTTTGGGACTGATTTGGTATTTTTCATGAAAATAGTTTAATTACTGAACATATGAGTTAAATATGTTATGTGAAGTAACAAAGTTGAAAATAGGATTTTATGGCTAAAGAATCCTATATAGAGTATATGCATATTTTTGAGAGATTTGATAATTGGTGATGATATCTTATGAGTATGGCATTTTTGAATGATTAAATGCATTATATGGTAAAAGCGTAAACAATTAAGATAAATTGTTTATAAATTTAAGAAGTGATTAAAATATTGTTATAATATTAATGTTATTAGATTATGAGATTATTAAGTGATTGATAACATGGGGATATTCTTGAATCTGGATAAATTATATTATAAATGTTTAATATTTATCCTTTATCTCATTTGATTGATTCTTTATATCATTATCCTCATGTTTATATTATGTTGAAAGTCATCTGCATTTCAGTAGTGCATAGATGGACTTGGTATGATTATGACAGAGGATTGTTAGGTATAATCATAATCAGTAATGAATACACAATTATCTTTGATCGTAGTGCATGGATAATTTGTGGTCGTGATACTAATGAAAACACCGGTACGTAGTGCATGGATAATTTGTGGTCGTGATACTTAATGAATACACAATTATCTTTGGTAGTAGTCTGAGGGATAATTTAAGGTCGTGATACTAATGAATACACAATTATCTTTGGTAGTAGTGCATGGATAATTGTGGTCGGATACTAATGAATACACAGCTTATCTTTGGCCGTAGTGCATGGATAATTTGTGGTCGTGATACTAATGAAAACACAATTATCTTTGGTAGTAGTGCATGGATAATTTGTGGTCGTGATACTAATGAATACACAATTATCTTTGGTAGTAGTGCGGGGATAATTTGTGGTCGTGATACTAATGAATACACAATTATCTTTGGTAGTAGTGCATGGATAATTTGTGGTCGTGATACTAATGAATACACAATTATCTTTGGTAGTAGTGCATGGATAATTTGTGGTCGGATATCTTAATGAATACACGATTATCTTTGGTAGTAGTGCATGGATAATTCGTGGTCGTGATACTAATGAATACACAATTATCTTTGGTAGTAGTGCATGGATAATTTGTGGTCGTGATACTAATGAATACACGATTATCTTTGGTAGTAGTGCATGGATAATTCGTGGTCGTGATACTAATGAATATCCTTGGCACGTAGTGCGGGGATGATTCGATGATATGGATTAATTATTGAGTGAGTCTCGTGAATGAAATATTAATTCATGGATGTGGTAAAAGTCATCTTTGGTCGTAGTAGTGCATTGATAGACTTGGTATGATTATGACCAAGGATTATTCGGTATAATCATGGCCATCAGAATTGAAAACACGAATATCCTTGGCGATTGGTGCATGGATAATTCGTGGTCGTGATACTATTAAGTCTGCGTCTCAAGATTATTGGTTTTACGATTTATATATCTTTGCTTCAGAAGTGCAAAGATGAATTGTTAATAAATATCTTTGGCTCAGTAGTGCAAAGATGAATTGTTAATGAATATCTTTGGCGGATTACTGAAGATGAATTTAATATTTTTAAACGATAAAGGTATTCAAGGTATCCTCATCTCTTTATCGGACTGTGTACGTACCCTAATTTCGAGGGAAATTCCATAAGGAGGGAGATTGTGAGACCCCAGATTTTATCAATAAAGATTTAAATTTTGTCAAATAATTTTTAATATTATGGTGTGAATTTGAGATAATATTATAGTTGTGGGTAGTATTTATAAATTTTGCAAAGTATGCAAGTGGTTATATTATATTCGATTGGTCGGGGAATATTCGGTTTAGCAGGGAAATATTCGTACAACGGCTCAATCATTGGTGGACCCCAATAATGTAATTATTGTCGGATTGAGAAAACGACAAAAATATTTTATTGAAATAACGGCGGAAGTTTTACCGTAGTTACTTGTTGAACTACTCTCGTAGTAGTAAGTAATGCGATACGTATCGTGTGGTTGCATAATAGCACCAGTATTGATTATTGATGCTTTATGTGAGAAGTCACTCGGTTTGATTCCATTATTGTCGATTAATAATATGAATTATTATAAGCGATAATGACGTTTTTGTTTTATTCAGTATTATTAACGTAATAAAATAGAAACATCTTTTTATATAAAATAGAATACTTTATTAAAGTTATTCTATAAATAGAATATATTATATTTTATTATGCATAGTGTTGCATAGTGTTTTTTGTATAGTATTGCATAGTGTTTGCATAGTAAAATATTTTATATAAATAGAATATATTATATTTTATTTAAAAGATTTTTCTTTAAATATGGACCGTCGATTAAAGTAAATCAATCTGGACCGTTCATGGATTAATTACTATGCATTCCATTTTCCTATAAATAAAGCTCATTCCTTCATTATTTTCTTACGAATTCATTGAAACTCTGAGAGAGAAATTATAGAGAGAAAGCTATAGAGAAAATTTATAGAAGAAGAAGAAGAGTATTACTTTACTTCTACTATTTCTATATTCATTTCTTTTACGTTGAGTGGGTGTTATTCTTTCTTCTTGAAGAGAACTTCATTATTCCATTCACTATTATTACATTGGAATAACTTTTGTAAAAGTGGCATACCCTATACATAACTTCAGATACGCCAGATACCCTATACTTGGTGAAATCCTTATGATATTCCATTGCTTATTATTCTGCTGAATAACTCAGTATAATGCTGGTTTACCCTATACTTGGTGACATTCTTCTATTATTACGTGGAACATCCTCGCATGTGTTTTACACGGACTGGTTCCGCTTTTTATCATTCTATTGGAATATCCTATCATGTGTTTACACCTGATCCGGTTCCATCTTTATTATTCATTGGAACATCCCGCTTGCAGTGAATTTCACGACTCGGTTCCGTTATTATTATTCTGTTGGAATAACTTTTACTACATGCAAAGTACCGCATGCATGGTGATTTCTTTTGTTATTCCATTCTTTATTATACCCAGTTGGTTAAAACTTAAACTTCTATACTCCATGAAATTAGTAGAATATCCTTGATATTTGCGTTTCATCCAAAGATATCTTTCATGAAAATATTCTTCCGATCATTTTTGAATTTTACTCTACTAAACAAAGATTATATTGACAATTTGACGTTAATAATTCATGAATTAAATAATTCTTGAACTTGTTTTATTGAATTATTATGTCATTGTCATCATCCTCATGTTATATTATGTTATCTTTGGCTTACGTGCATAGATGAACTTAGTATGATTATGACCAGGGATCATTCGGTATAATCATGACTTGATATAAATGATGTGACAAAAGTCCTCGATGGCTTCGTAATGCGGTGATGGATAGTTTTTGGTATGATTATGACCGAGGGTGATTCGGTATAGTCATGACCATTGATAATTTGATGAAAATCCTTGACCGTGGTACGGGGATGATTAGATGTGGTGGTTTATTTATTAAAATTTGAGTCTCGTGATAAAATTGGTGAAAACCTTTTAAAACCTAAAAGATAGTAGACTTTATTCTCTACTTGACTCTTTTAATGGATTGCTTATTCAACTGCAGATTAAACCGGTTGTCTATTGTATTTTATCGGTTTAACATCGTTGAAGGCTAATGATAATTTATTCTCGCATTATCTTAGTCATAATATTTCTTCTTGGGCTAGTTGAGCTCACCCTTTCTTTCACCGTTCTCTTCGAAATGAGAACATAGCCGGGACGAGTCGGAAACGGAGTAATGGTCCGAGAGGATAGCATTAGTAGTCCTCACTATTCGTGAAATAGTGTGATAATAGTTGTAATGAGGACTCCTTTTGGTTTTGTATAATATCTAGTAGACAATATTTGTATTCAAACTCACGCTTTATGTCGTAATGTACACGCATACAGCTATATTAGTAAGTTGTATTTGAATTTATGTACCATGTAAGTGGCGACCCAAGATGGGTGACGTATACCTAATTTTGGGGGCGTCACAGTCTTCCCCTCAAAATGAATTCATTACTTCTTGATGAAATGTTGTCATAAGTCTTTCAGTCGACACATTCCGATCTTTTTTCAAAGTTTTGCAAACGTTGGATTTGGTAGCGACTTTGTGAATAAGTCGGCTAAATTATCACATGATCGAATATAATTTGATGCACATCTATATCACCCTTATTTTGTAGCTCATGTGTGAATAAGAATTTAGGTGAAATATGTTTTGTTTTATCTCCCTTGATGTACCCTCCTCTAAGTTGAACTATGCATGCATCGTTATCCTAATACAGAATTGTAGGAATGTCTTTGATTGATGGTAATCCGCATGATTTTTGAAATATGCTGAATAATTGATCTTAACCAAACACATTCTCTGCCTGCTTCATGTATAGCGAGAATCTCTGAGTGATTTGAAGATGTAGCTGCCATGGTTTGCTTTGTGGATTTCCAGGATATAGTCGTGTCACAATATGTAAATACATAACCTATTTGTGATCTTCCATTGTGTGGATCTGATAAATATCCTGCATCGGCATATCCAACCAATCGCGACGTTGAATCTCTTGGATAAAATAACCCAAGATCTATACTTCCACGGAGGCATCTCAAAATGTGTTTTATCACATCCCAATGTCTCTTAGTCGGAGAAGAACTGTATCTTGCTAACAAGTTGACAACAAAAGTAATATCAGGTCGTGTACAGTTTGCAAGATACATAAGAGCACCTATTTCACTTAGGTATGGAACTTCAGGTCCAATAACTTCTTCCCCACTTTCTATAGACCGAAATGGATCTTTATCAACTCACTACAAGAAAAAAGCTTAAGTACTTGTAAAGATCGAACAACCATCGAGGTAGTCAAAGGATGACACTACAAAAAATAGGCATTTAGCAACGATTTTTCGGGCAACGAAATTTATCCTTCGTTGCAGATTGTGTTAGGCTTTCACTTTTTGCAACGAAATTTGTAAGTCATTGCAAAATTTCGTTGCTAATTCATTGGTGGGAAAAATTTTCGCTAGAAATTCGTTGCAAAATTTTCGGCCACTTGCTTTCCCGTCAGCGTGGGCAACGAAAGTTTTTTTGTTGCTAAAAATGGGGCTTTATCAACGATTTTTCATGCAAAGTCGTTGATAAAAGTGTATGTTTAGCAACGAAACTTGTCCTTCGTTGCAGATTGTATCAGGCTTTTACTTTTGCAACGAAATTCATAAGTAGTTGCAAAATTTTGAAACAAAATTAGTTAGAAATTCGTTGCAAAATTTCTAACCACTTGATTTCTCCTCATCGTGGGCAACAAAAGTTTTTTGTTGCTATATTTCATTGCCTAATATGGACCACATTCATTGGCAACAATTTTTAGTTTTGTTGCATATTTTATACAACTTTTTGCAACGACTATTAAAATGTTGCCTTAAATTAAGATAATAATAATAATAATAATAATAATAATAATAATAATAATAATAATAATAATAATAATAATAATAATAATAACAATAATAATAGTAATTATAATAATAATAATAAGTGCCAACCACGTAGCAACTCTATTGTCTTTGTGTATTGATTTTGGCACTAAGTGACTCTGGTGACCTATTTGCTTCATTTTCCTAACTTATTATTTTTAAATGTGCAGGAAGACTGCTTCTACGACCTGCCTTACAATACTGGGTATAAAATTTTCGTGCTACATTTACGGAAGACAAGGGATGAAATTATGAAGTGTACTCACTCAATATATTTAGATATATACTTTGATTGAAGAATTGTGGTAGCTTTAGATGGTTAATTGTAAAGATAATGAATGATTATGTAGTGGATGATTTTATTAAGTTAATAATATTTTAGTTTTTTGTATTTCTGCCATTATTTGCTATGGGGACATTGAGCCAGCTAGGTACACAAAAAGAATGTCAAATTTTGATTTGGCAACAATATAATTCGTTACAAAAGTATTGAACAAGATTTAATATAGCAACAATTTTGTATACATTTAGCAACAAATTTTCGTTGCTAATGACATTTAAAATATAATATTTGGCAACGAAAAATTAACATAATAACAACGGAGAGGATATTGTTGCTAATACTAAAACAAAAAGGCAACATTTTTAATCGTTGCAAATCATATCAACTTTCGTTGCACATATAAAGAAACGGCAACATATAATATCGTTGCTAATCGACGACATTCGTTGCTATTGAAAAATAACCAGCAACAAACATTTTCGTTGCTGATTCAGCATAATGTCGTTGCCAAATAATCTAATTAGCAACGAAAATTGTTGCTAAAGAGTTATATTCCGCAACGAAAGCAAGCTTAGGCAACAATTTTCATAATTTATCGCAACGAAAAATATCGTTGCAAAATGGTGTCAATTGCAACTAAAATGCATGGTCGTTGCAAAAAAAAAAAGAGTTCATTTCGTTTCCAATTAGAAGGCTTTTGCAACGAAATGGGATTTTTAGCAACGAAATGTTAATTATTTTGCAACAATACATTTTGTTGCTAAAGGATCGATGTCTCTCTACGAAAGCCAAATTTCGTTGCAAAATGTATTACTTTTGGCAACGAAAAAAATAAGTTTGTTGCGGAATAATTAGCAACGCTCATTACGCAACGAAAGACGCAACGACAGTAAAGTCGTTGCCAAAACCCTTTAGCAACGAAATTTGGAACCTTTAGCAACGAAAATCAGTTGCTGAAGCCCTATTTTTTTGTAGTGTGAGCTTTATCCATATGAAAATGACTGAGAATCTTTTCAGTATATGTGGATTGATGAACAAAAATTTCCAGATGCTAAATGCTCCACTTGTATTCCCAAACAAAATTTTATCTTTCAAAGATCTTTCATTTCAAATTCATCTTTTAAATATGTAGAAGTTCTTGTGAGTTCTTCAAGAGTACCTACAAGATTCAAACCATCCACATATACAGTAATGATGGTAAATCCACTCTGTGATTTCTTAATAAAAACACATGGACATACTTGATTATTTATATATCCATCTTTTTTTCAATAATCGCTAAGTCGATTATACCACATACGACTAGACTGTTTTAACCCATATAATGAGCGTTGTAACTTGATTGAATATATGTGACGGGGCCTTTGTGATTCAGCTATTTTCAATCCTTCAGGGATTCTCATGTAAATCTCACTGTCAAGTAGGCCATATTGGTATGATGTTACAACATCCATCAGACATGTTTCCAAACCTTCCATGGTTGTCATACCTATTAGAAAGCGAAAAGTGACTCCATCCATTATTAGAGAATATGTATCCTGATAATCAATACTAGGTTTTTGTGAAAACCCTTGAGCTACAAGTCGGGCTTTGTATCTCATAATTTCATTTTTCTCATTTCACTTTCGTACAAATACCCATTTGCTCCTAACCGGGATTATACCCAGCGGTGTTTGGACTACTGGTCCAAATATACTTCTCTTTTTAATAGAGATTGTAGCTCAGTTTGAATAGCATCTTTCCATTTTGGCCAATCTTTTCTTTTCCGACATTCTTCCACATTTTGTGATTCAGGATCCGTGTCAGGAATCAAAGTAATATCTGATGCTATAGAGAAAGCAAATATATCATCAAACATGACTTTGTTTCGATCCCATATTTTCTCATCATGTACATAATTTATTGAGATCTCTTGTGTGACGCCCCCAAAATAGGTATACATCACCTATTCTGAGTCGTCAAATACATGGTACAGAATACAAATACAACTTAATTATACAACTGTCGTGTAAAGTACGACAAAACATAAGCTGTGAGTTTTAATACAAATATTGTCGTCTAGACAATATTCAAACTCAAATTCAATATTATTACATTTATTTTCCACTATTTCACTGAATAGTGAGGACTACTAATGCTATCATCTGGTCCGTCACTCCGTTCCCCGACTAGTCCCTGCTACGTTCTCATTTCCTGAAGAGAAGAATAAAAGTAAAAGGGTGAGCTCAACTAGCCCAGTAGGAAATATTATGACTAAGATAATGTAGATATATTATCGTTAGCCTTCAACAGTGTTAAACTGATACAATATAACAACCATCAAGTTTAACTGCAGTGGAACAAGCAATCCATTAAAAGAGTCAAGTAGAGAATAAAATCTACTATCTTTTATGATTTAAAAGATTTTTCTTCACTTTTATCGCTGGGACTCAGCTTAATAAATAATCAACATCATCGAATCACCCCAGAACTACGGCCAAGGATATTCTTTAGTATCACAACACAATTATCCATGCCCTACGGGCCAAGAATATTTGTGTATTCAATAATGGTCATGATCATGCCAACAACTGTCCATCAATGCACTACGGGTCAATGAGGACTTTTACCACAACATTTGTAACATTACGGTCATGATTACACCTAATAATCCCTGGTCATAATCATACCAAGTCCATCTATGCACTATAGGCCACAGATGACTTTCAACAAAATATAAACATGAGGATGATGACAATGATATAAGAATTCAATAAAATAAGTTCAAGAATTATTTTATCCAGAACTAATAACGTCCCAAATTGTCAACATGATCTTTGCTTTGAGTAAAATTCAAGAATGCTCGGAAGAATATTTTCATGAAAAGATCTTTGGATGAAGCGCAAATATCAAGGATATTCCACTAATTTCATGGAGTATAAAGTCAAAACTTTAACCAACCGAGTATAATAAGAAATGGAATAACAAAAGAAATCACCGTGCACGCGATAGACCGACAGCAGGCGGGTTATTCCAATGTAATAATAAATAACGGAATCGGTCCCACAAAACGCATGAACGTGATATTCCAACAGAATAATAAAGATTTAAATCGAATTCCCGTAAAACGCATGCATGTGATATTCAAATGAATAATAATAAGACGGAACCCGTCCGGCGTAGAACGCATGAGACGGATGTTCCAATGAATGATAAAGAATGGAACAACGAAGAATTTCACCAAGTATAGGGTAGCACAGACATCTGAGTTATTCCAATGAATAATAAAAATGGAATAATGAAGTTCTCTTCATAGATAAGAAAGAAATAATACTCCCTACCTTGGAAAAACTGGATACTGGAATAGTGAGGTAGCAGACTTCTCTTCTTCTTTCTCTCTATAATAATCGCTCTAAAGCTTTTGTGAATTGGTGAGAAAAGAAGGAAGAATGAGCTTCTATTTATAGAAAAATATAGTTTTGATAATTGCACGTTTTGGGGCTCGAAAAATTTCAGTACAATACCTCCAAGTTTTCCTTTATTTTTAATTTAGTCATGAAAGTATTATCAAACTTGCACCACCTCCCCTAATAGTAAATAATGTGATTCAATAGTAAATTATGTGAATCAATAGTTCCGGATATGTGAAAATACTGAATTACGATATAGTACCTCCATCTATACCTCCATTTTTAACTTAGTCATGCAAGTATTATCAATCTTGCACCAACTCCCCTAATAGTAACAAGAATGTGAAACAATAGTATACACATGTGAACAAATAGTTATAATCATGTGAAATAATAGCAATCAATTGCTCATTTATCCTAAGTAAATACTTGGATTGGTCAATATAACCTCCAAACATCAATTATTATCCAAATAATTGTCGATTTTTCACTAACACATATAATTCCAACACAATGAAACCATTTTATCAAAATATAAATTTTGAAATTTTGAAGTTTGACTTTTCTCAAAAGTCAATGCTTGACTTTTGACCAAATAGTGAATTCTAGAAAATTTTGTGTTTATAGACTATTTTTACTAATTTCATCGTTTTAATCAAATATCACGTCCGCGTCTCCAAATTCAACTCCGAACACAACTTCAATTTTAATAACATTTATCATTAATATTATAACTCACAATATTTATCAACCGTGTCGTTCCTGGGGAAAAGAGGGCTTTCCAATAAGGATTTCTCCCTATCATGCCGCAATTAGGTGACCAAACCTCTCCTTGACAGAACTTCTAGACATTGTAAATATTGCAATTTAATCATATGAATAACTTTGTCGTCTCAATTATTGATTTAATAAAATAACATATAATGCATATGATCTTATGACAATAATCGAATCAATAATATGAGAGATATGATGCAAAGAATTATCTTGTAGTAATAATTGAGTATAAGCGAGTGACTTCTCACGTAAGCATCAATAATCAATACCGTGTGTGCTATTATGCAACCACTGTGACATCGTACTTTTACTACCGAAAGTAGTTCAACAATTAACGGTAAAACTTCCGCCGTTATTTTCATAAAAAGTATTTTTGTCGTTTTCTCAATTCGACAATAATTCCGTTATTGGGGGTCCACCAATGATTGTCTTGCTTATATGAATATTCCTGTTAAAATGAATATTCCCCACCAATCGAATATTATATAACAACTTTAATTTTTTGCAAAATTTGTAAATATTACCCACAACTATAACATTATATCAAATCCACACCATAATATTCAAAAATATATTTCGAGAAAATTTAATCTTTATTCAAAAAGTTGGGGTCTTACATCTTTGTGTTCATCTCTCATCCCTTCACTGAGATTTTATACCTCTTCTGGGATAATTCCCACTCTTGGAATAAGTGTTACTTCTGGAGCAGGTATTCCTTCTGGGATTCCTTTATTTGCTTTTGATTTTCGTGGTATAGTATCTTTTGCACCAACCGGTCTTCCACGCTTCTGGTGTGGTTTAGATTCTTCTATTACCTTATTTTTCAATTCTTCAGGAATTGATTTTTCAATAGGTATTTATATCCTTGCTAGAGTATTCACTGCAAGTGTATGTGACTTTATCATTTTTGTAGCTTCATTAAATGCATCTGGCATTTGATTTACAATATTTTATAAATAAATAATTCTTTGAACTTCAATTTCATATTGTCCTGTACGAGGATCAAGTAAATTTAATTCTTATGTATTCCATGATATTTTAGAGGGTTTTTTATTTAAATCTTTCCCTCCTCCTGTTGGTGGAAATACAAATTCATCAAAATGACAATATACATAACGTGCAGTAAAAACATCTCCAGTTAAAGGCTCAAGATATCTTATAATAGAAGGAGAATCAAAACTAACATAAATACATATTCTTCGTTGGGCTCCCATTTTAGTTCTTTGTGGAGGTGCAATCGGAATATATACTGCACTTCCAAAAACTCGAAAGTGTGATATGTTTGGTATCTGTCCAAAAACTAACTGTAGAGGAGAAAATTTATGAAGAGTCATTGGTCTTACTCGAATGATGATTGCAAGGTGAAGAATTGCATGACCCCAAACTGAGGTAGATAAGCCATTAACATTAATGGACGTGCAATTAGTTAAAGTCTTTTTATTAAAGATTCAGCTAAACCATTTTGTGTATGTATATGAGGAACAGAATGCTCAATAGAGATTCCAATAGTCATACAAAAATTATTAAAAGTCATTGATGAAAATGCAGCTGCGTTATCAAGTCGAATTTGCTTCATTGGATGATCCGAGAACTGAGCCCGTAACTTGATTATTTGAGCAAGAAGTTTTGAGAAGGCAAAATTTCGAGAAGAGAGAAGACAAACATGAGACCATCTAGTTGAAGCATCTATTAAAACCATGAAATATCAAAATGGGCTAGACAATGGGTGAATGGGTCCACAAATGTCTCCTTGAATTCTCTCTAGGAATTTTGGGGCTTCTTTATAAGCTATTACTGGTGATGTTCGAACAATTAATTTTTCTCGAGAACACGCAGCTCAAGAAAATTCACTACTAGGAAAAACCTTCTTATTTTTGAGAGGATGACCAATAGAATTTTTAATAATACGACGCATCATAGAAGTGACTGGATGACCGAGTCTTTCATGCCAAAGCATAAAGGATTTGGGATCTATGATTTTTGGAATCATAACATTATGAGATTCAATTGCTCTAATTTTTATAGTATATAATCCAGAAGAAATTGAATGAAGTTTTTCTAGGATATTCTTTTATCTAGAAATAATAGAAGTGATGAGAAGATATTCATTATCATCTTCATTGGTTGTTTCAATGTGAAAACCATTTTGTCGAATATCTTTAAAACTAAGCAAATTTCTTCTTGATTTACTAGAATATAGAGCATTTGTGACGCCCCCAAAATAGGTATACAACACCCATTCTGAGTCGCCAAATACATGGTACAGAAACAAGTACAATATCCACACTTAAATAAGTCCTCATTACAATTATTAATACACTATTTTACAGAATAGTGAGGACTACTAGAACAACTTCTAGAACCATCATTCCACACCCCGACTAGTACTCGCTACATTCTCGCCTCCTGAGAAGAAAAATGGAACAACAAGGAAAAGGGTGAGCTCAACTAGCCCACTGAAGAACATTATGACTAAGATAATATAGAACAAATTATCGTTAGTCCTCAACAGGGAAAAATCTAATAGAATACAATAGACAACCAGCTTTTAAATCAATCTTACATAACGAAATAATAATTCATTAGAAGAGTTAAGTATAGAATGCAAACTACTATATTCTATATATGAA
Organism: Panax quinquefolius; assembly: GCA_020205615.1. Taxonomy (NCBI): domain Eukaryota; kingdom Viridiplantae; phylum Streptophyta; class Magnoliopsida; order Apiales; family Araliaceae; genus Panax; species Panax quinquefolius. The sequence continues at coordinate 17,946,425 of CM035151.1, read as the reverse complement.
TTTAAAAGTTCATCGTCGATATTTTATCCCTGTAACATCAATCAATATATATCTGGAATAAAATATTCATCTTTGCACTACAGGCCAAAGATATTCATCAATTGGTTATGTTTATAACACTTGTTCATCTTTGCACTACGGGCCAAAGATATTAATCGATCGATGGCGTGTTCATCTTAACACTGCTCATCTTTTGCACTACGGCGCCAAAGATATTCATCAAGAAATCATTCATCTTTGCACTACGGGCCAAAGATATTCAGTAATATCATCATTTAGGACTGAGGATGATGAAAAATATTTTAAAGAAAACGAATCCAGTGAAACAAAAGAAGTATTAAGGATTCGTATAAATAATTAAAACTTCCAAAAATTAATTATTTCGGAACTTCAATAATTCATAATAAATAGCCCTTTTATCAAAAAATTCGAATCTCGCGCCTTTTTATAAGAAATTCAATTCTCTACAACTTTGCAGAAGAAAGTTTTTCCAAATTCCAAACAAATATTGACCGAAATCCATAAACGGGTGATTTTACAGGCTATAATCAAATTTCAGTCAAGAAATGGGGTCCACGGACATGTATAACATGTTTTAAACAACTTTTGCAACAAAAATACTCCTCATCCTTATATACTCATATATCCCACATTCATTGTAAAAATATCCCCATTATTATATAATAATAATATAATAAAATATTATTTTATCAGAAAAGATAAAATATCAATTTTTAACAATTCACGTTAAAAATTTTCTCCATCTATAACCACATAAAATCAATATTTTCCTCATCATATAAATCAATAATTAATTATTCACAAATAATATTATAGAATCACAATCTTGTGACTGTGTAGTTCCTGAAAGAGGGCTTTCAATAAGAATTTCTCCTCTTCGACGCCAAGTAACTAGGTGACCAAACCTCTCCTTGTAACCAGAACTTTCTAGATATTATCAATAATGTTTTCTAATAATATTATTCAGATAATATGAATTATTGCTTCGATAATGGAAAATCGTAGTGACAATTATTGAAACAACAGTAATATAAAATATCAACGCAGCAATTATTGAATCAATAAAATAAAATCTTTGAGCGAAGAACTCATCAGTAACAATTATTGAGTAGTGCCTTCTTACGTAAGAATCAATAATTGGTGCAATACCGTGTGCTACTGTGCAACAACGCGTATTACTGTGTTTTAACCACCGGGTATTCCAACAGTATTAACGGTAACAACTACGCCGTTATTTATAAACAACTCATACTTGTCTTTTTCTTCATCCAATCGCTTTCCGTTATGGGGACCACAAAAGACTGCGCCGTCGTACGAATATTCCCCGACAGCAAGAATATTCCACGACCAAACGAATATTCCCCGACAACAATGAATATTTTATAACCACCTGTTTATTTTAAAATATTCGCGCATTTTACTCATAACTAACCACATTAATCAATTCAACCCTTACTATTTCAAAATAATAAATAGAGGAAATTCCATTTTATTAAAAAAAAATCGGGGTCTTACAACCTCCCCTCCTTATGAAATTTCATCCTCGAAATTGACGTACGTACCTGGTGTTTCAAAAAGATGAGGATACCTCGCTTTCATTTCCGTTTCCAACTCCCAGGTCATTTCTTCAATAGCATGGTTCCTCCACAAAACTTTGACTTATGGTATAACCTTTGTGCGTAGGACATGCTCCTTCCTATCAAAAATCTTGACAGGTACCTCCTCGTACGTTAAGTCTTCGGCTATCTCGTCCGGTTCTAACTTAATAATGTGGTTCAGGTCGTCCATATATTTACGTAACATCGATACGCGAAAAATGTTATGAACACGCGTCATACTTAGTTGTAAAATGAGTCTATAGGCCATAGTTCCTATTCGATCTAGGATTTCAAATGGACTAATAAATCAAAGGTTTGAGCTTTCCTCAACTCGCCAATTCTCGCTTTTGGAATAACAACTTCTTGTACCTCCTTCTTCATATTCATCAGCTCCGGTGTGTAGCTTGAACATTTTTAACTTTATCGATTAAAGTCGATTCTACTTGTATATCATCATGTGAGTCCCTAGAGTCTTTAACTCTATATCTATTATTTGTAAGTTATATGAAATGGGTCTTTGACAATATCGCATTCGTACTCGTATACGATCTTTTACTCAACACGTCAACTACCACGTTCGCTTTTCCAAGATGGTATGGTCAGAACATGTGCCGAAATGAGTCTCCTATTGAGTGGTAAAAATGTTCCCACCAAATCTTGTAAGATCAATAAGGATAGATGGTACCACTGTAAAAAACATAATTTAAGAATGGACAATAAAATAAAAATATAATTTGGCAGTTAAAAAATATATTAGGCGGCAAAGCCAAGCCAATTGTAAGAATAAAATTATATTATTGGTGGCATAGACAAACCGATAGTATAATAATAAATTGCAAGATTTTAATTTTACCGTCTTAGTTGGTTAGAGCTTCGTGCTGATAACGTGTTATAAAACTTTAACAAAGTGTAGAAAGATACTCTTATAATTATTGCATAAATTTAGAGAGAATAAATAAGAGATAAAGATAGAGAAACAATTGAGAGAAGTTCACTTATTTTCTTCAGTATCATTGCCTTATATAGGCAATGCTCATGGAGGAGAAATGGTTCACGGGAGAAGAGAAGAAGGGAAAGGGGAGAGAGCACGGGAGATTCCTTCTTGAGGAGGTAATCACATTATAACAAGTAGAATGATAAAGGGTTTTAATTACGTACATATTGTAAGACCCCGAATTTTATGAAATAAAAGTATTCAATTTTTCTTATAATTACAATTCAGTAAATGGTTAAATTGATAAAAAAGTTAAAATTAAGGGTGATATATGAAATTTTTTCAAAATACGCAAGTGGTTATAAAATACTCATTGTTGTCGGGGAATATTCGTTTGGTAGTGGAATATTCTTGCTGTCGGAGAATATTCGCAATGCGCCGGTAGCGACCATTTATGGGCCCCATAACGTAATAACTCACTGGATGAAGAAAACGACAAATTTGAGTTTTTATAAATAACGGCGTTGTTATTCTGAATAACACTTGTTGGAATACACGGTGGTTAAAATACACGATGTCTGGCGTGGTTAAACAATACATTACCAGTATTGCGATTATTTTTCAATTATTGATTCTTACATGAGAAGACCTTTACTCAATAATTGTTACGGTAATTCTTTATCAATATTTTATTGAATCAATAATTGTTGCGTTGATATTTAATATTATTGTTGTTTCAATAATTGTCATCAAGACAAGATATCTCCATTATCGGATCAATAATTCATATTATTTGAATAATATTATTAGATAGCATTATTGGCAATGTCTAGAAAGTTCTGTCAAGGAGAGGTTTGGTCACCTAATTGTCGTCCAAGAAGAGAAATCCTTATCTGAAAGCCCCTCTTCCTGAGAACTACCCAGTTGTCATTATTGTGATTCTGTAATATTATTTGTGAATAATTAATTATTGATTTATATGATAATGAAATAATTATTTGATGTGGATATAAATGATGGATTTATTTATGTATTTATAAATGAAGGAATTAATGTTGAGAAATTTTATCAGTATTTTGTCGGATTGGAGGTATTAAAAGATCAAATCAGTGTTCTTACAGCTTTATTGTGTGACTTATAATTTTTAATCTGACCGTTGGATCGTTATGATTTTTGGATATGTTATACATATATAAGTTGAGTATATGTTCACAAATTTTGAACTGTTAAAAATGAACGAATGATTTGTTATGAATTTTAAGAGGTGACTGATTCAAAAATTAGGTTTATAAATAATTTTGGTGGAAAATTCTAGAAATGGGTGGGCCCCACTTTTCATTGTTGGGGAAGATGGCTGATTTTTGGTGGGTGGAATAGTAGCAGATAAAGCCATCAGGTAGCATGTCAAGTCTGCTTCGGCGTGCTAACATTTTCCTATAAATAGAGGGCTAAGTTAGAATTGAAAATCACACCAGAATTCATAAGTTTTCTCTCTTTTTCTCTATAGATTATCGAGTGTATTTTGTGAGTATTTAGATACTTGGTGAGTTCTTTATTCATCGGTGCAGAAGTTTCCTTGATTCATATCCGATATAGTATGTACCGAAGGAAACTTCTGACCGATGAGGTAAGAGATAGTAAGGGATAGTAAGGGATATTAAGGGATGTTATATTCTTCATAATGATGTTATTCTTTCAATATCATTATCTTGACATATTGGTATGGATCTTATTGTGGAATTTCTACCTTTTGAGTCGGGGTTACTATTCACGTATCAAGACTATTCATGTATATGGAACTATTTACGATATGACATTATTTACGATATCTGTGCACTTATGTACAAATCTGAATAATTATTCACGATTCTTATTCATGAGTTACTATTCATGAGTTCTTATTCACGAGTTACTATTCATGAGTTACTATTCACTAAATTGCTCACGACAAAAATTAGTTTCTTTTTTCCTAATTAAATTATCATTGATTTATGATTGTTGCTCTTGAAAATAAATGCAGTTGTTGATCATATTGTTTTTATTATCATATATAACATTTTTATAACCCTAGTGATGGAATTTCTTTTGACTTGAGTGTAAAGATGGTAGATTATTGGTATGATCATGACTATGGGTTCTCTTTGGCCAGTAGTGCAAAGATGAATTATGACTAGTATGATCATGACCATTGAATTTACAATTGAATATTTTTAGCTTAAGTGCAAAGGTGAATTGATCAACATAGTTATAATTATGGTTTATATAAATTCTGAAATGATTATATATTTCTTTGAGATATTGAATATCTTTGGCCTGTAGTACAGAGATGAACTGTTGATGAATATCATTGGCATGTAGTGCAAAGATGACTTGTTGATGAATATCTTTGGCCCGTAGTGCAAAGATAAATTTATTAGTATGATTATGAATATGAACTGTGATTTGGTATAACCATGATCTTTGATGTTTCAGGTGATGAAAATTATCTTTGTTCTGGATGAGAAAAGGAATTTAGAACTATAATTACGATTATGAGTTATACATGTGATTATGGATAGGAATTGTTAATTGATGTTACAGGGATAAAACATTGTTGGTGGACTTTTAACATGGAGAAGATAATAGATGTTATGGTCTATTTGACTCTTCTAATGGATTGCTCGTTCCGCTGCAACTATGGTTGAAAAATTTTATCATCTACCATATGTACTAAATCTCTGATTTATTACTGTTGAAGGCTATTGATAATTTATTTATCTTTAGTCATGATATTCTTTACTGAGCTTGTTATGCTCACCCTTTTGCTTCACAATTCCTTTCAGGTAATAAGAGTGTAGTTGGAATCGAGCGGGGTAACAGAGGGGAATAGAACGGTGGTCATCATTTAGTAGTTATATTTGGAGAATCAAATAGGGTGAGGCAAACCCAACGTTGGAAGGGTGTTTTGCCACTATCATACAAGATGTCTAAAGGCATACAACCTCGTGTCATCATAAGACAGGGTTGTGCACATCCACTTATTGAGTATATCTACGCGCACTACCTATATAATTTTTGTGAGACCCCAGATTTTATCAATAAAGATTTAAATTTTGTCGAAATAATTTTTAATATTATGGTGTGAATTTGAGATAATATTATAGTTGTGGGTAGTATTTATAAATTTTGCAAAAGTATGCAAGTGGTTATATTATATTCGATTGGTGGGGGAATATTCTTGTTTTAGCGAGGATATTCGTGACAACTACTCAATCATTGGTGGACCCTATTACGAAATTATTGTCCGGATTGAGAAAACGACAAAAATATTTTATTGAAATAACGGCGGAAGTTTTACCGCTGATCTTTGTTGAACTACTCAGTAGTAAAACAATCGATACGTGGTGTGGTTGCATAAGTAGCACTTGCGGTATTGATTATCGATGCTTATGTGAGAAGTCACCGGTTTGATTCCATTATTGTCGATTAATAATATGAATTATTATAACGATAATGACGTTTTGTTTTATTCAGTATTATTAACGTAATAAAACGAAACATCTTTTATATAAAACATAATACTTTATTAAAGTTATTCTATAAATAGAATATATTATATTTTATTATGCATAGTGTTGCATAGTATTTTGCATAGTGTTTTGCATAGTGTTGCATAATGTTTGCATAGTAAAATGTTTTTATATAAATAGAATATATTATATTTTATTTAAAAGATTTTGCTTTAAATATGGACCGTCAGATTAAAGTAAATCAATCTGGACCGCTCATGGATTAATTACTATGCATTCTATTTTCCTATAAATAAGCTCATTCCTTCATTATTTTCTTACGAATTAACCTGAAACTACAGAGGAAATTATAGAGAAAGCTATATAGAGAAAATCTATAGAGAGAAAGAAGAAGAGTATTCGCACTTCACAACTTTGATATCCAAAGTCTTTTACTAAGAAGTGGGTATTATTTGTTGTACCAGTAAGGGATATTATTCGTTTGTATTCATGAAGAGAACCTCTGTTATTCCATTCATTATTATACATTGGAATAACTTTTGTAAAAGTGGTATACCCTATACATAACCTCGTATATGCGGACATACCCTATACTTGGTGAAATCCTTATGTTATTTCATCCTTATTTATTCTGTTGAATAACTCAGATATGCTAAATCCCTATACTTGGTGATCTTCTTACATTATTCCATTCTTTATTATTCTATTGGAATATCACATGCATGTGTTTTACATCGGATCTGGTTCCGTTGTTTATTATTCCGCATTTATTATTCATTGGAATATCACATGCGTGTGTTTTTTACCTTGACTGATTCCATTGTTTATTATTCAAAGATTTATTATTACATTGGATCATCCTGTCGCTTGTGAATTTCACGACTGACTCGTTCCGTTATTATTATTCTTCATTGGAATAACTTTTATACATCTGTAATACCGCATGCATGGAGATTTCTTTTGTTATTCCATTCTTTATTATACCCAAATGGTTAAAACTTAAACTTCTATACTCCATGAAATTAGTAGAATATCCTTGATATTTGCGTTTCATCCAAAGATATCTTTTCATGAAAATATTCTTCCGATCATTTTGAATTTTACTCTACGAAACAAAGATCATATTGACAATTTGACGCGTTAATAATTCATGAATTAAATAATTCTTGAACTTGTTTTATTGAATTATTATGTCATTGTCATCATCCTCATGTTATATTATGTTATCTTTGACTTACGTGCATAGATGAACTTAGTATGATTATGACCGAGGATCATTCTATTATAATCATGACTTGATATAAATGATGTGACAAAAGTCCTCGATGGCACATGTAATGCGTTGATGGATAGTTTTTGGTATGATTATGACCGTGGGTGATTCGGTATAGTCATGACCATTGATAATTTGATGAAAATCCTTGACCGTGGTACAGGGATGATTAGATGTGGTGGTTTATTTATTAAGCTGAGTCTCAGCGATAAAAATTGATGAAAACCTTTTAAAACCTAAAAGATAGTAGACTTTATTCTCTACTTGACTCTTTTAATGGATTGCTTATTCCACTGCAGTTAAACTGGTTGTCTATTGTATTTTATCGGTTTAACACTTTGTTGAAGGCTAATGATAATTTATTCAAAGATTATCTTAGTCATAATATTTCTTCTTGGGCTAGTTGAGCTCACCCTTTCTTTCACCGTGTTCTCTTCTGAAATGAGAACATAGCCGGGACGAGTCGGGGAACGGAGTAATGGTCCGAGAGGATAGCATTAGTAGTCCTCATTATTCGCGTGAAATAGTGTGATAATAGTTGTAACGAGGACTCCTTTTGAGTTTGTATAATATCTAGTAGACAATATTTGTATTCAAACTCACGCTTTATGTCGTATTGCATACACGGCAGCTTAGGTTAGTAAGTTATATTTGAATTTATGTACCATGTAAGTGGCGACCTAAGATGGGTGGCGTATACCTAATTTTGGGGCGCCACAATTGGTATCGAGCTTAGGGATATGATCCTCGGCCGAGATGTGAGATAAGAACTAGGAGGGAGAGACGAATTCCTTTCTTAGTATGACCTACCTAAATTTATTTGGTATTTAATTGGTCGGTCGGTAGTATAGGATAATATGTGATATGTCAATTAACCCTTGTTTTGTGACAAAGTGTTTGAGAATGGCATCCGAAAATGCTTTGAGATAAGCAATGAAGCACATGAGAGTGTTGATTCAAATTTCAAACAAAAGGTAACGACCAACAACACGATAATAATCATCTTTGGTGGCAACGGCCATCGTAATAATGATAACCATCGTGGGAGAAATTATCATGCCAAGAATGGTAACCACTTCGGTGGTAATCATGGCAAAGATAATAGAAGTGGAAATTACAAGAAGAGAAGGTCATTTAGCCCAATTTTGTTGTGCACCAAAGTCAAGTCTAGCTGGGACGGTGGCACTAAAGGTGGATATGGACAAAACAAAGTCGTTGGTTTTAGGAAGTGCATTTTTCATGACTTCTCAAAAAGCGAGTAAACCGAACGAAGTTAGCACAAGTTAGTTAATTATAAATTACGAAGTCTATACCTTATAAGATACAGGTTCTACCCATTATTTTATATCTCTTGTTTGCGTTCAACGTTTAAATTTGACTCCGGAGAAGTTAGACTTTGACTTATTGGTTGAAACTTCATTAGTAGGAGCCTTCGTTACCGCTACTATTTTTAAATCTTGTTTGATTCAAATAAACACTTTCACGTTACCTGTCGATCTTATCTCTTTGAAAATATTTGTCTTTGATGTGACTTTAGAAATCGATTGGCTAAATACTCATCATGATTTTAGTAAGGTTGTTTGCTTTCATGCGAATTCAAAGTAATCAAACCACTAAAGTCAATCATTGTCATATCAAGCCATAAGTAAAGAGCCCCGATCCTTTCGTTGTTGACTTCCTTGTATGGAATGCACCGAAGCCAGACTTTCTGTAGGCGATGTCGTGACTGAAGATGGCAAGTTGATAGGTATCATTGTGAGGTGCTATCCGGGTTAAGGGATAAAGTCACAGTTTGTATTAATGTGACGTCTTATCCAAGTCTCTTTAGATGAGAGTAATAGCTTTGAATGATATTTCTATCATTAACTAATTTCTTGGCGTATTCTTGAAGACTTCCTAGCCTACCCTAGAACGTGAAATCGAATTTTGTATTGACCCCAAAGACAAAAACATTTCTTAAACCCTCAAAATTTCAATCAACTAAAAGGATCTGCATACGAGATTATGATGAAAGTCATAATAAAAGCATTGGACTAATGAAAATCATGGGTATATGAAGTATTAGTAAGTGTTATGATGAGTTATGTGGTTATTATGTGAAAACATGAAAGTTTCTTAGAAATCACAAAGGGTTGAAAATCAGATTTTGGTGAAAAACGTAACATGAAATTCAATTGACCATATCTCCTATTATATTTTGAATTTTTGAGTGTGGTCAAGTCCTAGAGTTAGATCTATGAGTTACCTAACTAATCAAAGTGGAATTACTGGAAAAGGTGTTGTAGATTTTTGTGTGGAATGATTTTAGCAAAGGAGTGCAAAGCTGCAAAAACCGAAAAAGCTGCTGCCATGATTTTAGAGGGGCTGTTTCGGCCACTTAAATTATGAGAAAAATTCTGGCCTTTTGGGACATGGAAGTATATGGTATAATGTACCTCCTGTCCAAAAATGAGTTCATTATGACTTAAAATGAGCAAGTTATGACTATTTCAATATTTAGGTTTTTCCGACGAAAAATGCTATATCCGGAGTTCTATAACTCCGATGACCATGAAATTTAAACTGGAGGCTCACATTAACATGTGTAAAGTCCTGCCAAGATTTGGGAATTTTTGGAGTTAAACTTGAGGTAGCTAATTTCTTAAGGAATTAATTAGAAATTGATTTTTGAAAAATAGTAAATGAATTTTAAAAATTCTGAGAAAAATATATTTTCATTATGGGACTATATTATGCTAAATCCCAGAAAAGAAATATTTTTGGGACTGATTTGGTATTTTTTCATGAAAATAGTTTAGTTACGAACATATGAGTTAAATATGTTATGTGAAGTAACAAAGTTAAAAATAGGATTTTATGGCTAGAGAATCCTATATAGAGTATATGCATATTTTTTTTTGATGAGGGATTTGATAATTGGTGATGATATCTTATGAGTATGGCATTTTTGAATGATTAAATGCATTATATGGTAAAGCGTAAACAATTGAGATAAATTGTTTATAAATTTAAGAAGTGATTAAAATATTGTTATAATATTAATGATATTAGATTATGAGATTATTAAGTGATTGATAACATGGGGATATTCTTGAATCCTGGATAAATTATATTATAAATGTTTAATATTTATCCTTTATCTCATTTGATTGATTCTTTATATCATTATCCTCACGTTTATATTATGTTGAAAGTCATCTCGTGGCTCAGAAGTGCATAGATGGACTTGGTATGATTATGACCCAGGATTGTTTGGTATAATCATAACCAGTAATTGAATACACAATTATCTTTAGTAGTAGTGCATGGATAATTTGTGGTCGTGATACTAATGAATACACGATTATCTTTGGTAGTAGTGCATGGATAATTTGTAGTGGTCGGATATTAATGAATACACAATTATCTTTGGTAGTAGTGCATGGATAATTTGTGGTCGTGATACTAATGAATACACGATTATCTTTGGTCGTAGTGCATGGATAATTCGTGGTCGTGATATTAATGAATATCCACGGCCCGTAGTAAGGGGGATGATTCGATGATATGGATTAATTATTGAAATTTGAGTCTCGAAAGAATGAAATATTAATTCATGGATGTGGTAAAAGTCATCTTTGGTCAGTAGTGCATTGATAGACTTGGTATGATTATGACCAAGGATTATTCGGTATAATCATGACCGTAATTGAAAACACGAATATCTTTGGCCAGTGGTGCATAGATAATTTGTGGACGTGATACTATTAAGCTGAGTCTCAGCGATAAAAATTGATGAAAACCTTTTAAAACCTAAAAGATAGTAGATTTTATTTTCTACTTGACTCTTTTAATGGATTACATATTCACGCAGCTTAGTTAAACCGTTGTCTATTGTATTTTATCAGTTTAACACTGTTGAAGGCTAATGATAATTTATTATGCATTATCTTAGTCATAATATTTCTTACTGGGCTAGTGGAGCTCACCCTTTCTTTCACCGTTTTCTCTTGAAAAATGAGAATATATATAGGGGACGAGTCTGGGAAACGCAGTGATGGTCCCAAGATAGCATTAGTAGTCCTCACTATTCTGTTAAATAGTGTGACAATAAATATAATGAGGACTCCTTGAGTATGGATATTGTCTAAATGACAATATTCCTATTAGAACTCTCAGTTTATGTATTTTCGTATGTTACACGACAGATGTATAATTAAGTTTGTATTGGTTTTACAGTTGTATATCTTTAGCCTGTAGTGCAAAGATGAATTGTTAATGAATATCTTTGGCCGGATTGCGAAGATGAATTTAATATTTTTAACGATAAAGGTATTCAAGGTATCCTTAACTCTTTATCATACCAGGTACGTACCCTAATTTCGAGTCTGAAATTCCATAAGGAGGGGAGATTGTGAGACCCCAGATTTTATAAATAATGATTTAAATTTTATCGAAATAATTTTTAATATTATGGTGTGAATTTGAGATAATATTATAGTTGTGGGTAGTATTTATAAATTTTGCAAAGTATGCAAGTGGTTATATTATATTCGATTGGTCGGGAATATTCTTGTTTAGCAGGAATATTCGTATAACGGCTCAATCATTGGTGGACCCTAACAACAAAATTATTGTTTGATTGAGAAAACGCAAAAATATTTTTTATTGAAATAATCTGGCGGCGCTTTTACCGGTTGATCTTGTTGAACTACTCTAGTAGTAAAGTACGAATACGTGTGGTTGCATAGTAAAGCATACCAGTATTGATTATTGATGCTTATGTGAGAAGTCACTCGGTTTGATTCCATTATCACGATTAATAATATGAATTATTATAACGATAATGACGCTTTTGTTTTATTCGTATTATTAACGTAATAAAATGAGAAAACATCTTTTATATAAAACATAATACTTTATTAAAGTTATTCTATAAATAGAATATATTATATTTTATTATGCATAGTGTTGCATAGTATTTTGCATAGTGTTTTGCATAGTGTTGCATAGTGTTTGTATAGTAAAATGTTTTTATATAAATAGAATATATTATATTTTATTTAAAAGATTTTGCTTTAAATATGGACCGCCGATTTAAAGTAAATCAATCTGGACGGTTCATGGATTAATTACTATGCATTCTATTTTCCTATAAATAAAGCTCATTCCTTCATTATTTTCTTACGAATTCAATTTGAAACTCTAGAGAGAAATTATAGAGAGAAGCTATAGAGAGAAAATCTATAGAGAGAAAGAAGAAGAGTATTCGGTACTTCACTACTTTGATATCCAAAGTCTTTTACTACGGTAATGGGTATTATTTGTTGTAAATTCGTAGGGATATTATTCGCTTGTATTCACGAAGAGAACCTCTCATTATTCCATTCATTATTATTCTCGCTGAATAACTCAGTAAAAGTGGTATACCCTATACATAACTCAGTATATGCGGCATACCACCCTATACTGTGAAATCCTTATGTTATTTCATCCTTATTTATTCTGTTGGAATAACCAAATAATGCGCTTAATCCCTATACTTGGTGATCTTCTTCTCATTATTCCATTCTTTATTATTCTCATTGGAATATCCTCGTCTGCATGTTTTACACCGACCGGGTTCCATTGTTTATTATTCCGCATTTATTATTCTTTGGATCATCATCCTGCTTGCGTGAATTTCACCCGACCGGTTCCGTTATTATTATTCTCGTTGAAATAACTCGTTTGGCGCGGCACCGCATGCACGGTGATTTCTTTTGTTATTCCATTCTTTATTATACCCAAATGGTTAAAACTTTGACTTCTATACTCCATGAAATTAGTAGAATATCCTTGATATTTCAAGGCTTTCATCCAAAGATTCTTTTCATGGAAATATTCTTCCGATCATTCTTGAATTTTACTATACAAAATAAAGATCTTGTTGACAATTTGAACGTTACTTAATTCTGGATAAAATAATTCTTGAACTTGTTTTATTGAATTATTATGTCATTGTCATCATCCTCATGATATATTATGTTATCTTTGGCTTACGCGCATAGATGAACTTAGTATGATTATGACCTGTGGATCATTCGGTATAATCATGGCTTGTTATAAATGATGTGATAAAAGTCCTCAAAGGTCTGTAATGCGTTGATGGATAGTTTTTGGTATGATTATGACCAGGGGGTGATTCTAAGATAGTCACGACCATTGATAATTTGATGAAAATCCTCGACCGTGGGTACGGGGATGATTAGATGTGGTGGTTTATTTATTAAGTCGAGTCTCAAATGATAAAAAATTGATGAAAACCTTTTAAAACCTAAAAGATAGTAGATTTTATTCTCTACTTGACTCTTTTAATGGATTGCATATTCCACCGCAGCTTAAACCGGTTGTCTATTGTATTTTATCGAAGTTAACACTTGTTGAAGGCTAATGATAATTTATTCAAGATTATCTTAGTCATAATATTTCTTCTCGGGCTAGTTGAGCTCACCCTTTCTTTCACTGTTCTCTTCAGGAAATGAGAACATAGCTGGGACGAGTCGAGGAACGGAGTAATGGTCCAAAGGATAGCATTAGTAGTCCTCACTATTCTGTGAAATAGTGTTACAATAAATGTAACGAGGACTCCTTTTGAGTTTGTATAATATCTAGTAGACAATATTTGTATTCAAACTCACAGTTTATGTCGTATTGTACACGACAGTTAGGTTAGTAAGTTGTATTTGAATTTATGTACTATGTAAGTGGCCACCCAAGATGGGTGGCGTATACCTAATTTTGGGGGCGTCACAATTTTGGTGTTTGTTTGAAGTATAATTCTCAATTAGAGACGATGGAGATAATGATATGTCAAGAGAAGACTCACCATTGGAAAGAATATGATAGTAATCTTCTCGTTTTTCTTTGGGGTCTATTGGGTCAACCGAGGATAATTATATGGCCATATGATATCTATTATAACCTAGACGAATGGCCTTCCATGTACGAAGGTTTCCTTGAGCACTTCCTAAAGATTTTAATTTTTAAAACAGTTTTTGACTATACCTTTATGTAAAATGTCATGGTGACTTGCTATCCAAGGTTGGTGTCAAGAGTCACAGTTGGTATATATTTGTATCAAAACTCACAGCATATGAGTTGTTGTATTTTGCACGACAATTGTTGTAATAAAGTTGTAGCTCCATTATCAGATCAATAATTCATATTATTTGAATAATATTATTTGATAGCATTATTGGCAATGTCTAGAAAGTTCTGTCAATGAGAGGTTTGGTCACCTAAATGCGCGCCAGTAAGGAGAAATCCTTATCGGAAAGCCCCCTCTTTCCTGGGAACTGCCTGGTTGCCATTATTGTGATTCTGTAATATTATTTGTGAATAATTAATTATTAATTTATATGATAATGAAATATTTATTTGATGTGGATATAAATTATGGATTTATTTATGTGGTTATAAATGAAGGAATTAATGTTGAGGTATTTTATCAGTATTTTGTCGGATTGGAGGTATTAAAAGATCAAATCAGTGTTCTTACAGCTTTATTGTGTGAGTTATAATTTTTAATCCGACCGTTGGATCGTTGTGATTTTTGGATATGTTATACATATATAAGTTGAGTATATGTTCACAAATTTTGAACCGTTAAAAATGAACGAATGATTTGTTATGAATTTTAAGAGGTGACTAATTCAAAAATTAGGTTAATAAATGATTTTGGTAAAAAATTCTAGAAATGGGTGGGCCCCACTTTTGGTTGTTGGGGAAGATGGTTGATTTTTGGTGTGTGGAATAGTAGCAAGTAAATCCATCAGGTAGCAGGTCAAGTCTGCATCGGCGTGCTAACATTTTCCTATAAATAGAGGGCTAAGTTAGAATTAAAAATCACACTAGAGTTCATAAGTTTTCTCTCTTTTTCTCTCTAGATTATCGAGTGTATTTTGTGAGTATTTAGATACTTGGTGAGTTGCTATTCATAAGTGCAAGTTTCCTTCAGCATCATATCTGATATCCAGTTAGAAGTGCTGCTCTTTTGAGGTAAGGGATGGTAAGAGATATTAAGGGATGTTATATTCTTCATAATGATGTTATTCTTTCAATATCATTATACTGACATATTGGTATGGATCTTACTGTGGAATTTCTACCTTTTTGAGTCAGGGTTACTATTCACGTATACGGCACTATTCATGTATATTACACTATTTACGTATATGACATTATTTACATATACGGTACTATGTACAAATACGGAGTACTATTCACGAGTTACTATTCATGAGTTACTATTCACGAGTTACTATTCATGAGTTACTGTTCACGGGTACTGTTACGTATATGATTTATGATTGTTGCTCTTGAAAATAAATGCAGTTGTTGATCATATTGTTTTTATTATCATATATAACATTTTTATAACCCTAGTGATGGAAGTATAATTCTCAATTAGAGATAGTAGAGATAATGATATGTCAAGAGAAGACTCACCATTGGAAAGAATATGATAGTAATCTTCTCGTTTTTCTTTGGGGTCTATTGGGTCAACCAAGGATAATTCTGTGGCCATATGATATCTATTATAACCTAGAAGCATGGCCTCCCATGTACGAAGGTTTCCTTGAGCACTTCCCAAAGATTTTAATTTCTAAAACAGTTTTTGACTATACCTTTATGTAAGATGTCATGGTGACGTGCTATCCAAGGTTGGTGTCAAGAGTCACAGTCGGTATATATTTGTATCAAAACTCACAGCATATGAATTGTTGTATTTTGCACGACAATTGTTGTAATAAAGTTATAGTTGTTTTCTGTACCATGTATTTGGCGACTCAGAATGGGTTGGATGGAATGGTCCTATTTTGGGGTTGTCATACATATCATAGAGACATGGTGCTTAATGAATACCTAACAACAATGTTAGTACATAATTTAGCAAAAACAAAATTTGTATATATTACCTCTATTTTATATTAATAATTAACTTTTTTAGTATATATATTGATTTCTCTACAAAATGTAAAATTGAATTTATCAAGGCTAGTACTTGGTACTATGTCCTTAAGACAATTATGTCATTTGTATGGTGCTTAGAGTTGATAGCACTTGTCTCCCAAGATAAAATGACAACGTATACTATAATAGCACTTCAAATAGTATGCTCAACGAACCAAAAATATAACACTACAAGAAAATCAGATATTTTCGACAGAATACATTCTGTCGATATTAATCTATTTCTGACGGAATAATCCATCGCAACTAATATATTTGGGACGAAATTTCGTCGAAAGTAGTATTCCTTTCGTGGCGCGAGCTTTCCTGCCAGCGCAAAACCTAATTTCGACGGACCAAAGTTATTTCTGAGGGACTGTTTCGTCGAATTTAAGATAATTCCAAGGGAATTATTTTCGACGAAAATTCCATCGGAAATAACGAATAAAACCTAATTCATATGTCTTCTTCTCTAGCGCCTTCTTTATTTTTTCAAATCACTCTTTCTCTCTCTCTCTCAACCGGTCCCCCTCCCCCTCCCCACTCCCCCTCCCTCCTCCCCTCTACCCTAACTAGTACTGTGACGCCCCCAAAATAGGTATACATTACCTATTCTGAGTTGTCAATACACGTATGTAAACAACTACAACTTTATTATTACAACAAGAAACTGTGAGTTTGAATACAAATATTATCTTCTAGACAATATCTATACTCAAATAAATCCTCATCACATTTATTGATACATTATTTTACAAAATGGTGAGGACTACTAAACAATCCTTTCTAAAACCTTCATTCCATACCCCGACTTGCATACTCGCTATATTCTCGCCTCCCCGAGAAAAATGGAACAAAAAGGAAAAGGGTGAGCTCAACTAGCTCAAGAAAGAATATTATGACTAAGATAATATACAACAAATTACCGTTAGTCTTCAACAGGAAAAATCTAATAGAATACAATAGACAACAAATTTTAAATCAATATTCGCAATGAAATAATAATTCATTAGAAGAGTTAAGTAGAGAATGCAAACTACTATCTTCTATGTATAAATTTAAAAGTTCATCGCTCATCTTTTATCCTCAGTAACATCAATCCATAAACATCTCGAATCAAATATTCATCTTTGCACTACTGTGCCAAAGATATTCATCATTGGTCATGTTCATTTAAACACTGCTCATCTTTGCACTACTACCAAAGATATTCTTCAAATCATTCATCTTTTGCACTACGGGCCAAAGATATTCAATAATATCATCATTTAAGACCGAGGATGATGAAAAATATTTTTTTTAAAGAAGCGAATCCAGTGAAACAAAATGACAAGGATTAAGGATTAAGGATTCGTACTTTGTTTTATCCATGTTCAAAAATACCTCTAAAAATAATTATAGTGGTGTAAAATTCAAGAATGATCAAAACATGGATACAATCAAAGCTAGTATCCAGAATAGATATTTTGACGAAAAGAAGAAATTTTATTTTTCATTGAATGAATAGTCAGATATCGTGAATAAGGGCAGATATCGTGAATAAGAACTCGACACCAAAAGATAGAAATTCCACAAAAACATTTTCACGCTTCATGAATAGTACTCGTGAATAAGAACTCGTGAATAAGAACTCATGAATAAGAACTCGTGAATAGTAACTCATGAATAAGAACTCGTGAATAAGAACTCATGAATAAGTAACTCCGAAGCATGAAAAAAAGTTCCAAATTTGATAAAAGTTCCAACCAATATTTCAAAGATAATGATATTGAAGAAATAATATCATTTGAGAAGAAAATAACATCCCTTACCTCAAAATAACCGTATTTCTTATCGAATTTCTGGATATAGTCTTGATGAAACTTACATTTGAATAAAGAACTCTCAAAATATCAAAATACTCACAAAATATGCTCAATAATCTGAGAGAAAAAAACTTGTTTCTGTGATTTTCAATTCTAACCTAAGCGCTATTTTATAGGAAAATGCTGTAACGCCTACAGAGACTAAAATATTAAAATATATTATTTCTTATTCAAAATTCTACGCATGTGCTAAGTTGGAAATTTAGACCACCCACCTTTGAACCAATTTTCAAAGAAATTCATGTGTATTCAACACAAGTGGGTCCCACCCATAATTTAATAAAAATCATTTTATTTTCCGAAACTTTAGTAATTCATAGAAAATAGACCAGGTTATCGAAAAAAATATGAATTTTATGTCCATTCTGCTCAAATCGAATTCTCTACAACTTTACGAAGAAATTTTTCAAAATTCCAAACGAAAAATGACCAAAATCAAGATACTGGATAAGTTTTCTAATTTCCTTCTCTTCCTTTCTTTTCTTCCTTTCCCATAATTCTTCACTAACTCTCTCTCTTCCCCCTTTTTCTTCACTTACCCCACCACTTCTTCCACACACACACAAAATACGTATACGTAAGACCCTCAAATTTTTAAATAAAAAGGAATTTCCTTTATTTATTATTTTGAAATAAGTAAGGGTTGATTTGATTAATGTGGATAGTTAAGGGTTAAATACGCAAATATTTCAAAATAAGCAAGTGGTTATAAAATATTCATTATTGTTTGGGAATATTCGTTTGGTCGTGGAATATTCAGATCGTTTCGGGAATATTCGTATTTACCAAGCAAAATGTGTGTGTGGCCCCATAACTTGAAAAGCGATTGGATGAAGAAAACGACAAATATAAGTTGTTTAAAAATAACTACAGTAGTTATTCACCAAGTAACACTATTGGAATACCCGGTGGTTAAAACACGATGTCTGCTGTTGTTGCGCAAAGAAGACACCTGCAGATTGCACCAATTATTGAAGGCACTACTCAATAATGGTTACGATAATTACTGCTTCAAGATTTTATCGAGTTAATAATTCTGCGTTGATATTTTATATTAGCATTTGTTTCAATAATTGTCATTACACAAGATTTTTCATTATCGAAGCAATAATTCATATTATCCTAATAATATTATTAGATAACATTATTGGCAATGTCTAGAAAGTTCTCATCTAAGGAGAGGTTTGGTCGGTACTAATTGCGCCACCAAGAAGAAGAAATTCTTATTGAAAGCCCCCTCTTCCCTGAACCGAGGCGTCACAATTGTCGATATTGATTCTCAATATTATTATTTGTGAATAATTAATTATTGATTCATATGATAAGGAAAATATTGATTTTATGTGGATATAGATGGAGAAAATTTTAATGTGACAATTGTTGAAAATTAAAATTTTATCTTTTTTCTCGATAAAATAATTCATTTAAATATATTATTCTATTTTAATAATATAATAATGGTGATATTTTTACAACGAATGTGGGATATATGAGTATACGAGGAGAAAGAGTATTTTTGTTGCAATAAATGTTTAAAACATGTTAAACATGTCGGTGGACCCCATTTATCGATCGAAATTTGATTATACCAGAAAATCGATCGTTTGTGGATTTCGGTCAATTTCTATTTGGAATTTGGAAAACTTTCTTCTGAAAAGTTGTAGAGAATTGAATTTCCTATAAAAACTCATGAGATTCAATTTTCTGATGAAAGGGCTATTTATTATGAATTATTGAAGTTCGGATTAATTGATTATCATTTTTTGGAGTTTTAAGTAACTTTTGCATGAAAAACGTTTTTGTCACTTATGGGACATGTGTTAGTGGTTGATTTCAGCTGGTGGTGTGCGTAGGAAGATGTGGAAAAATAATATTATTAATATATTAAATTTTCTGCTTTGGTGTTCTAAGCAATTTCCTATAAATAGGGTGCTTAGGTTAGAATTGAAAATCACACCGTAAATCAAGTTTTCTCTCTATATTATCGAGCGTATTCTTGTGTGAGTATTTTGGGTATACTTTGAGTATTGCTATTCTAAGTGCAAGTCCAAGTCATAGCCTATATCCTGTTTTTTAAATTTAGAAGTCTCGATCTTTCGAGGTAAGGATATTATTTTTTTGTAATGATATTATTTCTTCAATATCATTATCTTTGAAATGTTGATCTCAAGTTTTTATCAAATTTGAAATTTTTTCATGTCGGGTTACTATTCATGGATTACTATTCATGAGTTACTATTCACGAAGTTACTATTCATGAGTTACTTATTCACGAAGTTACTATTCACGACTACTATTCATGAAGCGTAAAGATGTTTTTGTGGAATTTCTATCTTTTGGTATCGGAGTTACTATTCACGATACTCAGCACTATTCACGATACTAAGACTATTCATGTATACTGATACTATTCAATCAAAAATAAAATTTCTTCTTTTCGTCTAAAACATCTAATCTGGATACTAACTCGATTGTATCCATGTTTTGATCATTCTTGAATTTTACACCACTATGATTATTTTTTGAGGTATTTTTGGACGTGGATAAAACCAAGTACGAATCCTTAATCCTTAATCCTTGTCATTTTGTTTCACCGGATTCGCTTTAAAAAAAAAAATTTTTCATCATCCCCTGTCTTAAATGATGATATTATGTAATATCTTTGGCCCAGTAGTGCAAAGATGAATGATTTCTTAAGAATATTTTTGGCCCGTAGTAAAAAGATGAACAGTGTTTAAATGAATACTGACAATTAATGAATAATATCTTTGGCACGTAGTGCAAAGATGAATATTTGATTCCAGAGGTATATTGATTGATGTTACAGGGGATAAAAGATAGACGATGAACTTTTAAATTCATACATGAAGATAGTAGTTTACATTCTCTACTTAACTCTTCTAATGAATTATTATTTCAACATGCGAATATTGATTTAAAATTTGTTGTCTATCAGATTCTATTAGATTTTTCCCTCGTTGAAGACTAACGATAATTTGTTGTATATTATCTTAGTCATAATATTCTTTATCTTGAGCTAGTTGAGCTCACCCTTTTCTTTTTGTTCCATTTTTCTCGTGAGGCGAGAATATAAGCGAGTGCAGTAGCCTGTAATGGAATGAAGGTTTTAGAAAGGATTGTTTAGTAGTCCTCACCATTTTGTAAAATAATGTATCAATAAATGTGATGAGGATTTATTTGAGTATAGATATTGTCTGAAGATAATATTTGTATTCAAACTCACAGCTTTCTCGTTGTAATAATAAAGTTGTAGTTCTTTCTCGTACTATGTATTGACAACTCGTAATAGGTGATGTATACCTATTTTGGGGCGCATACAAGACATATATATATATATATATATACATTAAAATATTTACAATTATTAAATAATTCCAATTCTATCTTCTCTCTTCCACCTCATCTATTTATAAACCATGAATTTATTGTAAAATATCACCATCAATATATTATTAAAATAATATATTTAAATGAATTATTTTATCGTAAAAGATAAAATATTAATTTTCAACAATTGTCATTTTAAAATTTTTCTCCATCTATATCCATATAAAATCAATATTTTCCTCATCATATGAATCAATAATTAATTATTCACAAATAATATTACAGGATCACAATATCGACAACCGTGCAATTCCTGTGAAAGAGGGGCTTTCCAATAAGGATCTCTCCTCCTCATCAAGCAATTAGGTGACCAAACCTCTCCTTAGATGTAACTTTCTAGACATCGCCAATAATGTTTTCTAATATTATTATTCGGATAATATGAATTATTGTCTGATAATGGAAAATAATCGTAATGACAATTATTGAAACAACAACAATATAAAATATCAACGCAACAATTATTGAATCAATAAAATAAAATATTGAATAAGAATTATCCGTAATAATTATCGAGAGTAGTGCCTTTTTTACGTAAGAATCAATAATTGGTGCAATACCGTACTACACGCTCAACAACGCGTATTAGTGTGTTTTAACCACCGGTATTCCAACAAGATAATTCAGTAATAACTACGCCGTTATTTTTAACCAACTTATATTTGTCGCTTTCTTCATCCAATCGCTTTCCACATTATGGGGCCCACACATGGTCATACTGTCAGTTGCATTTAATATTCTTCGACAATTTAATATTCCACGACCAAACGAATATTCCCCGACAACAATGAATATTTTATAACCACTTGTTTATTTTGAAATATTTATGTATTTAACCCCTAACTATCCACATTAATCAAATCAACCCTTACTATTTCAAAATAATAAATAGAGAAAATTAAATTTCATTAATAATAAGTTGGGGTCTTACAACCTCCCTCCTTATGAAATTTCGTCCTCGAAATCGACGTGACGTACTGGTGTGTTTCAAAAGGTGAGGATACCTCGCTTTCATTTCCGCTTCCAATTCCTGTGTCATTTCTATATAGCATGATTCCTCCACAAAACTTTAACTTGTGGTATGACCTTTCACACAGGCGTAGGACATGCTCCTTCCTATCCAAAATCTTGACAGTACCTCCTCATACGTTAAGTCTTCTATTATCTCGTCCTGGGTTCTAACTCTATAACGTGGTTCGGTCTTTCACATATTTACGGCACCGATATGTGAAACACATTATGAACACGAGACATACTTGAGGTAACGCAAGTCTATAGGCTACATTTCCTACTTTCGGTCAAGAATTTGAAATGGACCGATAAATCGTGGATTGAGCTTTCCTCTCTTCCCAAATCTTGTAACTCCTTCCATGGAGCAACTCGCAATAATACATGATCCCCACACTAAATTCCACGTCCTTTCGATGAAGATCCGCATAACTCTTTTTATCGATCTTGTGCCGCTTTGTATACGTTAACGAATCATTTGGATCTTTTCTAGAGTCATACGTCTTAACTCCGGATCCCAACAATGTTGCTTCACCCACCTCATCCCAACATATCGAGAACGACATTTTCGGCCCATATAATGCTTCAATGGAGCCACACCTATACTTGCCTCGATAACTGTTGTTGTAGGAGAATTCCACCAATGGTAAATACTTATCCCAACCGCCTCTTGAAGTCTAGGACACAGAGTCTTAATAAATCTTCAAGAGTTTGAATAGTCCTCTCTCGATTGTCCGTCTGTTTGGGGATGGTATTCAAACTAAATCGCAAATCTGCGCCCATAGCTTTTTGCAAGCTAACCCAAAATCTTGAAGTGAATCTTGGGTCACGATCCAAACTATGGATACAGCATGCCATGCAACCTCACGATCTCATTTACGTATATACTAGCAAGAAGACGCTCAAGGAATAAGTCTCCGTGTCGGAAAAATGAGCAGACTTGGTTAATCTATCAACAATAACCCAAATAGCATTGATGCCTTGAGAAACCGTAGGAAGACCCGTAACGAAATCCATAGTAATGTGTTCCCACTTCTATTCCTAAATCTCAAGTAGTTGCAACGGACCCTTAGGTACTAGATGCTCCGCTTTTACACGCTGACAAGTTAAACACATCGAGATAAACTTTGCAATCTCTCTCTTCATATTGTTCCACCAAAATGTATGTCTAAGATCACGATACATTTTAGTACTTCCGTGATGGATTGTAAATGGTGTATTATGTGCCTCCATCATAATCTTGTACTTCAAATCGAGTCGTTAGAACACAAAGTCTAGAGTGGACTCAAGTATTCCTTCTTCATCAATTCTCGCCCTAATAGCTCCTTCAGATACTTTCTTCTTCATACGCATCATCTCCGGATTGGGGCTTGAAAGCAACCTTAACTTTTACTATTAAAGTTGGCTCTACGTCGTATACTTGACATCATCGCACTCGCTCCTCGCATATGATCTTCTACTCAATGCGTCACCTACCACGCTCGCTTTTACCGTGATGGTATTGAATAGTGTGGTCGTAGTCTTCAATAGCTCGAGCCAACGTCACGCCAGATGTTGAGTTCTTTATGAGTGAAGAAATATTTAAGGCTTTTATGGTCCTAATATATCTCCACTTTCTCCCCATATAGATAGTGCCTCCATATTTTTAATACGAAAACGATCACCCGCTTAACTCTAGATCATGAGTAGGATAATTCCTCTCATACTCTTTAAGTTGTCATGAGGCATAGGCTATGACTTTCCCACGTTGCATGAGAACACATCCTAACCCTTTGCCTCAAGCATCATTTGTAGATAACAAATCCATCCGAACCAGATGGTATTGTTAGAACAGTCTTAAAATAAGTCTCCTCTTAAGCTCTTGGAAACTTTTCTCGCATTCTTCGCTCCAAACGAATTTTGTATCCTTCCGAAGTTAGCCGAAGTTAATGGAGTAGCGATTCGAGAAAACCCTTCCACGAATCTCCGATAATAACCAAATAAGCCCAAAAGCAACGTATTTCATCACCGACTTCGGTTGCTCTAACTTTGTATTGCTTCAATCTTCACGGATCAACAGATACTCCATGTTTCGACACCACGTGGCAAGGAATGCTACTTCTCGCCGAACTCGCATTTCTTCAATTTGGCATATAGTTGGTTTTCACGAAGCCTTTGGAGTACCAAATTTCAAATGGTGCTCATGATCTCACTTCGGCTTTTGGAATATATGAGGATGTCATCAATAAAGACAACAACGAATTGATCCAAATATTCCTTGAATACTTGGTTCATCATATCCATGAAAGCCGCAGGAGCATTAGTTAGTCCGAAAGACATGACTAAGAATTCATAATGCCCATACCGAGTTACAAGGCGCCTTTGAATATCCTCGCCTCTAATCTTCAAATTGATGATATCCGTAATCGAAGATCGATTTTGAAAAAGAATTGTGCCCCTTGCAAATCGGTCAAACAAGTCATCAATACGAGGTAGAGGATACCTATTCTTGATGGTGACATGGTTCAATTCCCCGATAGTCAATACAAAGTCGCATACTCCCGCCTTTCTTCTTTACAAATAAAACAGAGCACCCCAAGGAGATGTACTAGACGAATGAAACCGATGTCTAACAATTCTCGTAGTTGGACCTTTAACTCCTCGAAGTTCAATAGAGCCATTCGATATGGGGTTTTAGAAATGGGCTTTGTACCAGTTTCAGATCAATAAAGAATTCAACTTCACGCTCGGGGTAGACCGGGAAGTTCTTCTGAAATACGTCGGAAAGTCAATAACAACAGAATATTATTCAAATTTGACGTGTCTTTATTCAAATCCATAACATGGGCTAAGAAAGCTTGACATCCGCTTTTCAATAAACGAATAGCTTTATGATTAGATATGATGTTGATTGATTTTAATGGTTTAGTTGTTGAATTGCGTACAACAGTCAAGTTAGAATATGAAAACTAACAACCTTACGAAAACAATCAATTTTGGCATGATGAGTAGTTAACCAATCAATCCCTAAAATCACATCAAAAGCAAGTATCTTTAAAGAGATAAGGTCAATGTGTAAGGTAATGGTGCCAACTTGAATCAAACAAGATTTATAAACAAATGGATGTGATGAAAGTTTCTCTAACGGAGTTTTCACAGATAGGTCAAAGTCTAATTTCTCCTGAGTCAAGTTTAAACGCTGAGCACATGCAGAGAGATAAATGAATGGGTAAACCCCGTATCAAGTAAGGTATAAACTTCGCAAGAATTTATAAATAGCTTCTCGTGATAACCTCGTTTGGGTTCCTCGCATTATGACCAATCACAACAACGCTTTTCCTAATCGTTGACTTTGACTTTTCCGATACGATCTTTTGAGTCACCGCCTCACCAACTAGGTTTCGCCACATCATAATCTCGAGCGATATGTCCTTCCTTTCCACAATTATAGCATACCTTGAATCTGTTGTGGGCAGTTTGGACGATATGTCCCTCTTTCCGCATTTATAACATATACGACCGGTGGTCGTTCTCCTCCCTTAGAACCAGATTCTTCACCGGCACCGCCGTCTTCACACGGTCGTTGTTAAATCTCCTCTTTTAAAATCTCCTCCCGACTCGCTTCTTCGCTTTTCATGGCCATGATTACCACCAGAGTGGTTACCATTTTTGTCCGTCTCTGCTTTTCTCCGCCATTGGTTATCATTATTCTGCTGATCGCTATCTCGGTATGATCCTCGTCAGGGTCCTCAACGACTGTATTTCTCGTTATCTCGCTTCTAATAATTGAGCCCTGCTTACAACATCCGAGTAGAGAGAAAATTTATGAGAAATGAGATAATCGACGTATCGCCGGTTTCAAACCTCTAAGAAACATCCGCGTCATACGCTCCTCATTCTCCACCAAATGAGGTGCAAACCGATAAATCTGCAAACTTTGCCTCGTCTCGAGACACCGCCATGTTGTTTTGTTCCAATCGATGAACTCCACTTCCTTCATACGACGAACACTTTCGTGAAAGTATTTGTCATTAAATAGCTTCAAACGCCTCCCAAGACATGCCGAAAAGTACCGGATGGGTACGCTTCACGCATCTCCCACCAGAATCCGCCTCGCCACTTTTAACATAAGGTGGCGAATGGAACCTTCGTTCTCCGTGCATCCCAAGACATCAAATATCTTGGTAATTTGTTTTGACCCATGTTTCCGCATGATCGGATCTCGCTTTCCTTAAATTCGTGGTCCCAACTCTTTGAATCGCTTGCATTTGTGACAACCCGTGAATTGCTATCATTTCTCCTCAGATTTTGAACACGAGTCTCCTCGTCTCGATTTTGCATGAATCGCAAAAACTTCTAAACATCCCCTCGCTCATCATCTCGCTTCAATGGTGTTGTTTCACAGGAGGAACATTGCCACTGCTGTTGAACGCTCTCCTCGTTGGTGAGTACAAAGGCTCTCCACGGCCTCATTTCCATTGTTAATATTCTCAATCGACATTCTCAAATACCGCCATAAAACAAGGGTTAATTAAGGAAATCAATATATCACATAATATCCCTATATCTTCACCAACTAACAAATAAGCTTGTAGGACACACTAGCGAAGGATTTATTCGCCTCTCCCTCCTAGTTCTATTACCCGATCTCCGCCAGAGATCATATCCCTAAGCTCGATACCAACCGCGACGCTCCAAAAATAGGTATACATCACCTATTCGAGTTGTCAATACATGGTACGTAAACAACTACAACTTTATTATTACAATAAGAAAAGCTGTGAGTTTGAATACTAATATTATCTTCTGACAATATCTATACTCAAATAAATCCTCATCACATTTATTGATACATTATTTTACAAAAATGGTGAGGACTACTAAACAATCTTTTCTAAAACCTTCATTCCATACCCCGACTCGTACTCGCTTATATTCTCGCCTCCTCAGAAAAATGGAACAAAAGGAAAAGGGTGAGCTCAACTAGCTCAAGAAAGAATATTATGACTAAGATAATATACAACAAATTAT
Source organism: Panax quinquefolius (assembly GCA_020205615.1). Taxonomy (NCBI): domain Eukaryota; kingdom Viridiplantae; phylum Streptophyta; class Magnoliopsida; order Apiales; family Araliaceae; genus Panax; species Panax quinquefolius. The sequence continues at coordinate 17,918,826 of CM035151.1, read as the reverse complement.
CGTTAGTCTTCAACAGGAAAAATCTAATAGAATACAATAGACAACAAATTTTAAATCAATATTCGCAATGAAATAATAATTCATTAGAAGAGTTAAGTAGAGAATGCAAACTACTATCTTCTATGTATGAATTTAAAAGTTCATCGCTCATCTTTTATCCCCGTAACATCAATCAATATACATCTGAATCAAATATTCATCTTTGCACTACAAAGCCAAAGATATTCATCACCGGGTCATGTTCATTTAAACACTGCTCATCTTTGCACTACGGCCAAAGATATTCTTCAAAATCATTCATCTTTGCACTACAGCCAAAGATATTCTTAAGAAATCATTCATCTTTGCACACTACAAGCCAAAGATATTACATAATATCATCATTTAAGACCGAGGATGATGAAAATATTTTTTTTAAAGAAACGAATCCAAAGGAAACAAAATGACAAGGATTAAGGATTAAGGATTCGTACTTGGTTTTATCCACGTCCAAAAATACCTCAAAAATAATCATAGTGGTGTAAAATTCAAGAATGATCAAAACATGGATACAATCAGAGTTAGTATCCGTAATAGATGTTTTGACGAAAAAAAGAAATTTTATTTTTCTATGAATAATCACCAGATATCGTGAATAGTGCCAGATATCGTGAATAGTAACTCCACACCAAAAGATAGAAATTCCATAAAAACATCTTCACGCTTCATGAATAGTACTCGTGAATAAGAATCGTGAATAAGAACTCATGAATAAGAATCGTGAATAGTAACTCATGAATAAGAACCCATGAATAGTAACCCCGACATGAAAAAGTTCCAAATTTGATAAAAACTTCAGATCAACATTTCAAAGATAATGATATCAAGAAATAATATCATTACAAAAAAAATATCCTTACCTCGAAAGATCAAGATTTCTAAATAAAACACCTGATATAAAGCTATGACTTGGACTTGCAGACCGAATAGCAATACTCAAAGTATACTCAAAATACTCACAAGAATACGCTCGATAATATAGAGAGAAAAAATTCAGCCGGTGTGATTTTCAATTCTAACCCAAGACCCTATTTATAGAAATTGCTTAGAACACCAAAGCGTAAAATTTAATATATTAATAATATTATTTTTCCACATCTTCCTACACACACCACCAGCTGAAATCAACCACTAACACATGTCCCATAAGTGACAAAAACGTTTTTCATGCAAAAGTTACTTAAAACTCCAAAAAATGATAATCAATTAATCCAGAACTTCAATAATTCATAATAAATAGCCCTTTCATCAGAAAATTCGAATCTCGCGAGTTTTTATAGGAAATTCAATTCTCTACAACTTTGCAGAAGAAAGTTTTTCCAAATTCCAAATAGAAATTGACCGAAATCCACAAACGATCGATTTTACAAGCTATAATCAAATTTCAGTCAATAAATGGGGTCCACCGACATGTTTAATATGTTTTAAACATTTATTGCAACAAAAATACTCTTCCTCCTCGTATACTCATATATCCCACATTCGTTGTAAAAATATCACCATTATTATATTATTAAAATATAATAATATATTTAAATGAATTATTTTATCAGAAAAAGATAAAATTTTAATTTTCAACAATTGTCACATTAAAATTTTTCTCCATCTATATCCACATAAAATCAATATTTTCCTCATATGATGAATCAATAATTAAGTATTCACAAATAATATTACAGAATCACAATATCGACAACCAGCAGCTCCTCAGAAAGAGAGGACTTTCCAATAAGAATTTCTTCTTCTTGCCGCGCAATTAGGTGACCAAACCTCTCCTTGATGGTAACTTTCTAGACATCGCTAATAATGTTATCTAATAATATTATTCGAGATAATATGAATTATTGCTTTCGATAATGAAAAATACTGTGTAATGACAATTATTGAAACAACAAGAATATAAAATATCAACGCAAAGAATTATTAACTCAATAAAATAATCGAATAAGAATTATCGTAACCATTATTGAGTAGTGCCTTCAATAATTAATAATAATCAATACCGTGTCTTCTCGCAACAACGCCAGACATCGTGCGTGTTTTAACCACCGGGTATTCCAATAAGTGTTAATTCAGAATAACTACGCCAAGTTATTTTTAAACAACTTATATTTGTCGCTTTCTTCATCCAATCGCTTTTTTCATTATGGGGCCCACACATATGGTCATTGCTGTCGTCGTCTTTAATATTCCCCGACAATACTGAATATTCCACGACCAAAACGAATATTCCCCGACAATAATGAATATTTTATAACCACTTCTTTATTTTGAAATATTTGCGTATTTAACCCTTAACTATCCACATTAATCAAATCAACCCTTACTATTTCAAAATAATAAATAAAGGAAATTCCTTTTATTTAAAAATTTCTGGGTCTTACAATTTTTTTTTCTGAAAATTGGGATTGTTTAATTTCTGCAAATTGTTGCAATTCTTAGGTAGGTGTCTGACAATTTTGGGACTGATTTTGTATTTTATCAGTCCATTCAGAATTATATATTATTTCATTTATGATGAGATTTCATTTCTTTATGATTCATTGATATTGTTTAACTCAATTGGGATTGATTTTGGTATTTGCTTAGTATTGCTATGATATCCTACAATTTAGTTTTGGCTTGCTTTGTAAATTTGTTATTTTTGACAAAATTCCCGATGGAATTTTTGTCAAAAATGTTCAATTGCAATATTTGTGGTCCCTATTTTATTTTATTTTTGTATTTTATTTTGTTTCCCAATATTAAAATAAACTAAGTAGCATTTACTTAGTTTTAACACTACTAAATAAAATAAAATAAAATAATATAATATAAAATAATAAAATTAAATAAAAGAAGATAATTAATTTAAAATGAAATAAAATAAAATAAAATAATTGAAATAACATAATTTAATTAAAATAAAATAAATTATAATTAAATAAATAATATAAGATAATGTGATAGAAATTAAATTAAAGAAAATAAAATAAACTAAATGAAATACATTAAATCATATCTAATTAATAAATAAATAAAATTAATTATATTTAATTAATATAATATAATATAATACAAAATAAATATAAATTAATAAAAATTAGAATAAAATAAAATAAACTAAAACATAATAATAAATTTAATTTAATAAAATAAATTTAATTTAATAAAATATAATATAATATAATATAAAATAATATAATATAAAAATGAATAAAATAAAATAAAATACTAAGTATGTAAGACCCCAAATTTTTAAATAAAAAGAATTTCCTTTATTTATAGTAAGGGTGGATTTGATTAATGTGGTTAGTTATGGGTAAAATGCTAAATATTTTAAATAAACAATTGGTGATAAAATATTCATTATCGTTTGGGAATATTCGTCAGTGAAAATATTCGTGTCGCTTGAGAATATTCGCACGACGACGTATCTTTTTTGTGGGCCCCATAACGGAAAAGCGATTGGATGAAGAAAACGACAAATATAAGTTGTTTATAAATAACTACAGAAGTTATTACCAAGCATATCATCGTTGGAATACCCGTGGTTAAAACACACTAATACGCTTGTTGAACAAGAAGACACTGCATTGCACCAATTATTGATTCTTACGCAAGAAGGCACTACTCAATAATTGTTACAAGAATTATCGCTCAAAGATTTTATTTTATTGATTCAATAATTGCTCAGATTGATATTTTATATTGTCATTGTTTCAATAAATTGTCATTACACAAAGATTTTCCATTATCTGAGCAATAATTCATATTATCCTAATAATATTATTAGAAAATATTATTGGCAATGTCTAGAAAGTTCTCGGCTCTAAGGAGAGGTTTGGTCACCTAATCAAGGCTACCAAGAAGGAGAAATTCTTATCGAAAGCCCCTCTTCCTGGAAACTACCGTCACAAGATCTTGTGATTCTCAGAATATTATTTGTGAATAATTAATTATTGATTTATATGATGAGAAATATATTGATTTTATGTGGATATAGATGGAGAAAATTTTTAATGTGACAATTGTTGAAAATTAATATTTCATCTTTTTCTCGATAAAATAATTCATTTAAATATATTATTTTAATAATATATTAACGATGATATTTTTACAACGAATGTGGGATATATGAGTATACGAGGAGGAAGAGTATTTTTGTTGCAATAAATGTTTAAAACATGTTAAACATGTGGTGGACCCCATTTATCGATCGAAATTTGATTATACCAGAAAATCATCCGCTTTGTGATTTCGGGCCAATTTCGCTTTGGAATTTGGAAAAACTTTCTTCTCGCAAAGTTGTAGAGAATTGGAGTTCCTATAAAAACTCGTGAGATTCGAATTTTTCTGATAAAAGAGCTATTTATTATGAATTATTGAAGTTCAAGTTCAAATAATTGATTTTTGGAAGTTTTAATTATTTATATCAACAAAAACGTTTTTATTGTTTTGGTTGGCCCCATGTGTTGTAAACATGCTAATTTCAGGAGTCTTGGTTGGCGAGGAATATATATATAATATATTATTATTATATTAAATTTTATGCTTTTGGTGTTCTAAGCAATTTCCTATAAATAGGTGCTTAGGTTAGAATTGAAAATCACACCGTAAACTCAAGTTTTCTCTCTATATTATCGAGCGTATTCTTGTGAGTATTTTGAGTATACTTTGAGTATTGCTACTATAAGGTAAAGTTCAAGTCATAGCTTATATTCTTGTTTCAAACGTAAGTACTGTTTTAACTAGAGGTAATGACTTTCGAGGTAAGAGATGTTATTTTCTTCTCAAATGATATTATTTCTTCAATATCATTATCTTCAAATATTGGTTGGAACTTTTATCAAATTTGGAACTTTTTCATGTCTGGGTTACTATTCATGAGTTACTATTCACGAAGTTACTATTCATGAGTTACTATTCACGAAGTTACTATTCACGAGTACTATTCATTCACGAAGTGTGAAGATGTTTTTTGTGAAATTTCTATCTTTTGGTGTCTGAGTTAATATTCACGATACTAGATTATTCACGATATGACACTATTCACGAATACTGACACTATTCAATTTAAAAATAAAATTTCTTCTTTTCGTCTAAAAATATCTATTCGGATACTAGCTTTGATTGTATCCATGTTTTGATCATTCTTGAATTTTACACCACTATGATTATTTTTGAGGTATTGTTGGACATGGATAAAACAAAGTACTAATCCTTAATCCTTAATTCTCGTCATTTTGTTTCACCGGATTCATTTTTTTAAAAATATTTTTCATCATCCTCGGCCTTAAATGATGATATTATTTCAATATCTTCGGCCTCAGAAAGTGCAAAGATGAATAATTTCTTGATGAATATCTTTGGCCCGTAGTGCAAAGATGAACAGTGTTGAGATGAATACGACCGATCGATTAATATCTTTGGCCCGTAGTGCAAAAAGATGAACAGTGTTTAGATGAACATGACTTAATCGATGAATATCTTTGGCTCCAGTAGTGCAAAGATGAATATTTGATTCCGTATATATATGATTGATGTTACAGGATAAAATATCGACGATGAACTTTTAAATTCATACATAGAAGATAGTAGTTGCATTCTCTACTTAACTCTTCTAATGAATTATTATTTCACACTGTAATATTGGTTTAAAAACTTGTTGTCTATTGTATTCTATTAGTTTTTTTCCCTCGTTGAAGACTAATGATAATTTGTTGTATATTATCTTAGTCATAATATTCTTTATCGGGCTAGTTGAGCTCACCCTTTTCCTTTTTGTTCCATTTTTCTTCTCGTGAGGCGCGAGAATGTAAATAGTACTAGCTCGGGGTATGGAATGAAGGTTCTAGAGAGAGTTGTTTAGTAGTCCTCACCATTTTTGTAAAATAATGTATCAATAATTATGATGGGGATTTATTTGCGTGTGGATATTGTCTAGATGGCAATATCTCAGATTTAAACTCACGTTTATATGTTGTAATAATAAAGTTGTAGTTATTTCTGTACCATGTATTTGGCGACTCAGAATGGGTTGGATGGAATGGACCTATTTTGGGGGCGTCACAAAGTAGCACTTACTTAGTCTTCCACAACTAAAGTAAATTAAATGAAAATAAATAAAGTAAAATACTAAGTAGTACTTGCTTAGTCTTCTACAACTAAAGTAAATTGAAAATGCTTGAAACATGTAAATACTTATATAATTTTCCACATCTAAATTAAAGTAGATTAAATATGTTTGACATATTATAAAGTATACGTAGGAGTTTTATTAAACTAACTAGTATTTGCTTAGTTTGCCATAATCATCAATAAACTCAATATATACATTTGCTTAGAAACACGTTTGACGTTCACCAATAGGAGTGAATGTCTAATAGTCCCCAATTTTGGATTCTTACTGGATGTTATGTCTCTCACTTAGGCTGGTTCCAATACGAAACAGTACATTTTTGTTATTTTGAGGATTTTTTAATTGTTATCTCTACATGTTATTCAAGTGCATACTTAGATTAAGTTATCATAATTTATTTAATATACTTGGAGACCATGGGGAGGTGCTGCCGAAATTTACTTGAAACAGATGAAACGTGCTCAACGTGTTGGCACTAGTGAGGAGACATGTAAGATCACCCCAACTTTTTATAAATAAAATCAAATTTTCTATAATTATTATTTTGAATAATAAGGTGTTAATTTGATATAATGCTTTGGTTATGGGTGAAATGTGCAAATTTTTTAAAATAAGCAAGTGGTTATAAAATATTCATTGTTGTCGGAGAATATTCTTTTGGTCGTGGAATATTCTTGATGTCGGAGAATATTCGTACGATGGCGCAACCATTTGTGGGCCCCATAACAGAAATAAAGGCATAGTTGTTACCGTTAATATTGTTGGAATACCTGGTGGTTAAAATACAAAAATACGCGTGGTTGCACAGTAGCACACGGTATTACGCAATATTTTTGGATTATTGATTCTTACGTAAGAATGCACTACTCAATAATTGTTACAATAATTATTGTTCAATATTTTATTTTATTGATTCAATAATTGCTACGTTGATAATTTATATTATTATTGTTTCAATAATTATCACTGCGTACAGTATTTCCCATTATCAGATCAATAATTCATATTATTTGAATAATATTAATAGATAGCATTATTGGCAATGTCTAAGGAAGTTCTGTCTAGGAAAGGGGTTTGGTCACCTAATTGCGCGCCAGTAAGGAGAAATCCTTATCGGAAAGCCCATTCTTTCTTGGGAATGACCTAGTTGTCATATGGTGATTCTGTAATATTATTTATGAATAATTAATTATTAATTTATATGATAAGGAAATATTTATTTTTATGTGGATATAAATGAAGGAATTAATGTTGAGGTGTTTTATCAATGTTTTGTCGGACTGAAGGTATTAAAAATCATCTGTATGTGGATTTCGGATATTTTCTGTTTCGAATTTGGAAAAACTTTCTTCAACAAAGTTGTAGAGAATTAAATTTCCTATAGAAAGGACATAGAATTCGTATTTTCTGATAAAAGGGCTATTTAATATGAATTATTAAAGTTTTGGAAATAAATATTTTTAATTAATAACATGGGTGGGCCCCACTTTTGGTTGGTGTAGAAAATTCTAAAATTTGGTGGGCCCCACTTGTGGTGGCTGATAATTTGGTCGAGAAAGTGTGCATAGGAAAATTTTAAAGAATATTAATATTTTATTAATTTAGTCTGCTTTTGCGTTCTAGCATTTTCCTATAAATAGGGTGCTTAGTTAGAATTTAAAATCACATCAGAATCATAAGTTTTCTCTCTCTAAATTATCGAGCAAATTTTTTGTGAGTATTTAGATACTTTGAGAGTTGTTATTCAGTGCAAGTTTCCTTCAGTTTTATATCCGATATTCCAGTCAGAAGTATTGTTCTTTTGAGGTAAGGGATGTTATTTTTTTCGTAAATGATGATATTTCGTTCAATATCATTATGCCGAAATATTGGTATGAAATTTATTATAAAATTTTTACCTTTTAATGTCGAGGTTACTATTCACGTATACGGCACTATTCATGAATACGGTACTATTCACGAAGTATGATTTTTCTTATGGAATTTCTACCATTTTGTGTCGGGGTTACTATTCACGTATACGATACTATTCACGTATACTGACATTATTCACGAATCACTTGACTATTCACGTAAAAATAAAATTTTCTCTTCTTTTCAAGTCATTTATTATGGTTACTATCTTTGATTTTATCCATGTTTTGATCTTTATTCTTGAATTTTTGCTCCACAATTGATTATTATGGAGTATTTTTGAACTTGGATGAACTAAAGTACGAATCCCTAATATTTGTCCTTTTATCTCATTGAATTCATTTTCTTTAAGATATTTTTCATCATCCTCAGTCTTAAATGGTGATACTTGATGAATATCTTTGGCCTGTACTGCAAAGATGAATGATTACCTGATAAATATCTTTGGTCCGTAGTGCAAAGATGGGAGGTGTTGAGATAAACATGACAAACTAGTGATATAAATGAATACCTTTGGCCCGTAGTGCAAAGATAAATATTTGATTCAAGATATATATTGATTGGTGTTACAGGGATAAAATATTGATGATGGACTTTTAAATTCATAGATGATAATAGATTTCATTCTCTACTTAACTCTTCTAATGAATTGTTATTTTCGCTGCGAATATTGATCTAAAACTTGTTGTCCATTATATTTTATCTGAATTATTGAAGGCTAACGATAATTTGTTCTACATTATCTTAGTCGTAATATTTTTTAATGGGCTAGTTGAGCTCACCCTTTTCCTTTTGTTCCATTTTTCTTTTCATGAGGCGAGAATATAGCGGGAACTAGTCAGGGTGTAGAATGATGGGTCTAGACAATTGTTTTAACATTCCTCACTATTTTGTAAAATAGTGTATCAATAATTGTAATGAAGACTTATTTGAGTGTAGATATTGTCTAGAAGACAATATTTGTATTTACACTCACAGCATATATGTGAGACCCCGAATTTTATGAAATAAAAGTATTCAATTTTTCTATTTTGGTAAATAGTTATATTGATAAAAGTTTAAAGTTAAGGGTGATATGTGAAAAAAAATTTAAAGTAGACAAGTTGTTATAAAATACCCGGTTACTATTCACTCTAGTATTATTCACTCGGGTATTTGGGGTATTTTTGTGTCGAGGTACTATTCACAGGGTACTATTCCCGAAGTACTATTCACGGGGTACTATTCACCCGAAAAATATATTTCTTATATGTCCAAATTATTTTTGGATACAATATTATTCTATGAGGAGATGTGCTAATTTTTCAGACCGTTGGTTGAAATTATAATAGTAAATCAATATGGATCGTTGATTTAAAGTTTTAATAGTAACTTGTCCCTTCAGTTTTCCAAGAGTTATTTGTCCCTTCAGTTTTTCAAGAGTTATTTTTCCCTTCAGTTTTCCAAGAGTTATTTGTCCCTTCAGTTTTTTAAGAGTTATTTGTCCCTTCAGTTTTCCAAGAGTTATTTGCCCTTTCGGTGTTTCAAGAGTTATTTTCCCCTTCAGTGTTTCAAGAGTTAATTGCCCCTTCACAAATAATAGTTGTCTCTTCTGAAAGTAGTATGCATATAAGCCAATCATGTTTGATGATAAAGCATATACTTTGTAACAATCTTATTCATTTATTAATAAAAAGTATTAATTTATTAAAGGCTTTTAATTATCTACATAATGTCGTTTTTATAATATGTGATAAACCCATAGTTTTAAGCAATGCTTTTAGAATAATGATGATGATCATTCTAATGAGATCTAAATTCTTAGAAAGCTTAAAACTAAAATAGTTCCCAATCATTGGATTACTAAATTGGGGATTAGTGAATCCAGATAGATTGGTACATACGTTGCTTGCTCATTGGATGAGGATGATTGATCTCATGATCATTTGTGTGGAGACACTAAAGCAAGTAGTATGTAGGTGCTTATTAGAGAATAAGTTCATTGAACGTGGCTCGCTAAGGAATACCTAATGGAGTTTTATTTGCTCATCAATAGGAATTCTCTCAGAAGATAGTAGTACAAGTGATCCTTGACTTGAGATCATCATAGTATCTTGTGTATGATGAGTTATACTTTGACTTATTCCTTAAGACCCTTAGGGTATATCAAAGGGTATGCTTGGGTATAATAAGTTGTATACGGGAGATAATGTATGATCAATAAAGAATCTACCACTTCTAATAAAAGAAGAAATGTCCTATGTGATTCGATAAATGACAACCCAGTGAGTCCTTGGCGAAGGTAAAATGAAATTAGAAAGGAGTTTCTAATCTGCATTATTTGGAGTTGTGCATTTAAGGATCGAAATACATATAATTAAATAAAATAAGACTTGACAAAGAATTCCACGCCTTATATTTAATTGGGACATCAGTATGGTGGAAGGATTGAATTGTACGGTAACTATTTACTCAAAGGTTCTTTTATGCTTAATGTTGAAATCTATATTATCCGGAAAGTCGTTAATCGCTAGGAGGCTTATCCCTATTGTAGAATAAATATTATTTATTTAAATAAATTAATTATTTAATTTATTTATTTAAATAAAATTAGAATTGTTCTAATTGATTTATTCACAACCGCTTTAATATGGAGAACCTAAAGGGTCACACCATAAAAGGAAAAATAATTATTTAAGAAGTTAATGGCATAATCGTAATAATATATTAAGTATATTTAATTTAATCTATGGTGATAGAATAAATTAAATAGCTTAATATTTATTATTTAATATTTTAGAAATATTAAATATAAATTAATAAGAGGAGTCTTATTAATATTATTACAATTATTATTATTTTAATTTCTAAAAGAGTTTAGAATTAATTTAATATAAGTATTCTCATTTATTCCTAATTGATTAGGAAAGAATATTAGTTAAAGGAATTTAATTAATTATCCCTAATAAGATTAGGGGAGCTTAATTAATTAAAAGAATTTAATTAATTAAATAAAACCCAATTCCTTAATTGTTAAGATGGGTTGCCCACATCTAAAAATAAGAGGAGTCTTATTATGGGTGGTGGGGTTGTTGACTTTTCAACGTATTTACATAATTCCAATTTGTTGGAGAGTACGCCTTTTTCTATAGAGATAGGAAAACTAGGGTTGAGCCAATACCCTTCTTCTTGAATCTTTATTTTTCTTGGTGGATCACCTCAGAGGCCAAACACATGGGTGGCTAACATTGATCAAAGGAAGGAACCAAACCCGGTGGATTCAAGTTGAACGCGAAAAGGATTGGAGGTGAACTTGTACCTGAGGAAGCTCGATCTTCAAGGGTATGATTTTATTCTTTATCTTTTTGTTTAATTAATAATTGTGCATAAAGGGTGATCCGGTTTTATGGTTTGTAAATTTTTTTTAAACTCTGATTTTACACATTTCCGCACTTTTTATGCAATTTGATTGCGTTCTTGAATATTACAAACCTAACATCTTCAATATTACCAAGAGTCATTTTAACCTTTCGTTAAGACCAAGAGCCACTTTCCATTTTTCTATAAATAGAAGCTCATTCCTTCATTATTTCTTACGAATTCACTGAAACTCTAGAGAGAGAAACTATAGAGAAAAAGAAGAAAAGTATTCTGCTACTTTACTTTTCCAATATCCAGTTTCTTCTAAGGTAGGGAATATTATTTGTTGTACTCGTAGGGAGTATTATTTCTTTCTTATCCATGAAGAGAACTTCTGTTATTCCATTCTTTATTATTCTATTGAATAACTCAGATATCTGCCAAGCTACCCTATACTTGGTGAAATTCTTCATTATTCCATTCTTTATCATTCTGTTGGAACATCCTGTCTGTGCATTTACGCCGGACCTGGTTCCATTATTTATCATTCTGTTGGACCATCCTGTCTGTGAGTTTTATGCCGGACCTGGTTCCGTTATTTAACATTATATTGGAATAACCTGTCTATGCGAAGTACCGCATGCATGGTGATTTCTGTTGTTATTCCATTCTTTATTATTATGTCGGAATATCCTGTCTGTGCGTTTACGCCAGACCTGGTTCCATTATTTATTATTTTGTTGGGAATAACCTGTCTATGCAGTCTATCGCATGCCTCGTGAATTCTTATGTTATTCCATTCTTTATTATTCTATTGGAATAACCTGTCTATGTGGATTACCAAATGCATGGTGAATGATCCTTTGTATTCATTCCTTATTAAATTGTGGAAATGAACTGTATACATGATGTCCTCATATGTTTTGAGTATTAGTAAGTGTTATGATGAGTTATGTTGGTTATTATGTGAAAACATGAAAGTTTCTTAGAAATCACAAAGAGTTGAAAATCAGATTTTGGTGAAAACGGAACATAAAATTCAATTGACCATATCTCCTATTATATTATGAATTTTTGAGTGAGGTCAAGTTCTAGAGTTAGATCTATGAGTTTTGTAACTTATCCAAGTGGAATCACTGCAAAAGGTGTTGTAGATTTTCGTGTGGACTGACTTTAGCAAAGGAATCAAAAGCTGTAAAAGAGAAAAATGCTACTGCCCCGAAATTTAAAAGGGATGTTTTGGCCACTTAATTTGTGACAAAAATTCTGGCCTTTTGGGACATGAAATTATATGGTATAGAGTACCTCCTGTCCAAAACTGAGCTCATTCCGACTTAAAATGAGCAAGTTATGACCATTTCAATATTTAGGTTTTTTCGACAAAAAACGCTATAACTGAAGTTTTATAACTCCGATGACCATGAAATTTAAACTAGAAGCTCACGTTAACATGTGTAACATCCTGCTAAGATTTGGGAATTTCTGGAGTTCAAGTTAAGGTAGCTAATTTCTTAAGGAATTAATTAGAAATTGATTTTTGAAAAATAGTAAATGAATTTTAAAAATTCCGAGAAAAATATATGTTCAATATGGGACTATATCATGCTTAATCTCAGAAAAAAATAATTTTTGGGATTGATTTGGTATTTTTTATGAAAATAATCTAGTTACGAGTAAATGAGACGTTATTAGTTCTTGGTTAAATTAATTCTTGAACTTGTTTTATTGAATTCTTATATCATTGTCATCATCCTCATATTTATATTTTGTTGAAAGTCATCTGTATTCTTGAGTGCATAGATGGACTTGGTCCGATTATGACTGAGGATTATTCTAAGATAATCATGGCCGTAATGTTACAAATGACGTGGTAAAAGTCCTCATTGACCCGTAATGCATTGATGGACAGTTTTTGGTATGATTATGACTATTGATTCTCTTCGGCCAAGGGAGCAAAGATGAATTGTTTTATAGCATGATCAGGACCGTTGACAAAAGCACGATTATCTTTGGCTCGTAGAGCATGGATAATTTGTGGTTGTGATACTAATGAAAAAGTCCTCATTGGCCCGTAGTGCATTGATGGATAGTTTTTGGTATGATTATGGCTATGGATTCTTTTCGGCCAAGGGTGAAAAGATGATTTATTTTATGGCATGATAAGGACCGTTGATGAAAACATGATTATCTTTGGCCTGTAGTGCATGGATAATTCGTGGTCGTGATACTAAAGAATATCCTTGGCCTGTAGTGCAGGGATGATTTGATAATGTGGATTAATTATCGAATTTGAGTCTCAAAGAATGAAATATTAATTCATGGATGTTATAATTATGAATATACTTGGCCGTAGTGCATGGATAATTCATGGATGTGATATTAACGAATATCCTTGGCCGTAGTGCAGGGGTGATTCGATGATGTGGATTATATGTTAAGCTGAGTCTCATCATTATTGGTTTTACAGTTGTATATCTTTGGCCTGTAGTGCAAGAATTTATTAGTATGCTTATGAGCAGGAATTGTGACTTGGTATAACCGTGATTTGTGATATTTCAGGTGAAGATAGGTGATGAGAATCATCTTCGTCCTGGGTGCGAAAAGGGAATTCAGAATCACAATTATGATTATGAGTTATTCATATGATTGTGGACATGAATTGTTGATTGATGTTACAGGGATAAAACATTATTGGTGGACTTTTAACATGGAGAAGATAATAGACCTGATGGTCTATTTGACTCTTTTAATGGATTGCTCGTTCCGCTGCAATTATGGTTGAAAAGCTTTATCATATACCATACGTTCTAAATCACTGATTTATTATTGACGAATGCTATTGATAATTAAATTATCTTTAGTCATGATATTCTTTACTGGGCTAGTTGTGCTCACCCTTTTACTTTCATTGTTCTCTTCAGGAAATGAGAACGTAGCAGGGACTAGTCGTCGAGCGGGGATAACAGGGGAATAGAATGGTGGTCTATAGCTGTTGAGGTTCTCCCTAAATAGTATGGAAATAATTTTATTAAGAACTTTAGATAAGTGTGTCGTATTGTATACGTCATTTGATATTTAATTTTGGTGAACCAAATAGGGTGAGGTGAACCCAACTTTGGAAGGGTGTTTTGCCACTATCATACAAGATATCTAATGACATACAACCTCGTGTTATTATAAGACAGGGTTGTGCGCATCCACTTGCTGATTATATCTACGGGCACTACCTATATGATCTTGGAGTTTATTTGAAATATAATATTCACTTGGAGACAGTGGAGATAGTTATATGTCAAGAGAAGACTCACTATTGGAAAGAAGATGATAGTAATCTTCTCATTTTTCTTTGGGGGTCTATCAATCAACCAAGGATAATTCGTGGACATATGATAACTATTATAACCTGCACGCATGGCCCCCCATGCATTTAATGTTTCTTGAGCACTTCCCAAAGATTTTAATTTCTAAAATGATTTTGCCTATACTTTTATATAAAGTACCATTATAAGGTTGTGGTCAAGGCAAACATGAGAGTTACATACATTTTGTATTAAAACTCACAGTTAATCGTGGTCGATTCTATACTGACGCTCAACAATTGATAAATGAAGATGTAATTGATTTTTATAATGTGATATCTGGCGACTCAGAATGGGTGATGTATACCTAATTTTGAGGCGCCACAGCTTGGTATCGTAGAGCTTAGGGATATGGTCGTCAAGCGGAGATAAGAGTCTAGAACTAGGAGGGAGAGACGAGTTATATATTTCGCTAGTGTGTGACTTACCTAAGCTGAAATTGTTTACTTGATAAGTTGACAAATTGTGATATGTCAATTAACCTTTGTTTTGAAGATATATTCTAGAATAATATATGAAATACAGGAGATGAGCAATGGAAATATCATGATACAGAGGATATAACAGGGAAGGTACAATCTAAAAAGAAAGCAAAGTATTCTCATCTCTTCGAATATCAGGTACGTACGTAAATTTCGAGGGCGAAATTTCATAAGGAAGGGTGATTGTGAGACCCCAAATTTTATGAAATAAAAGTATTCAATTTTTCTATTTTGGTAAATAGTTAAATTGATAAAAGTTTAAAGTTAAGGGTGATATATGAATTTTTTTTTAAAGTAGACAAGTTGTCATAAAATACCCGGTTACTATTCACTCTAGTATTATTCACTCGGGTATTTACGGTATTTTTGTGTCGGGGTACTATTCACAGGGTACTGGTCCCGAAGTACTATTCACGAGATACTATTCACCCGAAAAATATATTTCTTATCGGTCCAAATTATTTTTGGGTACAATATTATTCCATGAGGAGATGTGCTGATTTTTCAGACCGTTGGTTGAAATTATAATAGTAAATCAATATGGATCGTTGATTTAAAGTTTTAATAGTAATTTGTCCCTTCAGTTTTCCAAAAGTTATTTGTCCATTCAATTTTCGAAGAGTTATTTGTCCCTTCAGTTTTTCGAGAGTTATTTTCCCTTTCAGTGTTTCAAGAGTTATTTGCCCCTTCGGTGTTTCAAGAGTTAATTGCCCCTTCACAAATAATAGTTGTCTCTTCAATATTACTAAGAGTCATTTTAACCTTTCGTTAAGACCAAGAGCCACTTTACATTTTTCTATAAATAGAAGCTCATTCCTTCATTATTTCTTACGAATTCACTGAAACTCTAGAGAGAGAAACTATAGACAGAAAAAAGAAAAGTATTCTGCTACTTCACTTTTCCAATATCCAGTTTCTTCTAAGGTAGGGAATATTATTTGTTGTACTTGTAGGGAGTATTATTTCTTTCTTATCCATGAAGAGAACTTCTGTTATTCCATTCTTTATTATTCTATTGGAATAACCTGTATACGCGGGCTACCCTATACTTGGTGAAATTCTTCTGTTATTCCATTCTTTATCATTCTGTTGGAACATCATGTCTGTGCGTTTACGCCGGACCTGGTTCCATTATTTATCATTCTGTTGGACCATCCTGTCTGTGCGTTTTACGCCGGACCTGATTCCGTTATTTATCATTATGTTGGAATAACTTGTCTATGCGAAGTATCGCATGCATGGTGATTTCTGTTATTATTCCATTTTTTATTATTATGTCAGAATATCCTGTCTGTACGTTTACGCCGGACCTGGTTCCATTATTTATTATTTTGTTGGGAATAACCTGTCTATGCAGTCTATCGCATGCCTCGTGAATTCTTATGTTATTCCATTCTTTATTATTCTATTGGAATAACCTGTCTATGTGGATTACCAAATGCATGGTGAATGATCCTTTGTATTCATTCCTTATTAAATTGTGGAAATAATCTGTATACATGATGTCCTCATATGTTTTGAGTATTAGTAAGTGTTATGATGAGTTATGTTGGTTATTATGTGCTAACATGAAAGTTTCTTAGAAATCACAAAGAGTTGAAAATCAGATTTTGGTAAAAACGGAACATAAAATTTAATTGACCATATCTCCTATTATATTTTGAATTTTTGAGTGAGGTCAAGTTCTAGAGTTAGATCTATGAGTTTTGTAACTTATCCAAGTGGAATCACTATAAAAGGTGTTGTAAATTTTTGTGTGGACTGACTTTAGCAAAGGAGTCAAAAGCTGCAAAAGTGAAAAATGCTACTGCCCAGAAATTTAAAAGGGATGTTTTGGCCACTTAATTTGTGAGAATAATTCTAGCCTTTTGGGACATAAAATTATATGGTATAAAGTACCTCCTGTCCAAAACTGAGCTCATTCCGACTTAAAATGAGCAAGTTATGACCATTTCAATATTTAGGTTTTTTCGACGAAAAACGCTATAACTGAAGTTTTATAACTCCGATGACCATGAAATTTAAACTAGAAGCTCACGTTAACATGTGTAACATCCTGCTAAGATTTGGGAATTTCTGGAGTTCAAGTTAAGGTAGCTAATTTCTTAAGGAATTAATTAGAAATTGATTTTTGAAAAATAGTAAATGAATTTTAAAAATTCCGAGAAAAATATATGTTCAATATGGGACTATATCATGCTTAATCTCAGAAAAAAATAATTTTTGGGATTGATTTGGTATTTTTTATGAAAATAATCTAGTTACGAGTAAATGAGACGTTATTAGTTCTTGGTTAAATTAATTCTTGAACTTGTTTTATTGAATTCTTATATCATTGTCATCATCCTCATATTTATATTTTGTTGAAAGTCATCTGTGGCCTGTAGTGCATAGATGGACTTGGTCTGATTATGACCAGGGATTATTCGGTATAATCATGACCGTAATGTTACAAATGACGTGGTAAAAGTCCTCATTGGCCCGTAATGCATTGATGGACAGTTTTTGGTATGATTATGAATATGGATTCTCTTCGGCCAAGGGTGCAAAGATGAATTGTTTTATAGCATGATCAGGACCGTTGATAAAAGCACGATTATCTTTGTCCCGTAGAGCATGGATAATTTGTGGTTGTGATACTAATGAAAAAGTCCTCATTGGCCCGTAGTGCATTGATGGATAGTTTTTGGTATGATTATGGCTATGGATTCTCTTCGGCCAAGGGTGCAAAGATGAATTATTTTATGGCACGATCGGACTAGTTGATGAAAACACGATTATCTTTGGCCCGTAGTGCATGGATAATTCGTGGTCGTGATACTAAAGAATATCCTTGGCCTGTAGTGCAGGGATGATTTGATGATGTAGATTAATTATTGAGCTGAGTTTCAGCAATGAAATATTAATTCATGGATGTGATAATAATGAATAATGAATATCCTTGGCCGTAGTGCATGGATAATTCATGGATATGATATTAACGAATATCCTTGGTCGTAGTGCAGGGGTGATTCGATGATGTGAATTATATGTTAAGCTGAGTCTCATCATTATTGGTTTTACAGTTGTATATCTTTGGCCTGTAGTGGAAAGATGAATTTATTAGTATGATTATGAGCAGGAATTGTGATTTGGTATAACCGTGATTTGTGATATTTCAGGTGAAGATAGGTGATGAGAATCATCTTCGCCCCGGTACGGAAAAGGGAATTCGTAATCACAATTATGATTATGAAGTTATTCATATGATTGTGGGCGAAATTGTTGATTGATGTTACAGGGATAAAACATTATTGGTGGACTTTTAACATGGAGAAGATAATAGACCTGATGGTCTATTTGACTCTTTTAATGGATTGCTCGTTCCGCTTCAACTATGGTTGAAAAGCTTTATCATATACCATATGTTCTAAATCTCTAATTTATTATTGACGAAAGCTATTGATAATTAAATTATTTTTAGTCATGATATTCTTCACAAGGCTAGTTGTGCTCACCCTTTTACTTTCATTGTTCTCTTCAGGAAATGAGAACGTAACAGGGACTAGTCGTCGAGTGGGGATAACAGGGGAATAGAACGGTGGTCTGTAGCTATTGAGGTTCTCCCTAAATAGTATGAAAATAATTTTGTTAAGAACTTTAGATAAGTGTGTCGTATTGTATACGTCATTTGATATTTAATTTTGGTGAACCAAATAGGGTGAGGTGAACCCAACTTTGGAAGGGAGTTTTGCCACTATCATACAAGATGTCTAATGACATACAACCTCGTGTTATTATAAGACAGGGTTGTGCGCATCCACTTGCTGAGTATATCTACGGGCACTACCTATATGATCTTGGAGTTTATTTGAAATATAATATTCACTTGGAGACAGTGGAGATAGTTATATGTCAAGAGAAGACTCACCATTGGAAAGAAGATGATAGTAATCTTCTTATTTTCTTTGGGGTCTATTAATTCAACCAAGGATAATTCAAAGGACATATGATATCTATTATAACCTGCAGACACATGGCCTCCCATGTATGCGAAGGTTTCCTTGATCACTTCCCAAAGATTTTAATTTCTAAAACAGATTTTTGCCTATACTTTTATGTAAAGTACCTTTGTAAGGTTGTGGTCAAGGCAGCATGAGAGTTACATACATTTGTATTAAAACTCACAATTAACTATGGTCGAATTCTATACGACAGTTCAACAGTTGTATAAATGAAGTTGTAATTGATTTTTATAATGTGATATCTGGCGACTCAGAATGGGTGATGTATACCTAATTTTGGGGGCGTCACATATATGTTGTCGTATTTTGCATGACAATTATAATAATGAAGTTGTAGTTCTTTTCTGTACCATGTATTTGGCGACTCATAATGGGTTGGGTGGATTGGACCTATTCTTGGGGCGTCACAAGACGCATCCAGGAATGGGATAGAGAAGCCTTACCCATGTGTTGTATAGTGGAAATACTAGAAATATATATATAATTCATGCATGGACCACATACATGAATATACTTGTACAGAATGTGTCTTTTTTTCAGTTCAAAATGTCAGCTGCCCAGAGTTGAATGTAGTGTAGGATACCCATTGATGGGTGGGGATTAGTCGCAGTTTATCAAGATGGGGTGTCTAACTTTTTGAACAAAGCACTAGAACATGTTGATGATCCGAACGAAAAGATGAGATGCCCGTTTGTCAAGTGTAAAAACCTGATCTGGAAGAAAGCGAACGAGATTAAATTCGACTTATTTTTACGTGGCTTTGTGGATCGTTACTCTATATAGATTCATCACGAAGAATCAATTGAGTTGATAGAAGTGATCAAAAGTACTGTAGACCAACCAATTCAACGGGATTCATACGCCGATGACTATGATGTCATGGAGATGTTGGTCGACGCTTATGGCCTTACCAATATTGACTAGGTTAAAAATGAGCATTCATTAAGCATGTTCAAAACATCGTTATCTACATTTCTAAAAATTTCTTCTTTTTTCCTTTTTGTATTTCTGAATTCCTAGCTTCGTTATCTCCTTGTCATATATTTATTATCTCTCCATCGCATTTATTGTCTGCCTTCAAGATTCAAAACTTTCATAGGTAATATCAATGTTGATTTTTGTGTTTCATTTTTAATTTTTTTTATTTTTATATATTTTCAATTAGTCTAAAGAAGTTAAAAACTTCATCATGTCAAACTATAATGGAACATCTGCCTATTCATCTACCGTATGAACTCAAACTTGAAGGACCGGTGAAATATCGGAGGATGTATCCTTTTGAGAGGTAATATAATCTTTTTGTAGTGATTTATTCTTCTCATATTCATATATACTACTCATATATATCTTAATGAATGTATTTAAGTTATATGCGTCGATTAAAACCTAAAGTTAAGAATAAAGCTCATGTAGAGGGCTCTATTGCTGAACGTTATTCGAAGGAAGAGCTTGTCAATTTCTGCTCATTGTATTTTGACAATGTTGTCTCAACGAAGCAACCGTTTAAGTAGGAATGTGGTCGTCGGTCCCCAATCTCATGCTGATGATGAGTTAGTTGTATTCACATATTTGGCTAAGTTATTTGGTCATGAGACGATGACTTACTTAAGCGACAATGATTTGAAGATTGTATCTACGTACGTGCTTCTAAATATGCCTGAAGTACCATCATACATCACGTATGAAGAATTATTTGTCGCGTCTAATATAATTTATAAGTGCACTCATCTATATATTAAGGCATTTTAATATTATTGTTCATTCGAGAGGTAATGTATGCCTCCAACCCGGCTTTAACTGCAGCAGAGTTGGAAGCATTCACTAATGCTAATTTTCAATATTGGTTTAAGAAAAAAGGTTGAAGAAGAGAACATTTCTGAATGTTTTATAGATGTCATCCGAGGACCTTACAAAATTGTTAGTTCTTTTCCCGATTGCATCGTGAATGGGTACAGATTTAAGGTCGATGACTTGAATGAACTCACCTCAATCAATTCTGGAGTTGTGGTGTTGAGAAGCTGTTACAATGATTCTGAGTCCAATTACTATGGACGTTTACAGGATGTGGTTGTGCTCAACTATCACGGGGGTAAAAAGGTAGTTACATTTAAGTGTCTCTGGTTTGATACTGAAAAAGGTGTTAAAGTTGATCGTAATAGAATCGTCACAGTAGATATCAAGTCGATACTAAGATCTGATGATGTATTCATATTAGCCAGTCAAACGACTCAAGTGTATTACACTCCTAATGTCGTAAATGGTAGAAGCCTCTGGTATACAGTTGTCACAACTAAAACACGTGCATTTGATGTTTCTAATATGTTTGGGATGGATGAGGCACTGCAAAAAGATGTTAGTAATCCCAAGCAGGTAGTGCTAAATGATGAAGATGTGATGACAACTGAAGTGGTTGATGTACCTACCGACGATGATGTCGAGGATAACGTCGTAAATGACTACGTAGTCGTTGAGGATGATAACGACGACAAAACTGATATCGAAACTGAGGATAAAGAAGATATAGAATCCGAGAATGATATCGATGTGGAATATGACGGGTTTGATGACATATGTATTCCACAATTATTATAGAGTAGTAAATAATGCGAGAGTAATATACATATTAAACTATTTAAATAATTTACATTCAAATTAATATGCGTTACTTTTTGTTATTCCAGTAACATATTTATGGCTATAAACAGTGGTGGAGGTCGACGCGGTGGTGGGTGATCAGGATCAGAAGATGTTTGTGACGCCCCCAAAATAGGTATACACAACCCATTCTGAGTCGCCAAATACACGGTACAGAATTCAAATACAAACTTCATTTATACAATTGTCATGCAAAATACGACAACACATAAGCTGTGAGTTTCGATACAAGTAACAATACTCATACTCCAAACCAATGATACTTTACATAAAGGTACAGTCGATAACTATTTTAGGAATTAAAATCTTTGAAAAATGCTCAAGGAAGCCTTCGTACATGGGAGACCATGCATCTAAGTTATAATAGATATCATAGGACTTGAGCATTAACCTTGGTTGACCCAAAAGACCCCAAAGAAGAACGACAAGATTACTATTTTGTTTATACCAATGGTGGGTATCTTCTTTCAATATAATTATCTCCATTGTCTCAAATCGAGAATTATATTCCAACCATACTCCAAGATTATATAAATAATGCTCAAAGATATAGTCAGCAAGTGGATGTGAACAACCATATCTTATGATTACACGAGTTTATATGTGGTCAGACATCATGTATGATAATGAAAACACACCCTTTAAGCTCTTAGTACATTTCTCTCATCCTCATTCTAATGGGGTACATTTTTGACGCTTCCAAAGTCGGGTTCTCATCACCCTATTGTTGTTCACCAAAATCAATTATTAAGTGATGTATAAAATATGACACACCCACCTTAAGTCCTCAATACAATTATATATTGTATGTCATACTAATTTATAATGTATTGAGAAACTTCCACAGTCTCGGCCCATCACACTATTTCCCTGTTATCCCCGCTCGACCCAGCTACACTCTTACTACCTTAAAAGGAGAGTACTTCTGACTGGTATAGCGGGGATATTCTTGAAGAAAACTTTCACAATTTGCTACACTCAAAGTTTCCTTAAACTCAAAAGAAACACGCTCAATATTATAGAAGAAGAATTCTCTGATTCTGGTGTGATTTTCATTTTTAAACTAAGCATCCTATTTATAGGAGAATGGCAGAGTATTATTTAAAATTTTCTCACGGGTGAACAGAAGATAATTTTCACGGGCGTTCGGCACGAATTTTTTTATTTTTATTATGTAGCAATATGCATCACTATGCAACACTATGCAATATAAAACTAAAACTAAGACAAGTTTCTACCAAAGATTTTAAAAAATGAGTAAGTGGGGGTCCATGTAATAAGCCAAATTTATAATAAATACTTCATGACAAACCCGTTTTATTTATTTCAAATCACTTGACTAAACACATTTTTTTAATCTTTCAACATTTATTCATCATTAATATTATAACTGACAATATTAACAACCAGATCATTCTCAGGAAAGAGGGGGCTTTCCGATAAGGCCTTCTCCTTACTAGCGCGCAATTAAATAATATAACTCTTTTCCTCGACAGAACTTTATAGACATTGTCAATAATGCAAATAATAATATGAATAATTATGTCGTTTCAATTATTAATTTAATAATATAAAATATTATACAGATGATACTATGACAATAATTGAATCAATAATATGAGATATTATGCATCAACTACTGTTGCAATAATTAAATAGAATTGAGTGACTTCTTACGTAAGTATCAATAATTAGAAATATCGCAAAATACCGCAAAGCATTTATGCGACCACGCCAGACATCGTATTTTTTATCACCGGATATTTCAATAGTTAACTTTAAAAGTTTTGCCATTATTTTTATAAAAAGGTTATTTTTGTCGCTTTCTTATATCCGACAGTCATTCTGTTGTGGGGTCCACCAATAATTGTGTCGTCGTACAGATATTCTCAGACAAAAAAGAATATTCTCCGACCAAACGAATATTTTATAACAACTTGCTTACTTTGAAAAATTTTCACATATTACCCACAACTATAACATTATATCAAATCCACACTTTATTATTCAAAATAATATTTAGAGAAAATTAAATCTTTATTCATAAAAGTTGGGGTCTTACAACCTCCCCTTTTTATGAAATTTCGTCCTCAAAATTGATGTACGTACCTGGTATGTCGAAGAGGTGAGGATACCTTATTTTTATTTCAGATTCTAACTCCTAGGTCATTTCCTCTTTATCATGATTTTCCCATTGCTCATCTCTTGGATTTCAGATATCATTCCAGAATACAGCTTCAAAACAAAGGTTAATTGATATATCACAATTTGTCAATTTATTAAATAAGAAAATTCAGCTTAGGTAGGACACACACTAGCGAAGGATATTACTCGTCTCTTCCCTCCTAGTTCAAGTCTCAGATCTCCGCTAGAGACCATATCTCTAAGATCTGATACCAAATGTGACGCTCCCAAAATTGGTATACACAACCCATTCTGAGTCGCCAAATACATAGTACAGAATTCAAATACAAACTTTATTTATACAATTGTCGTGAAAAATACGACAACACATAAGCTGTGAGTTTCGATACAAGTAATAATACTCATACTCCAAACCAATGATACTTTACATAAAGGTAGAGTCGATAACTATTTTAGGAATTAAAATCTTTGGAAAATGCTCAAAGAAGCCTTCGTTCACGGGAGGCCATGCATCTAAGTTATAATAGATATCATAAGACTTGAGCATTAACCTTGGTTGACCCAAAAGACCCCAAAGAAGAACGAAAAGATTACTATCTTGTTCATTCCAATGGTGGATATCTTTTTGCCATATAATTATCTCCATTGTCTCAAACTGAGAATTATATTCCAACCATAATCCAAGATTATATAAATAATGCTCATAGATATAGTCAGCAAGTGGATGTGCACAACCATATCTTATGATAACACGAGTTTATATGTGGTCAGACATCATGTATGATTGTGGAAACACACCCTTTAAGCTCTTAGTACATTTATGTCCTCCTCATTCTAATGGGGTGTATTTTTGACGCTTCCAAAGTCGGGTTCTCATCACCCTATTGTTGTTCACCAAAATCAATTATTAAGTGACGTATAAAATACAACACACCCATCTTAAGTCCTCAATACAATTATATATTGCAGTTCATGTTGTTTTATAATGTATTAAAAAACCTCCACAGTCTCGGACCATCACATTATTCCCCTGTTATCCCCGCTCGACCCAGCTACACTCTTACTACCTTAAAAGAAGAATACTTATGACTGGTATAGCGGGGATATTCTTGAAGAAAACTTGCACTATTTGCTATACTCAAAATTTCTTTAAACTCAAAAGAAATACGCTCAATATTATAGAAGAAGAATTCTCTAATTCTGTTGTGATTTTCATTTCTAAACTAAGCATCCTATTTATAGGAAAATGGCAGGGCACTATTTAAAATTTTCTCACGGGTGAACAAAAGAAAATTTTCACATGCGTTCGGCGCGAATTTTCTGATTTCTACTATGCAGCACTATGCAACACTATGCATCAATATACAACACTATGCAGTACTATGCAATATAAAACAAAAACTGAGATAACTTTCTACCGACGATTTTGAAAAATGAGTAAGTGGGGGTCCATGTAATAAGTCAAATTTATAATAAATACTTCATAACAAATGTGACGCCCCAAAAATAGGTATACATCACCCATCTTGAGTCACGAAATACATGGTACAGAAATCAAATACAAACTTCTTTTATACAATACGACAAAACAAAATTGAGATTTTTACACGAATATTGTCTTCTAGACAGTATTCAAACTCAAAAATGAGTCCTCATTACAATTATTATCACACTATTTCATAGAATAGTGAGTACTACTATAGCCACCATCTCGGACCGTCACTCTATTCCCCGACTAGTCCCAGCTATATTCTCATTTCCTGAAAAGAACAATGAAAGCAAAGGGTGAGCTCAACTAGCTCGGTAAGAAATATTATGACTATGATAATGCAGAATAAATTATCCTTAGCCTTAAACAATATAACAACTGATAGAATATAATAGACAATAAATTTTAGATCAACAACTGCAGCGGAACAAGCAATCCATTAGAAGAGTCAAGTAGAGCATGATATCTACTATCTTCTATGATTTAAAAAGTTTTTCATCAACTTTATCGCTGATACTCGGCTTAATAAATAAACCACATCATCGAATCATTCTTGCACTACGGGCCAAGGATATTCATGTAATCATCAATGGTCATGATTATACCGAATAATCCATGGTCATAATGATACCAACAACTGTCCATCAATGCACTACAGACCAATGAGGATTTTTTACCACATCATTTATAACATTACGGTCATGATTATACCGAATAATCCCTGGTCATAATCATACCAATCAATAGTCCATCTATGCACGTAAGCCACAAATGACTTTCATCACAATATAAGCATGAGGATGATGACAATGATATAAACATTAATCAAACGAAATCAAGGATAAGTATTAAAGACTTTAAATTTATCCAGAGTTTAAAAATATCCAAATTGTCAACATGATACTTCTTTGTGGAGTAAAATTCAAGAATAATATTCATGTATCAAAAATAATTTTGACAGAAAATAAATATATCTTCCGGGTGAATAGTACCGTTGAATAAGACCACAATGAATAAGACTTGAGAATAAGACTGTGAATAAGAACTCCCAAGATGAAAATGCCCCAAATACCCGAATGAATAATATTTGAGTGAATAGTAACTGGGTGAATAATAACTCGTGAATAGTACTCTGGCACGAAAAGTGCCCTGAATACCCGAGTGAATAATATTTGAGTAAATAGTAACTCGTAAATAGTAACTCGTGAATAGTACTCTGGCATAAAAAGTGCCTCGAATACCCAAGTGAATAATATTCGAGTGAATAGTAACCAGGTGAATTGTAACCTATAAATAGTAACTCATGAATAGTAACTCGTGAATAGTATTTTAGCATGAAAAGATCAATAATTATCAACAAAGCTCAGAATAATATTTCCATGAAAATATACTAAATGAAGCACAAATATCAAGGATATTCTACTAATTTTACAGAGTATAGAAGCAATACTTCAACAAAATGAGTGTAGAAGTAGGAATACAAAACGAAATAATATTACTTACATACTACAGAGTATGAAAAAAATATTATTTCATACGAATATTGAACCAAGATAATATCCATACGAATACGAAAAATAATATCTCTTCTGAATATGAAATAAATAATACCTCTTACGAATACAACAAATAATATCCCTTACGAATACAACAAATAATATTCCTTACGAATATTGAATGAAAATAATATTCATACGAATACGAAAAAATAATATCTCTTCAGAATATGAAATAAATAATACTCTTTACCTCAGAAGAAGACTGGATACTAGAATAGTGAAGTAGTAGACTTCTCTTCTTCTATCTCTTTATAGCTTCTCACTCTATAGCTTCTATCTCTATAATTGCTATTGTGAGTCTTAGTGAATTGGTGAGAATAAAAGAAGAATGAGTTTCTATTTATAGGAAAACATAGTTTCTATAATTACACATTTTGGGGCTCGACATATTACAGTATAGTACCTTCATCTTTTCCTTCATTTTTAATTTAGTCCTGCAAGTATTATCAAACTCGCACCACCTCCTCTAATAGTACATCATGTGAATCAATATTACATACATGTGAACAAATAGTTCTATACATGTAAAAAAAATAATTACAGTATAGTACCTTCATCTATACCTCTATTTTTAATTTAGTCATGCAAGAATTATCAATCTTGCACCACCTCCCCTTATACTACATGCATGTGAATCAATAGTACACACATGTGAATAAATAGTTATAAGCATGTGAATTAATAGCAATTAATTTCTCATTTATCCGATCAATTATCCGATTGGTCAATATAACCTCCAGACATCAATTATTATCGAAATAAATGTTGATTTCCACTAACACTAATAATCCCAACACAATGGAAATATCAATTTCATCTTTAATCAACACGAACTTATTCATCATTAATATTATAACTCACAATATTTAACAACCAGATCATTCCCAGGAAAGAGGGGGCTTTTCAATAAGGATTTCTCCCTATTGGCGCGGAATTAGATGACCAAACCTCTCTTCGACAGAAACTTTCTAGACATTGTCAATATTGTAAATAATAATATGAATAACTTTGTCGTCTCAATAATTGATTTAATAATAAATATTATGCAGATGATACTGTGACAATAATTGAATCAATAATATGAGAGAGATATTATGCAAAGAATTCATCGTGTAGCAATAATTGAGTATAACCGAGTGACTTCTCACGTAAAGATCAATAATCAATATCGTAAAGCTACTATGTAACCACGCCAGACATCGTTCTTTTACCACTGGGTAGTTCAACAGTTTAACGGTAAAACTTTCGCCGTTATTTTTATAAAAAGATAATTTTGTCATTTTTTTAAATACGACAACACTTCCATTGTGGGGTCCACCAATGATTGTGTCATCGTACGAATATTCCCTGTTAAAATGAATATTCCCCAACCAATCGAATATTATATAACCACTTGCTTACTTTGCAAAATTTGTAAATATTAGCCACAACTATAACATTATATCAAATCCACACCATAATATCCAAAAAAAAATATTTCAAGAAAAATTAATCTTTATTCATAAAAGTTGGGGTCTTACAACCTCCCCTTCTTATGAAATTTCGTCCTCGAAATTAGGGTGCGTACCTGGTATGTCGAAGAGGTGAGGATACCTTGACTTTATTTCTGATTCTAACTCCCAGGTCATTTCCTCAACATCGTGGTTTCTCCATAAAACTTTGACTTGAGGTATAACCTTGAAGCGTAGAATATGATCCTTCTTATCCAAGATTTTAACAGGTACCTCCTCATACGTTAAATCTTCCGCTATCTCGTCTGGTTCTAATAATGTGGTTCGGGTCTTCCACATATTTACGTAACATCTATACGTGAAAAACGTTATGAACACGCGACATACTTGACGGTAAAGCGAGTCTATAGGCCATAGTTCCTACTCGATCGAGGATTTCGAATGGCCCAATTAAATTGAGGGTTGAGATTTACTCTCTTCGTCGATTCTTGCTTCTAGAATAATGCCCTCTTGAACCTTCTTCTTTACATTCATCAGCTTTATGTGTGTGGCTTGAGCGGCTTAACTTTATCGATTAACGTCGATTCTACTCATATTATTTGACATCATCACGTGGGTCATTAGAGTCTTTAACTCTATCTCTATCATTTGTAAGTCATATGAAATGAGTCTTATCGCACTCGTAATTTTATACGGTCTTCTACTCAATACGTCAGCTACCACGTTCACTTTTTCCACGATAATATTGACTGGTATAGTCATAATCTTCAACAACTCGAGTCAACAACGTCTTTGGTGCATTATACATTCGTTTTGGTTGAAGAAATATTTAAGGGTTTTAGAAATGAGTGTTGTACTGAGGTCAATATAAAATTATATTTCATGCTCTAGGGTAGGCCAGGAAGTCTTCAGGGAATACGTCAGAAAATTTATTAATGATAGAAATATCATTTAAAAACTGTGACTCTCATCCAAGACTTGGATAACACATGTAATGAAGGTTTTTCCTAACGGAGTTTCAACAGATAAGTCAAAGTCTAATTTCTCCGGAGTTAAATTTAAACGTTGAGCGCAAGTAGGAGAAATAAAAGAATGGGTAGAACCGGTGTCAAATAAGGTATAGACTTTGCTAGAGTTTATGATTAACTTACCCGTGATAACTTCGTTCGGGTTACTCGCTTTTTGGGAAGTCACAAAAAACTCTCTTCCTGAAACCACCAACTTTGTTTTGTTCGTATCCGCCTTTGGCGCCACCGTCCCAGCTAGACTTTATTTCGCTACAGGACAAAATCGAGCTATGTGACCGTCTTTTCCACAACTAAAACATACCTTGGAAGGCTGTGAACAGTTTGGAATTATGTGTCCCTCCTGTCCGCATATGTAGCATCTAACTGGCCGTCGTTCTCCTCCCCTAGAATTTGTTGTTAGCACTGGTGTTGCTGCCGACGTCTTCCCATCATCGTTAAATCTTCTCTTCTTGAATTTTCCACTTGAATCATTTCTTCTATTATCTTGGCCATGATTACCACCGAAGTGGTTACCATTTCTGGCATGGTAATTTCCTCCACGATGGTTATCATTGTTCTGATAGTCATTGCCACCAGTACAATTATTATCGTGTTGTTGGTCATTATCTTTTGGTTAGGCTGGCTCATTATCGCGCTCCAATAACTAAACACATTTTTAATCTTTCAACATTTATTCATCATTAATATTATAACTGACAATATTAACAACCAGATCATTCACAGGAAAGATGGGGCTTTTCGATTAAAACTTCTCCTTATTGGCACACAATTAAATAACCTAACCCCTTTCCTTGATAGAACTTTCTAGACATTGTCAATAATGCAAATAATAATATGAATAATTATGTCGTTTCATTTATTGATTTAATAATATAAAATATTGTGTAGATGATATTGTGACAATAATTGAATCAATAATATGAGGTTCTATACAGCAACTATTGTGGTAATAATTGAATAAAACTGAGTGACTTCTTAAGTAAGTATCAATAATCAGAGATATTGTGTAATACTGCAGTAAATAACATCTTAACCACGCCAGTATTATCAGTACTTTTATCACCGGGTATTTCAACAGTTAACGGTAAAAGTTTTGTCATTATTTTTATAAAAAGGTTATTTCTGTCACTTTCTATATTCAACAGTAATTTCGTTGTGGGGTCCACCAATGATTGTGCAATCGTACGAATATTTCCCAATAAAAAGAATATTCCCCCACCAAACGAATATTTTATGACAACTTGCTTACTTTGCAAAATTTGCACATATCACCATAACTATAGCATTATATCAAATCCACACCTTATTATTCAAAATAATATTTAGAGATAATTAAATATTTATTCATAAAAAAAGTTGGGGTCTTACAAATTCTATGACACTAGAAGTTATACAAGAATATTGAACTCTTTTTCTTAGCCAAATTTTTTCTCAACAGGGTTTTTCTTTGGTAAGATTTTTAATGAGGCATATTCTTAGGAAGTGGTCATCCAAAGACGAGTGTTAGAAATAAAGTAATTGGAAGGTACGTAACCATCCAAATAAATGGTGGAGCCCACAAGAAATTAAGAAGCTTTAAGTTAGTTTAATGCAACAGGTTAACTTGTGATATATATAATGGTGTTGGAATAAGCTGGTGTGACACACCACATACGAGAGTTTTATTTGATATCAAAAGAATTGTAGATAACCACTTGAATGTAAAATATTATTAATATATATTGTTCTCTTCTTAATTTGTTTTATCTATAATTTCACAACACAGGAAAATATTATAATTTTTTAAAGTAGAACAAGTGAAAATGTTTTGTTTCTAAAGTTTAAGAATATATTTAATTTGTTTTAATGTTTATTTCTTAAAGTATTATAATAATGACATGTTGATTAAATTATAAAAACAAACTTGGGAAAATAATGCTATTTATATTAAGGAAATGATCCATAACACGTATTTGCTCCAAGATCTTAATAAGGCATACAATATATCATCCATTTTAAACAGCAACGGACGAAATTAAAAAAAGTCAAAACAATCGCCTGCTCCTAATAGTAACAAACAGTTAAAAAAACATACATCATCCGCTACTATAGTAGTGGACGCTAATCAGAATAAAGGTTTAACTTTATTAACAAGAGTTTAGGTTAATAAACTAAAATTTAGAGTTTATAAACTAGGGTTAATGGTTTATTAACCAGGTTTAGGGTTTATTAACCATAGGTTAATAAGGCTAATAAACCCTAAATCCTAGTTTAAATGATTTAATAAACTCTAAACCTTGATTAACAAACCCTAAATCTTAGTTTATAAACCCTTATATTAATCATGGTTAATAAATCCTAAACCCTAGTTGATTAAGTTGAACCATTATTTTGATCATTAGCGCCCGCTATTATTAGTAGGGAATAGCATGTGTATTTTTAATAATTTCTAATTATGATTGTTCCTTCTTCTTTTCAATAGTATGTATAATATATATGTTTGCTATGATCATTCTCCTTATATTAATACTATTAAAAGACAATCTTTTTAAGAAAAATATATAAAATAGACGGATTATTGGTTTACACTTTATAAGTTACTCTTTGTACATATATAAATACTTTTTCATACTTTACAAAATTATTTATGTATGAAATAAAAAGTTAATAACAATTTTTTGTTAGAAATTATTGAGTTCCTTTTTACTCAACATAAGTA
The DNA here is from genome assembly GCA_020205615.1 of Panax quinquefolius. Lineage (NCBI taxonomy): Eukaryota > Viridiplantae > Streptophyta > Magnoliopsida > Apiales > Araliaceae > Panax > Panax quinquefolius. The sequence continues at coordinate 17,886,543 of CM035151.1, read as the reverse complement.
AATTTGTCAAAAAGAATCAATAAAGGAGAAAAATGGACCGGCTTTACAAGCATTAATACATTTTTTTCAAATAAAATTTAAAAATTTAGGGTCTCAACTACACCTGTATTTAATTTTATAACATATGGTCCATAAAATTTTAAGTCCTAGCATTCAGATGACAACTTTTATGTGCTGATAGTGTTAATTATAGAAGTTTAAATATCCTAATAATTAATTTAAATTAAATTAGTAATTTAAGATTAGTAAAAGGCATCTTCTTGCATTAGTCGACAAGAAGATACACAGAAAGAGTAGGACATGTAATTTGCCGGCTTAATTTACTTTATAAAATTCTAGTTGGACTTTAGTTTGCCTTGTTTTGTTTGAATAATAATAAAATGTCTGAAGGAAACATCTTCTTGGTTTTTTGGTTAAGGAAGATTTTTTAATTTACATGTATGTTTAATTATTCATTAATAAAATATAAATTTAAATTTTCATTTACATGTATGTTTGATACAGTCTTCTCAACAAAGTTTAACACTCCTTCCCTTTTAAAATCATAGATATAATTTGACTTTTAAAATCAAACGATGGTATATTAAAATTTAAATTGATGTTAATTTATTTAATTTTAGTTCACACAATTATTATAAGGGAATTGATATTTCAACGAGAGAAAATGTTAGTTCCACAATATCCTCTTTCGATGAGGGTGGACTCCACTTACTATTCATGTAAATAGTAATTTGTGGAACTATCAAATTTGCTTTGAAAATATAAATTCCCTCATTTATAATTATATAGTATATAGAAAAATATTAATCACAAAATTTATTTCATTTTAAATTTTTATGAGTCATGATACTAATTTTAAAATTTAATATGTTATCGTTTGATCTCAAAAGTCAAATTGTATCTTTTATTTTTATATTGGAACGGAGTATTAATTCTCATGTATATTATTTTAAGGAAATTTATATTTTCACATGACTTTTTGGTATTTTCACATAAAAGTGTGGCTATAGATGTATAGCGACGGTAAAAATTGACGCTATAAGATCTATAGCGACGATTTTCACGTGAAAATTAATATCAAAAAATCATGTAGAAATATCAATTTCCTATTTTAATTGCATAATCAAATTTTGCCAAGAAGACAAAAGTTCAGGTAACCTGTAAGACCCCAGTTCCACATCGAAAAGATATAGGAAAAATTTATTTGTATATAAAGAATTAAGTTACTACCAATAGTACTTTCAGTCTACCAATTATACCTTCAGTCATAACCTTTGGGTGGGCTAAGATGACCCGAGGAGATACTATTGTGCCAATGATTTAAGTCTTTATTTGGATAAATTCGATTCAGACTAAAAATTTGACCCAAAATTTATTTTGAACTCAAGATTTGACTCTAATTGTTTCATAATCTTAGGCTTCTTAACGATTAAGATTGACGTTTTGAAATATCAAACTCAACTTAAATTTATCAATTCTATGTTTGTAACTATAATAATGATATTCCGAAAAAGTATAAATGTTTTAAAAAAAACTCAATAATATATTAAATTGGTGTCACCTATTTTTTTGTACTGTCATAAAAAATAATGGATCGAAGTTCATTTCTATTTAGTTCTAAAAAAAAAAGTTAAAAAGTTAAGAATAATGGTCCTGTGTGCATTTGATTTTCCTTCCTTTTTCTTTTTAAAGTGGAATGCAATACAAAATTAATAAAATTATTTTAATCAAATAAACTTACTAATAGGAGGAACCAAGCCTGTTATAGGAAAACAAGCATCAAGTAAAATAAGAAATAACTAACACAAAGGTTGTAGTCAAATTTGAAACTTAAAAATCACAAGACACCTAATTTTTATCATTAACCTAAGATTTAATTGAGTTATATTTATTTATTTTTTGAACGGTAAAGATATTTTGGGGCAGTTTACGTGTCAACCGAGACTAAATTTCTCTCTGAACGATCTTAAAGAATTGAGGATCTTAATTAAAGTTTGGGCCTACGTATGATAAACAGTAAACAGAACCCACGGACACAAGAGTATCTGAGAAAGTGAATTATGCGATGGTTGGGCCTACATATTGTAGTGTCCTAAATTTCAGTTTTACTAAAACGATGGGCCAAGAAAATAAAGATTAAAGATTTGTCCATTTGTTAATTTGGATTGTGGACCAATGCGATATACCCTGTCACAAATTTAAGACCCAATGTAAAAATTCTCAAGCTAAGTGGACTGAAATTTTTACAAGAACATCAATTTGTTTTTGAAGGTACGATAAATATAGGATGAATTATATATTCTATTATATTTTAAAAAAAAATTACAATAATAGTGTATTTATAAAATATTTATACAATTAATATAATTTCATATTTATTTACACAACATTGTAATAATATTTATTATACAATTAATAATAGTGTACCCATAAATATATCACAACATTGTTTGCTAAATTTAACATCCATTAAACAAGATTTGGAACACCATATCATATCACTTAATCCCTTTATTTCCCAAACGTAAAATCAAGTTTTTTAAAACTAATATGAGATATTTTTAAATTTAAAATTCATATGATTCGTTTTATTTTTTAAAAAAAAATAAAATTTATTAACATTACTTCTTACACATTTATAATTTTTATCTTTATTTTGTTTGAAATTTATATATACACACACACGACTGAATAAAAAATATCTCAAATTAATTCAAAATATTAGTCTTATATTTTAAAACTGAGGGAGTATTACTTATTGATAAAAGCCTTTATTTTGGGGTGAAAGTAGAAACTCGTATAGTTAAAGTAGGTGGTTACTGGTTAGGTTATATATGGAGTTGGTTGTATAAAAAGATGATAAAATTTTGATCTACTTGTTTGGTTTCATTAATTAAGTGAAGATAACATTTGATCCTAGGATCAATCATTTGATTGCATTATTAATGGAATGAATTACTAAAGCTGCACGCCTTGTTTTGTTATTTTATTATTAATTTTACTTGATTTGGAATATTTTGTTGATTTGAAAGATTCCTCCTACTAGTGAAGTGAGAGGATGCATGTTGGACTTATTTTGGGGCAAATTGAATTATATTTTAAGTTAAAATAACAATTAAATAAATTAGAGTGGCTTTGTTTTGTTTGAACCACACTGTTTGGTTTAGTGGTTTAAGAGAGATTTTGAGTTCGACTTTCACTAACATCAAGCATATTGCCCACGAACCGTAGGCGTAATCCTGTTATTGAAAGATACATAGTCTGATTGTACGGTCGAAAAGCTTCTCTTTATCAAAAATAGATTGACTTTTTTTTTTAGCTTTTATTAAAATAATCAGTTTTTATAAAAAGGTCTACCTGACAAAATCTATCTCCGTGATCTGGTTCAGTGGGTTTGATTATAATTTAATTAACTTAAATTCAATGAACGCTTCTTCCTTAATTTATTTTTTTCCCATTTTTAATTATGTTAGTGTCAATTTGGGGGTGAGATTAACCACTTTTAAAAAATAGAGCTGTTAATGAAAGTGTATTTATTAGAAGAAAGTTTGATTACACTATTACAAAAATACTTTTTTTTAAATAAAAAAAATTGGTATGGGCTTTCAATTTTATTTCAATAATTTGAAGAAAAATATAAATTAATGAAATATTCAAAAATTCACCAAGCATCAAAAAGTAGACCAAAATACCAATAATCTTAATTTAAAAATATTTTTAGTCCACCACACCTCTTTGTCAAACTAATTTTTATTTTATAATAATTTTATTACCAAAAAGTAAACGTAAAGTGCAAGAGTGACCAAAATACCAATAATTTTAATTTAAAAATATTTTTTAGCCTCTTTGTCGAATTGACTGTTATTTTATAGTACAGTAATTTTATCCTCTAACAGCCAACGACAAAAGATTTTACTCAAAAAATAATAATAAATTATGAGAAAAAAACCAGCCTAACCTATATAGTCCAAGATCTAGATGCCCTAGATATCTAATTTGATGCAACTCAAAACAAAGTAGTAGATTAATTTTAATTTTATAGACAACAAAGTCCAAATTACTCAATTGGGATATCTTTTTTTCTTCTTATTTTATAATCTTAACAAACATTAAGGCTTGTGAAAATTTTATATTTTTATATTAAATTTATAATTAAAAATATTGTAGATAAGTGTTTCTTAAACAAATCTTATTATTAAAAAAAAATATATATATATATATATATAAAAAGGTCAAAAGGTTTCCTTCTTTTGGAACAGAGTGGGAAATTTCTTTGTGAATGTTAAATTTCTAAAAGTAAATTTTATAAAATTTGACTTTAACATAATAGAATATTAGCACTAAAACTTATTTACATTGAGATTCACTGGGAAAACTTGGAAAGGAGAGAATAATAGTTAGAAATTTATGTCAATTTTGACAAGTCTAATGGTTTATGTATGTGTTCCAATTGTGCATTATTGAGAGAAATTTATATTTTTAATAAGAAAACCCATATATATACTTGTCAAGTTTCAAAATAGTAGATCACTGTTGACTTTTTTATGTTAACTTAAAATATTTTTGAGCTTAAAATTGACATAAATACCTCTACTTTTAGCTAATACAATGATAAATATTATAAATTATCTAAACTCATTATTGAATTTATCATTTCATATTTTTTAATGAATACCCTCAATTTTAAATTTTAAAATTGAAAATAGTGAGTAGGTCACCCCATGTGATTGACTCGTGTAAAAATATCATTTTAATATGTGAAAATATCAATTCCTATAATTTGTAAGAAAATCATTTTAATATAAATATCGGCCCATAATTTGTAAGAGTGATAATCGGACATGATAATTGGACACGGGTATTTTATAATTTCACTTATTTATATTTTTACCCCTCATTAGAGGTCAAAATATAAATAAGTGAAATTGTAAAATACGCATGTCCACGTGGAATTTTTAAATTTGTAATGGAGGTGGTACTTGTAATTTCTCTTAGTTGTCCACAATCAGTGCACATAAGATAATGCATACTCTTACTAAAATAGTGTTGAAATGTTGAAAGTTGCTCTCGAGAATGATGTTTACCTTCTATCAACTTGCTCAATTTCTACAGAATCTGAGGGATTGGCATAATTCACCCTGCATATTATATTCTACTATAGTTTTAATATTTATATATTCAAATACAGACAGACCCCTTTCACACTTTTATTCCTTTCCAATAAAAAAAAAAAGGTAAATCTTACTCCAACTGAGGTTTCAGATTGAGGATCTCTCTCTCACACAAACACACACATAAGTTTCATACGACGCAACCAGTTATCACATACACTAATCCAACAACTTGATCCTAACCATTAATCGTCATAATAAAAGATTCAGAAGGTCTAGCGTCAAGGATTAAATTGTTTTTAATCTAAACATTTTATTATGATGATCAACGGTTAGGATTATAATTATCATTTAATAGACTCAATATATATATAACAAATATATATATAGTCCAGGTGAATATATATATATATATATATATATATATATATATATATATATATATATATATATAATGAGTCCAGGATGAAATTATAGAATAAAAAGGAGCTATAAGCGAAAGGTTTTTAGATTCTTATAAGATAAAAATTCCGCTTTCATACTATAAAAGGCCAAAAATCGTCAATATATTGTTATTTCAGAATACAGAGCCCTTTATACAATACTTTTATATATATATATATATATATATATATATATATATATATAGCTCAAATTATATGTTTTATTCTTTCTGGCTCTTTTTTCACTTACTTGATACGAGTTGAGAATTCTCTTTATATAATATAATAGGATAATTCGACGGGCAAATATGTTCATAAAACACACATTGGAAAAAAACTACCACTACTAGCCACAAGCGTACAGAAACTAATACAATTGAGAATTGAAAGAAAGATAAAGGGAGGGGGGACCAAATATTGAGGGTGATGTACCTAGGTGAAAAAAGCTATCATAATATATATATATATATATATATATATATATATATACACAAGTCATAAATCCTGATCCTGTCCGGATAAATAGATTTGTAAAATCTGAACTTGAAATTATTTTTTTTTTTCTCTTTTTATATATAAAATAGGATATTTTATGGAATTGAAATTTTTTATGTACAATATTGGGACGCACATTTGAATAAAACTATAACAAAAAAACTATATACTACTACTAGCCACATCTACCACAAGAAACTAATACAATTCAAATCATTGAAAAAATCAGATTATGAAAAAAAGGAATTCCATAAAATAGGGAGGGGGGCAAATTTTGAAAAAACACAAAAATAAAATAAAATTATAGGGTCCGCATTTTAGTCCTCCCGGACAGGATCGGCTGTGATATATATATATATATATATATATATATATATATATGTGTTGTTGACAAGGACTCACCCAACCTTACTTGTTGCGCCTAATGATCTATCCACATGTACAATAATACCACCAATATTTCATAGCATCAAAATGTAATGAATGATGGATGAGCATATAACAAGAAAATGATCATGTGCTTTTTAGCCTCTATACCTATACGAGGTCTACAATATTATTCTCAACATATCATGTCCATTTCTTTCAAAATAATATTATTTCACATTGATACGGACATGATATATATATATATATATATATATATATAAACGCTGTGATAATGATAATTCAATTGGGGGTGGGGGCCAGAAATATCTAGGAATGGAGTGGTAACATTAACATGCACTACCACCGAGAGAAACAGCAAGTGTCTATATACGTAATCTCAGATTCATGCATGCTTTTTTTTCTTCTATATATTGTTTTCACAGTAGTATTGTATTGTCGCAAAGAAGAAGAAGAACCTGAGATATGATCTGTTTGACCCACCCACCCATAATCTAACCCATTACCATCCATTCCACCAGCTTCCCAAGCATAAACAGGACAAACTGTCAACACGTGCAATGCACATGCATGGTGATGTATTATTGTGATATGGGTCATTCGTAAAGGAAAACATGCATGATAGTACCAATTTTTTGTTATTTTTATCAAAAAAGATGATATGAAGTTTATCAAGTATGAACCACACACGCATACACAGAGAGAATCACCCGACAAACTTACTGAGTTGTAATATAAAATCTGGATACAACGCCATCCTCCTTATTTCTTTCTAAAAGCTAGAAAACAAAGCTAAAAGTACATTTCAATAGTAAGAAAAGAAGAAACCTGATCTCACAACCACCCATTGCGCTTTTTAGTATTATTACTGTATACCATCTGCAAATCAGGGGGCAAGAGGCAACAAAAAAGCTAAAGAACATACTATGTATATACTAACGATGATTATTCAGTAGCATGCAAATATTTTATGAAAAATTATCTACAGAAAATGTATATAATTTACCTGACCTATGTCGATCCATTTAAGACAGTCGCAGACAACTCAGGTTATTAAGAGGGAATTATCACAAGTTATAACTTGGTCCATCAAACACTTTCAGCATATCTTGTTTATGATGCCAACACATTATTCTATATAAACATGACAAATAACATGGCAATATATCTTTTTAAAATTCAAATTTTACCACGTGAAGATTAAATCATACGAATAGTGCATCACAAATTAAACCAAGATTTTCTATATTTTATATTGAAATTCATACAAGGTACATACACTTTTGCTCAACATTCAACAAAAGAGGGAAAATATTGAATGTCAGATAAACTAGATTATAAGGACAGATGTAAATCATCGAATGCAACCTGATTGCAACTGAAGATTTCAGTATACAAAATTAATTGTTGAGCATTCTCAAATATACTAGAGAAACCAACTCTACTATTAAAAAATGTATTTTTTATGATAACTACACTAATAATCCAAAAACTGGTCATTTTCAAATGTTCCTCAACATACTCAACTATAGCCTTGGGTTGATAATCAAATGTTCTTCACACTGCTGTACCATTGATGTCATGAAAGTAGCACTCTAGTTCCTAGGATTTCTCCATATTTATTCTGTTATTCATCATTTGATGTGCTAAGAAAATTAATTACTAGTTGTGATCTTAAGACTAAATGACCATAGAATACAAATATTATATCAAAGGTTCAACATAAAGGGAGGAGAAAGGAAATGAATTTTCTATACCATTTAAACTTTGAATGTTGTATGTGAAACATCTTTCGCTGAAGCCTGATCTCGTAGGGACATTGGAGTGTTGGCTGAAGTAATATTTTCTAATAACCTTAATAGTACACCCCACAATCATCATTTATATACTGTACTGCATGATGCATGTCTTTAGCTTACATTTTCCATAATCAGACATCATACGACCACCTTGTTTGCTTGCAACAGAACTCTCCGGAGCTCATCAGCAATTCCTTGCACGACAACCGGTTTTTGAACAAGTCCATTAATTCCTACTTGCAAACATCTTTCCCACACATCCTCATTGTCACTTGCAGACAAGGCAATGACCAATGGCCAATTGCGGCTTCTAAACTTCCGAATTCTTACAGTAACTTCATATCCATCCAAGTCAGGCATGTGAAGATCCATAAGAACAATTTGAAAAGGAGATGCAGATGGGCCAAGGACACTAAGGCATTCATATCCGGATGAAACAGCAGAAACAACGCAGCCCAGTTTCTCTAGCAGCTTCCTGGAAACTGCCAGGTTCACATCATCATGATCAGCTAACAGAATCTGAAGGCCCCTGAAAAGAGAGTTCGAATTTGGGTGCTCCGATGAGTCTCCAGTTTCTGAGATGCCCAATACAATTGATGGCCGGAGTTGAAACCGAAGAACAAGGGCCATACTTTGATCAAAACCCACTGGATTCGGAACTACCCAGATGTTCCCTTGCATCATCTGACAATGGAAAAAGTGTCGCAAAAAAATATCAGACCTAATAAGAGAAGTGATGATTGAATAGTGTCAAAGGAAAAGAATGGAAGGTCTAATTCAAGAAGAAGGTATCTTTCACAGATTTTCTAATAAACTGTCTAATAGGTTCCATTGAACTCCATAAAACATATTCTAAGGAGCACATTACTAGTTTGTCTAAAAATCGGATAGGATAGCACACAAAAAATCTTCATTTGGTCGGAGCCCATTTTAATTTTTCATCATAAGAAACTTATATCACACACACACACACACACACACACACACACACTTGAAAACACAGATGCATAACCAACCTGGACTAGTTTTCTGCACACACTAAAGCTCAAGCCTTCCTCAATTCCCCCAGTCCAATTTCTCTGGTCACCAGAACTTTCCAACTGAGGACCACTATTGTTAATCCCAATCTCAAACTTGACATAAACATACCCATCAGACGAGTTTGGTCTCCAGGTTCCCCATCGCTGATCATTCCTTCCTTGACTTCCACTTTCTGAGAAAACCTTCAAGGTTAGACACCCTCGTCCATTGCCCCCATTCAAAAGATTCCCAACCATATGCAAAATTACCTGATAAACTCTTCTCTCGTCACCCATAACATTATCAGGAAGTGACTTCTCAACCTCAATGCCAAAACGATAACCTCTATATGCGCACAAGCACTTGGCAAGGCAAGCTGCTTCTTTTACCATGGAATGTAACCTGAAAGACCGCATCTCAAAGGGGAACCTTCCACTGTCCTTTGGTGAAGTATCCATCACATCATTTATCAAGACAGAGAGGACATTGCTGGTTTTAACCATTGTATCAACAAGAATCTGTTGCTCACTACTCAAATTCTCATCCTGTATCATGGAAAGCAAACCCATGATTGAGTGCATGGGTCTTCTCAGTCCATTGCTCATTACCATCTGAAATGAATTCCTTGCTTGGCTAGCCATCATTGCATCCTGTTTCGCCTGTTGCAAGGCTCGATTTTGCTCGACTAGTTTCTCTCTCACAAGTTGGGACTCTTCAAGCACTGCAGCATGGGAAAGAGCCACAGCCACTTGATCAGCAACGACCTTTACTATCTCAATTTCCTGGATTCCCCAAGATCTAAATTGCCCACTAGGAAGAACCAAAACAAGAATTGCATAACAAGCCTGGATCATCTCAGGAGTTCCACCATTGAAGTCAGAAACTCTCAGCATTGGCATCCTAATAGCAGCCACAGTTCCTGGCTCGCCAGTCCCTCCATTGCTTCTTTCAGCAAGTGCCGACTGAGGATCAAGTATCTTTACTCCATCATTCTCCTTGATCTGTCTAACATCTGGATCACTAATTGGGATGGAGAGATTATACATTGTTGAAATATTCCTCACTTTCAACTCATGTGTCAGGTTCATCTCAGTTTTAATCTCATTAGGCATCCAAATTGCACAATTCTGCAGATCCAATGTCTCAGATAGCTTATCCAGAGTTGTGTATAATATAGTGTGTCGATCAAGTGACTTTCTGATCTCTTGGGTGAGCATACGAACGTGCCACCCGGCTTCTTTCTGCTGCTTTTTGATTCCAACTTCGCGACCAAGATCCCAAGTTTTCTTTATTAACAAGAACTCTCTTACCTTCACTTTCAGTAACAAAGGGATGAGGGTGATAAGAGTTATTGCAGTTGCAAATGATACTAGAGCAGTGAGCAATTTGAAAATGGTTAGGGCAAGCATAAGCTGAAATGGGTGTGGGCCATATGTCCAACCATTGAGCAAATGGGTCATTCCGCATAGAACAATGAAGGCGATAAATTCTATGATTACCCATTTGAATGGGAAGGTTGAACAGCTAATAAAGTAAAGAAGTTCAATCGGGATGGAAAAATATGCCACTGCAATCAAGAAATCACTCACTTTTTGGCACTCCAAAATGCTTTCAAGACTCCAAAATCCCTCCTCGTCGCAGTTACACCTAGGAAACCCATCATTTGCAGCCGAAATGGAGAAAAGCCCCCATAAAATCAAAAGCCCAAATACTAAGGATTTTGACATTGCATCCATCAGACTCATCACTCCACTTATTATCCTCGAATCCAAATCCTTTTGCACCCAAATGGATTAAAATGAAGATAGAAAACTCACTCCAATTTCATCCTCAAAACACTTGCTTCTGAAATTCATTACCTGGGGACAGATGTTCAAAAAATCAAAGGCCCATTCCAGGACATAATCATACATCTAAAATTATATGTATATTCAGAATCCGTTTGGCGTTTGCAATAGCACGATTATCTTGGCATACACCAATTGGCAAATTTATAATATTAAACATTCAAGCCCAATAGCTAGCTAGCACACCAAGCAGCTCAAAAACCTATATTAATCCAATTTTTAAATTCAATGATCTAAATCACCTATCTAATCTCAGTAATCTACACATTCAATTAAACAACACATGGAATGAAAAATAGACATGATTTAACAAAACAAAATAGGACCCAGAACAAGAAATTAACCCAATCTTACAATTACCCATCAAAATTTAAACTTTAAGATAACCAAAGAACAGTAATGCGGGCAAAATAGGAGGCGTACCTGAAAAGACTCGACTCATGGCGTGAAAACAAAAAAACCCCAGATTACAAACCAATCATCAGATCTTATAACTCATTCACATGCAGTATATATGCACATACAACTTCGGGTACATCGCCATCAGCATTTACCATCTTTTTTCCTTTGTCTCAAAAAAATCTCCAACCAGCTAGCATATCATTTATAATACCAGTAACCCACTCAAAAAATAAAAAAAATAAAAAAATTAATCAAAGAGAGAACAGTATGATCTGCCAGCAAAGAAAATCCGGTTCACTTTTTCTATCTTCGAACATAAATCTGTGATTTAGTGCAGGAAAACCGGATTTTCATCTTCACCAGCCCTTCAAGTTCCGGCACAAAAATAGAGAGATTTAATTTAGTACTACATAGATAGGAGAAGGAAGGTTCCTCAGTTCTTCTTCCATTTCCATAGCATTTTGTTTGTCTCTGAAAAATATAATGAAATTTCAAAACCGGAAGTTTCAGAGGGGTTTAATAGAGATTTATAGAGAAAGAAGGGGGGCTTGTTTTTAGAGAGAGATGGGATTGTCCGCGCCGTTGTTTGATAGGGGAGCAGAAAGAAGGAGAAAGAGGTAGTAGGCTAGTAGCAGTATTGTATTCTTATTTTTTATTATTATTTTACTGGGTCTGGGACCCACCGTCTTACATGAAGAGAACTTGGACGCACTTTTGCTAAAAAACGTCTTCTTCACCCTCCCCTTCCCCTCTCCTCCCCTCTTCCCCAACCCCACGCATCTCTACCCCATTCCCCTCCCCCCCCACCCCACCCCACCCCACCCCACCCCCCCCACCCCAAAAAGTATTCTTATTTTTCTCATACGTATTTTCATTTTACTGGATCTAAATTAATGTATTTTGTTATAATTTCACTGCTCCAACTATTTTAAAATGAAACTCTTATTTTTATAAAAAAAAATTTTAAACATATTTATTTCTGTGTGATGAAAAAAAATGAATCAATATAAAAAATGATATATATATAAACCTTAAAATACTAAACGTAAAATTTTATAAATTAAATATATAGAAAATAATTTCTAAATATCTTTTTGAAATTTCACATAAATTTTTGAAAGTACATAAAAGTGTAAACACGTATTTCTTGTGTGATGAATAAAAATAAAAATGGAGTCAATATAAATTATATAATTTATATAATTGCTATTAATTTTGGGTCCTTTCAAAGCACATAAATTTAATTGTAGACTACTTTTTGGGTAAAAAGAAAAATAGCTAAATTATATATACTCGATAGCTAAATAGTTTGATTTATTAAAATTTAGGGACATTAAGGTTTAATATCTTAAAATAAAATATTAAAGTTTAAATTGTAAAAAAAATCAAAAAATATAAGGTTTAAAATGTATTTAAACTTTTTGTAAGTATTCTATTTTTAGTAGAAATATTTATTGTATGCTATAGTCCTGTTTTGAAAAAGAAGGGGAAAATATGATTTTCAGATCCGACTCGGTCATCGAACCGAAAAATGTATCAGGTGGATGAGTCACTAGTTCAACCAGTGGTCGAACCATTATTAACACAGTGACGTTATTAATATATAAAATACATATTATTAATAATTAAAATTTTAAAAAATCTTGTTTATTATGAACTAAAACATAATAAAATTGAGTTATAATATTACTAAAAGTGACTAATTTTAATATTAAAAAAAATTAGTAAAAAAAATTAAAATTAAAATTAAAAGCAGAGGTCAACTAAACCGATTTTATCGGTTCATTACTGGTCAACTCAATCAATTTTTTGACCAAAAACAGTTAAGTGGTCCAAATCCGACCAAAGAGTGAATCGGTTCCGATTTTTATCTATCCGACCATCGATTCGGTCCGATTTTTAAACTATGGAGGAAAGTTGTAGGCACTCTATAAATAATCTTGTGTATATAGAGAAAACATAACAAAGAGATAGTAGCATCCTTCAAAGTTGAAAATTGGGGTGTAATTAGGTCTTAAACTTGTGTTAGAGAGAGAGTTTATAGTTTTATTCCGTACAAAAGTTATACCATGAAAATTAATATATTAAAATTAATTTTATGGATTAATTCATTGAATACCAAACAACGTTGATTATTGTGTTATTTAATTTGCATTGAAATATTTCCTAACATTTGGGATTTATTACAAAATGACTATTTATTGTTTTATGTTTTTATCTACAAGTAGTTTTAAGAAAATGATTTTTATTAAATAAAAAGTATTTAGAAGAATAAAATTGAAGAAAGTGTTTGGTATTGAAGAAGTTGTTTATAACTTATTTTCAAAAAAAAAATAACCGAAAAGAATATATTACTAAATAGTAGTAATGAAGTAGAAATCGAATAGTAATAAAGTAATACAAGAGGGATATATAATATTATAATAATCAAAGTCAAATTTCGATCATTTCAAATTATACAATTTACTATCGCAATAGTACAAAATTATACAATTTACTTCTTCGATTTCTTAACCTACCAAATGTCCATACAAATATTCATCATATATTCATAACCAAAATTATTTACGCTATAACTGAAGTTATTATTAGTAAGAATCAGAACCTTATTTTTGATACTATACATATATTATTATTAATCACTTGTTCTATAACTCGAATGCAATTATATCAAAACTTTAATAAAAAATTTAAGTTTTAATCAAATCAAATTATACAAAACGTAACATATTGTCACAATAATATCTTCTTGAATCTTGGATTATGAATCACTTAATCCATCACATGTCATCCTAAAGATCTTTGATAAAATGTATTATTGATATTACCTTGAGACCTTATATATGTAAATATATTAATCTAAATTTTTCTATTGAAACTTAGGGGTCGCATATACATCTGACCAAATTTACTTATTCATATTTTACTTAAACCAAAAGGACAAAATAAATATTTACGTTTATTTTCATAAAAGTACGTATAAATAGTTTTAAAAAATAATTAGCCACTTATATGTTTTTTTACTTTTAAATATAGTTTATAAATAAACATGCATATAATTAAGTGGTCCAAAATCTTGAAGATCGCCTATAGCGATGGTCCTTTTACGATTTATTTATTATTGCTAATCGTTATAGAATAATATAATATATATATATTTGTATTATATATACACAAAGAGTTTGTTTTGTCGTTATGGTTATAATGACAGTTAATTTGTAGAACAATATAACGTACTTATAGCCATGGCAAATAACTACATCGATTTGCCATTGCATCATTTATAATCGGAAGTCGATGTCAATGGCAAACAATAAATAATGTTTAGTGGGGTCAAAATTATTATTAAGTTACAAATAATTTAGCAGGGTTCGGAGGCAGTGCCCCGAATCATTTTTTTAATATATTTATACTTTCGGGTCTCACACACATATATGTATATATATATATATATATATACTATATTACAATGACAATATAATAAATAATAATATATGATATATATATATATATACTATATTGACTCATAATAAAAAAATTTAATCATAATTATTCATAAGTAATTAATTCATTATTTATTTTTAAAATAATATAAATTAGATTATTATTTCGTTTAAAATATTATAGAAAGAGATATACATATATTGAGAAGATATGATTAATATATGTGTTAAAATTTGATTGACAAAGTTATAAATTTTCAATTTGACCCCGTATAATAGAAAATTTATAAAATTTTAATGGAGTCAATTTATGTATAATACTTAAAAATTTTAAAATTTATTTTATATTATAAAGCAATTATTTTTTTCAGTAGGCTCAATTGATCACCTCATAATTGGCTATGTAGCTTCGCTCCTACCTGAAGCGAACTATATATGTGACGCTCCCAAAATTAGGTATACATCACCCATCTTGGATCATCGATATATATATGTACGTAATCAAATACAACTTATTAATACAACTGTCGCAGCATGCAAATACGACAAACATAAACTGTGAATTTGAATACAAATATTATCTACTTAGAGATTATACAAACTCAAAAGGAGTTCTCATTATAATTATTATCACACTATTTCACAAAATAGTGAGGACTACTAATGCTATCCTCCGGACCATCACTCCGCTCCCGACTCGTCCCCAAATATATTCTCATTTCACGAAGAGAAACGGTGAAAGAAAGGGTGAGCTAAACTAGCCCAAAGAAGAAATATTACGACTAAGATAATGCGAGAATAAATTATCATTAGTCTCCAACAATGTTAAACCGATAAAATATAATAATACATCAAGTTTAATCTGCAATGAACAAACAATCCATTAAAAGAGTCAAGTAGAAAATAAAATCTACTATCTTTTATGATTTAAAAGGTTTTTCATCAACATTATCGCCGAGACTCAACTTAATAAATATTCCACATCATCGAATCATCCCCACTACTGCCAAGGATATTCTTTAGTATCACGACCACAATTATCCATGCACTACGCCGAGAATATTTGTGTATTCATTAATGGTCATGATCATGTCAACAACTGTCCATCAATGCACTACTCACGGGCCAACGAGAACTTTTACCACATCATTTGTAACATTACGGTTATGATTACATCAATAATCCTCGTCATAATAATCATACCAAGTCCATCTATGCACTACAGCCACGTATGACTTTCAACATAATATAAACATGAGGATGATGACAATGATATAAGAATTTATTAAAACAAGTTCAAGAATTAATTTGTCCAAGAACTACTAATGTCCAAATTGTCAACACGATCTCGCTTTGTAGAGTAAAATTCAAGAATGATCGGAAGAATATTTTCATGAAAAGATCTTTGGATGAAGCGCAAATATCAAGGATATTCTACTAATTTCATGGAGTATAAAGTCAAAACTTTAACCAACCGAGTATAATAAAGAATGGAATAACAAAAGAAATCACCATGCATGCAGATTGCAGATGATTGGGTTATTCCAATGAATACTAAATAATGGAACTGTGTCGGTAAATTTAGCACCTTCTGTGATATTCCAATGTAATAATAAAGAATGGAATAACAACAAAATCACCACGCATGCGGATTGCTTGATAGACATGTTATTCCAACAGAAAACTAATAAGGATTTTAATCGGTCCCAGAAAAAGCATGTATGACGATATTCACGAAAGTAGTATGCACACAAGCCAATCATGTTTGATGATAAAGCATATACTTTGTAACAATCTTATTCATTTATTAATAAAAAGTATTAATTTATTAAAGGCTTTTAATTATCTACATAATCTTGTTTTATAATATGTGATAAACCCATAGTTTTAAGCAATGTTTTTAGAATAATGATGATGATCATTCTAATGAGATCTAAATTCTTAGAAAGCTTAAAAATCTAAAATAGTTCCCAATCATTGGATTACTAAATTGGGGATTAGTGAATCCGGATAGATTGGTACATACGCTCGTTCTTCTTCATTGGATGAGGATGATTGATCTCATGATCATTTGTGTGGAGACACTAAAGCAAGTATGTAGGTGCTTATTAGAGAATAAGTTCAATTTGAACGTGGCTCGCTAAGGAATACCTAATGGAGTTTTATTTGCTGTCAATAGGAATTCTCAGTAGTGATAGTAGTCTGAAGTAATCCTTAGACTTGAGATCATCATAATATCTTGTGTATGATGAGTTATACTTTGACTTATTCCTTAAGACCCTTAGGGTATATCAAAGGGTATGCTTGGGTATAATAAGTTGTACATGGAGATAATGTATGATCAATAAAGAATCTACCACTTCTAATAAAAGAATAGAAATGTCCTATGTGATTCGATAAATGACAACACAGTAGTCCTTGGCCAAGGCAAAATGAAATTAGAAAGGAGTTTCTAATCTGCATTATTTGGAGTTGTGCATTTAAGGATCGAAATACATATAATTAAATAAAATAAGACTTGACGATAATTCCATGTCTTATATTTAATTGGGACATTGTTTGGTGGAAGGATTGAATTGTCTTGCGCAGAACTATTTACTCAAAGGTTCTTTAATGATTAATGTTGAAATCTATATTATCCGGAAAGTCGTTGATCGCTGGGAGGCTAATCCTATTGTAGAATAAATATTATTTATTTAAATAAATTAATTGTTTAATTTATTTATTTAAATAAGATTAGAATTGTTCTAATTGATTTATTCACAACCTAGTTTAATATGGAGAACCTAAAGGGTCACACCATAAAAGGAAGAATAATTATTTAAGAAGTTAATGGCATAATCGTAATAATATGTTAAGTATATTTAATTTAATCTATGGTGATAGAATAAATTAAATAGCTTAATATTTATTATTTAATATTTTAGAAATATTAAATATAAATTAATAAGAGAGTCTTATTAATATTATTACAATTATTATTATTTTAATTTCTAAAAGAGTTTAGGAATTAATTTAATATAAGTACTCTCATTTATTCCTAATTGGATTAGGAAGGAAAAATAGTTAAAGGAGTTTAATTAATTATCCCTAATAAGATTAGGGAGTCTAATTAATTAAAAGAATTTAATTAATTAAATAAAACCCAATTACTTAATTGTTAAGATGGGTTGCCCACATCTATAAATAAGAGGAGTCTTATTATGGGTGGTAAATGGGTTGTTGACTTTAACAAAGTACGTAATAATTCCAAGTTGTTGGGAGTATGCCTTTTCTATAGAGATAGAAAACTAGGGTTAGCCATAACACCCATCTTCTTGAATTTTATTCTTCCTTGGTGGATCACCTCTGAGGCCAAACACACGGGTGGCTAACGTTGATCAAAGGAAGGAACAAAACCCCTAGAGATTCAAGTTGAACGCGAAAGGATTTGGAGGTGAACTTGTACACGAGGAAGCTCGATCTTCAAGGGTATGATTTTATTCTTTATCTTTTCGTTTAATTAATAATTATGCATAAAGGGTGATCCGGGTATATGGTTTGTAAAATTTTAAACTCGATTTTACCACGCTTAGCTAATTTTATGCAATTTGATTGCGTTATGAATATTACAAACCTAACAATTCCAAATGTAATAGTAAAGACTTTAATAATAGAAGAATGTCACCAAGTATAGGGTAGATCACAGCGTATATCAAAAAGTTATTCCAACAGAATAATAAGCAATGGAATAACAACAGCCTCTCTTCATGAATAAGAAAGAATAACACCCTTACGAATACAACAAATAATATTCCCTACCTTAAGAAGAAGAGTACTGAATATATAAGTAGTGAAGTAGCAGAATATTTTCTCCTTTCTCTCTCTAGAGTTTCAGTGAATTCGTAAGAAAATAATGAATGAATGAGATTCTATTTATAGAAAAGTGGAATGCATAATAACTAACTCATGAGCAATTAAAGAGATTGATTTACTTTAATCGGCGGTCCATATTTAAAGCAAAATCTTTTTAATAAAATATAATATATTATATTTATAATCTAATAAAACGAAAAACTTTTAAATAAAATATATTATATATATATATTATATATATATAAATATATATATATATTTTTAATAGGTCCATTCCATCCATTCTCGAGTTGCCAAATATATGGTACGATTAACTATTTACAACAATTGTAAATAAAAATACAACAACACATATCGCCGTGAGTTTGGATACAAATATATATATACAATATAGTACGACACAATGACACCTTACATAAAGGTATAGTCAAAAACTATTTTAGAAATTAGAATCTTTGGGAAATGCTCAAGAAACCTTCATATACATGGGAGGCC
Organism: Panax quinquefolius; assembly: GCA_020205615.1. Taxonomy (NCBI): domain Eukaryota; kingdom Viridiplantae; phylum Streptophyta; class Magnoliopsida; order Apiales; family Araliaceae; genus Panax; species Panax quinquefolius. Next base: position 17,867,246 of record CM035151.1, on the reverse strand, counting down.
ATGCTTTTAGGTTATGGTAGATATCATATGGCCACGTAATTATCCTTGGTTGACCTAATAAACCCCAAAGAAAAACGAGAAGATTACTATCATATTCTTCCCAATGGTGAGTCTTCTCTTGACATATCATTATCTCCACTCTCTAATTGGGTATTATACTCCAAAAAAAACACCAAGATTATATATAGTAGTGCTTGTAAATATACTTTCAAGCAAAGTGGATGAGCACAACCACGTCTTATGATAACACGAGGTTGTATGTCATTTTAGACATCTTGTATGATAGTGACAAAACACCCTTCCAAATTAAATTCACCTCACCCTCAACATCTATGGTAGACCACCACTATTCCCTCGCTATCCCCCGCTCGACCCAGCTACACTTTTATTACCTGAAAGGAATTGTGAAACAAAAGGGTGAGCACAACTAGCTCAGTAAAGAATATTATGACTAAAGATAAATAAATTATCAATAGTCTTCATCAGTAATAAATCAGAGATTTAGAACATATAGTAGATGATAAAACTTTTCAACCATAGTTAAGTAGAATGAAGCGATCCATTAGAAGAGTCAAATACTATAAAGTCTATTGTCTTCTCCATGTTAAAAATCCACCAACCATGTTTTATCCTTGTAACATCAATCAACAATTCCTGTCCACAATCACGTGTATAACTCATAATCGTAATTGTAGTTCTAAATTCCTTTCCTCATCCAAGACAAAGATAATTTTCATCACTTGTCTTTACCTGAAACATCAAAGATCATGGTTATACCAAATCACGGTTCTGCTCATAATCATACTAATAAATTCATCTTTGCACTGCACCACGGGCCAAAGATATTCATCAACAGATTCAACTTTACACTACAAAAGCAAAGATATTCAACAATGGGTCATCTTTGCATTACAAGCCAAAGATATTCATCAATAATTCATCTTTACCTTCACAAAGCAAAGATATTCAACAACGAGTCATCTTTGCATTTCGAGCAAAAGATATTCATCAATAATTCATCTTTTCTCTACATTAAAGATATTCAACAACAAAGTCATCTTTGCATTACGAAGCAAAGATATTCATCAATAATTCATCTTTGCACTAATGGCTAAAGATATTTAACAACGAATCATCTTTGCATTACAAGCCAAAGATATTCATCAATAATTCATCTTTGCACTACTGTGCTAAAAGATATTCAACAACAATGTCATTCTTTGCATTTCTGAAGCAAAAAGATATTCATCAATAATTCATCTTTGCCTTCTTTTAAAGATATTCATCGATTAATATGTTCATCTAAACACTGCTCATCTTTTGCACTACAAAGCCAAAGATATTCTTCGAAATCATTCATCTTTGCATTGATTTTATCCACGTCCAAAAATACCTCAAAAATAATCATAGTGGTGTAAAATTCAAGAATGATCAAAACATGGATACAATCAAAGCTAGTATCCGTAATAGATATTTTAGACGAAAAGAAAAATTTCATTTTTTCCTATGAATAGTCTTGATTCGTGAATAGTCTGAGATACGTGAATAGTCATGAGTATCGTGAATAAGAATCTCACACACCAAAAGATGTAAATTCCACAAAAACATCTTCACGCTTCATGAATAGTACTCGTGAATAAGAAACTTCGTGAATAGTAACTCATGAATAACTTCGTGAATAAGAACTCATGAATAGTAACCTTGATATGAAAAAGTTCCAAATTTGATAAAAAGTTCCAACCAATATTTCAAAGATAATGATATTGAAGAAATAATATCATCCGAGAAGAAAATAACATCCCTTACCTCGAAGACAAGATTTCTAGATTGAAACACCTGATATAATCTCAAGAGGAACTTGCACTGTCTAACAATACTCAAAGTATACTCAAAATACTCACAAGAATACGCCGATAATATAGAGAGAAAGAGAGAGAAAACTTGTTTCTAGTGTGATTTTCAATTCTAACTTAGCCCTCATTTATAGGAAAATGTTAAGCACCGAAGGCGGACTTAACTCAAAACTGATGGCTTTACTCTTACTATTCCACCCACCAAAAATCAGCCATCTTCCCTAACAACCAAGAGTGGGGCCCACTCAATTCTAGAATTTTCCACCAAAACCTAATTCCTAATCATTTACCTCTTAAAATTCATAACAAATCATAATTCATTTTTAACGGTTCAAAATTTGTGGACATATACTACTCAACTTATATATGTATAACATATCCAAAAATTACAACGATCCAACGGTCGGATCAAAATTTATAACTCACGCAATATAGTCAAGAACACCGATTTTTTGGACTATTAGTCCTTCTAACCATTTCATTCAAAATTTCACCACGAAATATCTACAAAGAATTTTGGGTGATTCAAATTTCTACATTAGCTTACTTCTAGGGCTTTCTTTTGATATATGGCTCATCTCTTAACTCATTATACACAAAAGAGTTATGGATTTTACAAAATCAAGTAATAAACTAATTTTTCCGAAAATCCCATATTTTGTTCTCCATTTCGACAAATCTTGATAAAACACCCCTCATCATTAATTCCTTCACTTATATAACCACATAAATAAATCCATCATTTATATCCACATCAAATAAATATTTTCTTATCATATGAATCAATAATTAATTATTCACAAAAATAATACTACGTAATCACATTTATGACAACCAGCCGCTCCTGTGAAAGAGGGGCTTTCCAATAAGAATTTCTCCTTCTTAATTAGGTGACCAAACCTCTCCTCGATGTAACTTTCTAGACATTGCCAATAATGCTATCTAATAATATTATTCAAATAATATGAATTATTGATCCGATAATGGGAAATATCGTGGATAATTATTGAACAACAATAATATAAAATATCAACACAAAGAATTATTGAATCAATAAAATAAAATATTGAATAAGACCATCATAACAATTATTGAGTGTCTCTTCACGTAAGAATCAATAATTGAAAAAAATCTTATCATCTTGTACCGCTGCTATCGCGTGCGACAACGCCAGACATTTACTTTTACCAACCCGTATTCCAACAAGTGTTAGCATTTGATGCGATTACGCCATTATTTATAAAAACTTAATTTTGTCGCTTTTCCATCCTACGCTTATTCTACATTATGGGGCCCACAAATGATCAAGGCTGTCATGCATTTAATATTCTCCTACGTAAAAAGAATATTCCACGACCAAACGAATATTCCCCATAACAATGAATACTTTTATACCTTGCATTTTTGAAAAAAAATCATATATCACCCTTAACTTTAACCTTTTATCAATTTAACCATTTACTAAATAGGAAAATTGAATACTTTTATTTCATAAAATTCGGGTCTTACATATATAGCAGTGCCAAGATTTTCACGGGATACACTCCCGTGATTAAATTTAATTCCATCAAAATTTTCAACAAGGTTATGTATATATATATATAATATTACATACATACATTATTTAAACATGAGGATGATGACAATGATATAAGAATTTAATAAAACAAGTTCAAGAATTAATTTGTCCAAGAACTACTAATGTCCAAATTGTCAACATGATCTTTGCTTTGTAGAGTAAAATTCAAGAATGATCGGAAGAATATTTCCATGAAAAGATCTTTCGATGAAGCGCAAATATCAAGGATATTCTACTAATTTCATGGAGTATAGAAGTCAAAACTTTAACCAACCGAGTATAATAAAGAATGGAATAACAAAAGAAATCACCACGCATGCGATTTCGCTTGTATGTGTTATTCAACGAGAATACTAAATAATGGAACTGTGTAAGGCGAAATTCGCACCTCACGGGATGTTCCAATGTAAATAATAAAGAATGGAATAACAACAAAAATCACCATGCATGCGGTATTGCATTGGCATAGGCGTTATTCCAACGAGAATACTAATAAGATTGAATCGGTCCGGCGTAAAAAACGCATGAGCAGGATATTCCAAATGTAATAATAATAAAGATTTTAATCGGTCCCACCAGAAAAGCGCATGAACATGTGATATTCCAATGTAATAATAAAGATTTTAATCAGTCCCATGTAAACGCATGCATGACGGATATTCCAAATGTAATAGTAGAAAGACGGAATAATAGAAGAATGTCACCAAGTATAGGGTGATCACAGCGTATCGAGTTATTCCAATGAATAATAAGCAATGAAATAACAACAGCTTCTCTTCATGAATAAGAAAGAATAACACCCTTACGAATACAACAAATAATATTCCCTACCTTAAGAAGAAAAGAGTGAATATATAAGTAGTGAAGTAGCGAGAATATTTTCTCCTTTCTCTCTATAGTTTATCTCTCTGTAGTTTCATTGAATTAAGTAAGAAAATAATGAATGAATGAGATTCTATTTATAGAAAAATGGAATGCATAATAACTAACTCACGTCATGCATTTAGATTGATTTACTTTAATCTGACGGTCCATATTTAAAAGCAAAATCTTTTAAATAAAATATAATATATTATATTTATAATCTAATAAAACGAAAAACTTTTAAATAAAATATATTATATATATTAAATATATATATATATATAGCATGTGCCAAGATTTTCACTTTAATACACTCCCGTGATTAAATTTTCCTTCATACTAAATTTTCAATAAGGTTATGTATATATATATATATATATATATATATATAATATTACATACATACATTATTTAACATATAATATATAAACATATCTATATATATATATGTGTGTGTAATAATAAGGATAACTCCCTCCTTACCCCTTTTTTTTTCTTTCTCTCCCACCAACCGTGACAACATATCAACCATCATCTTTCTTTAATTTCAAACGTGGGCCCCACCTAATATTATATATATGTATATTTTTTTACCGATTATTTTGAAAAACGGGTAAATGGGGTCCATAATAATATTAATAACTATGTCATCTCAATTATTGGTTTAATAATATATAAAATATCGACAATAATTGAATAAAACTGAATGACTTCTCACGTAAGCATCAATAATCAATACCGCGTGTCTACTTAACTACGCCAGACATCATTCTTTTTTACTACCGAAAGTAGTTCAACGGCTTATTAATTCAGTAAAACTTCCGCCGTTATTTTCAATAAAAGTATTTTTGTCGTTTTCTCGATCCGATAATAATTACATTAGGGGTCCACCAATGATTGTCTTAGTTGTCATTTAATATTCCTCGTTAAAACGAATATTCCCAATTAATTGAATATTATATAACAACTTGCGTTTTTTTAAAAATTTATAAATATTACTCACAACTATAACATTATATCAATTTCACTCCATAATATTCAAAAATAATATTTATAAAAATTCATTTTATTCAAAAATTGAGTTTTACAATATAAATTTCTATTTCATTTTCAAAATTTTGGAGTAATTAGGCTCTTTTCTAGCTTATTAACAAACAATGAAAACAAGTAATAAGATCATCCAATTTACTCGGGAATTAGTAGATAACATTTGTATCCATAATGTAATAATAAGAATTAATGAGGACACTTGCGGAATTTTCCTTTCATATTGATAAAATATCAATTTTCATTATAGCAAATGAGATTTTTTAAAAGAATGTTTTCACATTCTATAATTCTTTCTCCAACTATTTTAATAATTTATTATAAGATGATATACCAACATATAAATGTGTGATATGTCTATCAATATGAATTAATACGGCACATGAGATTAAGGATATTAAAATAATATATTTAATTAAAGAGAATAAATTATATATATATATGAATGATCAACAAAATTAGAGTTTTACATCTTTTAATGACAATATGTGAGACCATGTTTATTTGCAAAAAATATTATTGGGATTGAACTATTTTTTTTAATTTAATACTCCCTTCGTCTCAGTCCCAGGATAAAAGTCCTTATTACTATTTTGGATAGTCTTATGTTAAATGTCCACTTTCCTTTAATAATCAAATTTTTACACATTTTTTTCTATTATACCCGTAGCATTAAATATCTCATACTTTTCATATTCTAATTCTCTCTCCATATTTAATGGCATATTATTATGGACAATTTTATCATTTTATTCTTCTTCTTAATATGCGTGAAAAGTCCACCAGGACTTTTATCCTGAGACGGAGGGAGTATTACTTTGAACTATTTAATATTTTAACGAGGGACTATTAATTATTTAATGTGGTACTATTAGTCTCATAAAGTTATTTGATAGTTTAAAATGGGAGACTATTAATCTCATATTAATCATGAGATTATATAATTTTTCATAAATAGCCTTAAAATGACAAAAAATAGACCATAGAACTATTTAAATGACTATTAACCCCATATCATAGTATAAAATAGTGTTAAATTAAGATAAATAGTCTAATCTTAATCATACTAGTTGATAACCCGTGCAATGCACAGACTAGTTTGAATAATGAATTTAATAATTTGTCCAACATTCAAATCAAAAAAGAACTCAAAGTACACGTACAATTCATAGAAATTAGTTTAATTATAATAACATAAAAATAAGAGATTCACTTTTTTTAAATGCACCCCTTATTCGGCTTATCACCCCATTTAAAGAAGGAACGTGTGGTGGTGAAACAAATTATGCACAAAAAATCAAATATTAGTAAATTAAAAACACATGGTTAAAAGATGTACTTATAATTTATACACTTATAAGGCAATGCAGGAATTTTCTAGTAATTGAAGCGAAATAAATAAAGAAAACTGTTTCCCAAGATAATAACTAAAATTGCTTACAACTTATAATCTATAAATTGGAATTCTCCAAGATTGTCTATATATTCTAAAAAAAATGGGTACAGATGATCTACTCTCACAGTATTACCTAATCTACTTTCTATACACTCCATGGATCCAAGTTAAAATCCCTTGATGTTTTTTTAAACCGTCCGTTTATAAATTATTCTCTTAATTAAATGCCATCAATAACCATTTCAAGCCACCTTAGACCCAACCAAGGATAACCAAACACAGACTTGTACACGTGTCTAGTGGTGACTGGCACGGAAGTACTACTCTCAGAAATGGCGCGTATATTTCATTGTAGTTCAGTAACACGTGAATCACAAGGTATCGAGTATCGACTTTAAGAAAGTGTAACACACGCATTCATCGAACGATAGTTGGATAAATAGCAATGGCAAGGGGGTAACAACTAACGAACGACTGTGATCAACAAAGTCGTTTTTCCTTATAATTTAGACCGTCCATTAAAGATCGTGAGGAGATTGTATGAGAATCTTGACCGCTGCAAAGAATGTTGCTGGAGTGGTACTTGCTAGATTGGATTTTGTGACAAGGTGGACCATTGCTGCGCCGGACAAAATAACATTCTCCTGCAACGCACTCCTTCATACCCCATATACTCCCTTTATTCATTTTTTAATTTCCTTTAGCGAATAAAAAATTCGTTTTATGCCATTTATAATTTTTTTAAAATAGTAATTACTTAATTTCTAGAATTTGATATTTTTGTCGAGGCTAAACAACCATTTTGATCTTTGTACTTTATAATTAGTTTCAATTTCATGTACACTTTTTTTTCATAATAGTTCTTGTATTTTAAAATAGAGAAATAATTTAGACATTTTTAAACTTAAATAATGACGTGGATTTTTTTATAAAATAAATATATATGCCAACATTTATTTTTATAATCTAGGTGTACAGTAGTAAGGGAGAAATTAGTATTTTGACAAATTATATAGAATTCTTTAAGCGTACAAATTTATAGAAAAAGAAAAAAAAAAAAATTTTGTTTCGAGAAGATCATCGATACTTATGACAAGATAACGAACATGAAAATTGGACATAAGTATATTTAAATTTCACTTATTTATATTTTTACTCAATATTAAAGGTCAAAATACAAATAGATGAAATTCAAATATACTCATGTCCACGTAGAATTTTTGCAAAACAAACTAATTGTGCACATAGGATAATAATTCTTGTTGAATCTCAAGTTCTAAATTTAATAAGTGGTATTTTTTGTTTATTTAGTACCAATACTTTGAATTTATTTATTGGGATATTTAATGTAATAAATATAAAATTGAGTAATAATTCTTGTTGAATAATTTTTTTTTTAATTTAGACTTACATTTATATTGCTCTTTATCGAACAAATTATATTTCTTAATTTACTCCTGTGCATGTAATCTCATGTTTATTGTTTTATTTTTTTGACATGTATGTTTATTGTTTATAATAGGCTTAAATATAAATAATTACCCTAAATATTAACTTTTTTTCACTTCGCTGATCAACCTTTCAAAATTTTAAATTTGGTAATTAAACTAACATTTTTTAATTTTCGTTCAATTGAACATGTCACGTCATAAATTGATAATGTGGACCTGCTGACTAGGTTAATTAATGTTTATGTGTAATTAAAAGTATGCTTAAATATAAATTACTACCCTGAACTATTGATCTATTGATCTTTTTCCACTTTGGTGATCGATCTTTCAATTTTTTTAACCAGGTGATTAAATATTAATTTTTTCTTCTTTGACTCAATTAAAGTTGTCACATCATAAATTGATGACGTGATTTTAAAATAATACTCATTTATTATTAGTTTAAATCATTTTATAAAAACTAAATAAGCATAAATATAATATTAGATTATAATTTAACAACAAAAACTAAAAATAATTTAAAAATGAAACATCTATTTAAGATATTCCTTTTATTCAAAAAAATAACTAAATAATAATTATAAAAAATTTACTTATCACTCTCATTAACACCTAAATTTTCAAACAAAAAGCGAAGAAAAAAAAAACTATTTGTGTAAGACCCCAAATTATTAATAAATAAAATTTATTTTCTCTATTTATTATTTTAAAATAAGTAAGGGTTGATTTGATTAATGTGGATAGTTATGGGTAAAATACACAAATATTTCGAATAAGCAAGTGGTTATAAAATATTTATTATCATTTAATATTCGTATTGCGGCAATGCCGACGTAATATGTGCCCCATAACTTGAAGCGATTGGATGAAAAAAACGACAAATATAAGTTGTTTATAAATAACGACGTAGTTATTACCAGATTATCTTGTTGGAATACCCGGTGGTTAAAATACACTAATACGCCGTTGTTGAACAAGAAGATACATGCGGTATTGCACCAATTATTGATTCTTACGTAAGAAGGCACTACTCAATAATTGTTACGATAATTACCGCTCAAGATTTTATTTTATTGATTCAATAATTCTTTGCATTGATATTTTATATTACCGTTGTTTCAATAAATTGTCATTACACGGTATTTTCCATTATCTAGCAATAATTCATATTATCTCAATAATATTATTGGGATAACATTATTGGCAATGTCTAGAAAGTTCGTCCTAATGAGAGGTTTGGTCACCTAATCATTGTTACTAGTGAGAGAGATCCTTATTGGAAAGCCTCCTCTTCCTCGAAATCCGAATTTGGTTGCCAAGATCTTGTGATTCTCATAATATTATTTGAGAATAATTAATTATTGATTTATATGATGAGAAAAATATTGATTTTATGTGGATATAGATGGAGAAAATTTTTAAAGTGACAATTGTTGAAAATTAAAATTTTATCTTTTTCCGATAAAATAATTCATTTAAATATATTATTATATTTTAATAATATATTAACTGGTGATATTTTTATAATGAATGTGGGATATATGAGTATATGAGGAGGAAAAGTATTTTTGTGGCATTAAATGTTTAACACATATTTTGTGTGTTGGTGGACACAATTATCGACCGAAAATTTGATTATAAACAGTAAAATCGCTTCGCTTATGGATTTCACCAATTTACATTTGGAATTTGGAAAAACTTTCTTCTCGCAAAGTTGTATAGAATTGAATTTCCTATAAAAATTATAAAGATTCAATTTTTCTGATAAAAGGCTATTTATTATGAATTATTGAAGTTCAAGTTCAAATAATTGATTTTTGGAAGTTTAAAATAATTTAAATAAGAAAAACATTTTTGTGTTTGGTTAGCCTCATTAAACACATGCAAGTTCTTTGAATTCAGATGGTTCTAGGTGCATAGACAAATTTGTATATATATATATTATTATTATATTAAATTTTCTCGCTTTGGTGTTCTAAAGCATTTTCCTATAAATAGGGTGTTTAGGTTAGAATTGAAAATCACACCGTAAATCAAGTTTTCTCTCTCTATATTATCGGCGTATTCTTGTGAGTATTTTGAGTATACTTTGAGTATTGCTATACTGTGGTGCAAGTTCAAGTCATAGCTTTATATCCCAGGTGTTTCAACTGTAAGAAATGTCTTCTTTCGAGGTAAGTGATGTTATTTTATTCAAAAATGATATTATTTCTTCAATATCATTATTCGAAAATATTGGTTGGAAATTTTATCAAATTTGAAACTTTTTCATGTCTGGGTTACTATTCACGAAGTTACTATTCATGAGTTACTATTCATGAGTTACTATTCACGAGTTACTATTCACGAGTACTATTCACTTGAGCGTGAAGATGTTTTTTTGAAATTTCTATCTTTTGGTGTCGAGTTACTATTCACGATATGACACTATTCACGATATCTGCAGACTATTCACGAATATAGCAATTTATTCACCTAAAAATGAAATTTCTTCTTTTTGTCCAAAATATCTATTATGGATACTAGCTTTGATTGTATCCATGTTTGAATCATTCTTGAATTTTACTCCACTCGATTACTTATGAAGTATTTTTGAACTTGGATTGTTTAAAAATATGAATCCTTAATATTTGTTCTTTTGTTTCACCGGATTCGCTTTTCTTTAAAATATTTTTCATCATCCTCTACCCTAAATGATGATATTATTGAATATCTTTGGCTTTCAGTAGTGCAAAAGATGAATGATTTCTTGATGAATATCTTTGGCCCAGTAGTGCAAAGATGAACAGTGTTGAGATGAACACGACCTCTCGATTAATATCTTTGGCCCAGTAGTGCAAAGATGAATGTGTTTAGTATTTAACACGACTTAATCGATGAATATCTTTGGCCAGTAGTTCAAAGATGAATATGTGATTCCGTATATATATTGATTGATGTTACGAGGATAAAATATCGACGATGAACTTTTAAATTCATATATAGAAGATAGTAGTTTGCATTCTCTACTTAACTCTTCTAATGAATTATTATTTCATTATGAAGATTGATTTAAAACTGGTTGTCTATTGTATTCTATTAGATTTTTCCCTGTTAAAGACTAACAATAATTTGTTGTATATTATCTTAGTCATAATATTCTTTACTGGGCTAGTTGAGCTCACCCTTTTTCTTTTTATTTCATTTTTCTTCTCAGGAGGCGAGAATGTAGCGAATACTAGTCGGGGTATGGAATGAAGGTTCTAGAGAGAGTTGTTTGGTAGTCCTCCCCATTTTTATAAAATAATGTATAAATAATTGTGATGAGGATTTATTTGGGTATGTATATTGTCTAGAAGACAATAATTGTATTTAAACTCACAGTTTATATCTTGTAATAATAAAGTTGTAGTTATTTCTGTACAATGTATTTGGCGACTCAGAATGGGTTGGATGGAATGAACCTATTTTGGGGGCGTCATAGTTGGTATCAGAGCTTAGGGATATGATCTCTGGCGAAGATCGGGGAATAGAACTAGGAGGGGAGAGACGAGTAAATCCTTCGCCAAGGTGTGTCTACCTAAGCTTATTTGTTAGTTTGTTAAGATATAGGGATATTATGTGATATATTGATTTCCTTAATTAACCCTTGTTTTATGACAAAGATTTGAGAATGTCAACCGAGAATATTAATAGTGGAGTAAATGAGACAAGTGGAGATGCCTCGTATTTTACCAGTGGAGATGACAGAGCTCATGCAAAATCGAATTTAGGAGACTTCGTGTTAAAATGGGAGAAATGATAGCAATTCACGGGTGGTCACAACCAAGGCGGTTCAAAGAGTTGGGACCACGAATGAGGATTTTATCAATAAAGATTTAAATTTTGTGAAATATATTTTTATATTATGGTGTGAATTTGAGATAATATTATAGTTGTGGGTAGTATTTATAAATTTTGCTATGCTTATGATTGGTGGGGAATATTTGATTTAGCAACACCCTACGCAATGTAATTATTATCGGATTGAGAAGCGACAAAAATATTTTATTGAAATAATGGGAAGTTTCACAGGATCTTTTGATTCCATTATTATTAGATTAATAATATGAATTATTATAGCGATAATGGCGTTTATTATTATTATTAGCGTAATCATATCTTTATATAAAATAGCGATTTAACATCACATGCATGTGTTTAAAGAATCTTTATCATTCTGTTGGAATATCGGTGTGTTTCAGGGATGCGAACATGGGTTCAGTTATTATTATTCTGTTGGAATAACTGCGTGCATTTCTTTTGTTATTCCATTCTTTATTATACCCATCTTTGAGAAATTAGTAGAATATCCTTGATATTTTTTTCATCCATATCTTTTCATGGAAATATTCTTGATCATTCTTGAATTTAACTCTCTACGAAAGCGATGTCGTGTTGAGAATTTGGGCGTTAATAATTCATGGATTAAATAATTCTTGAACTTGTTTTATTGAATTATTATGTCGTTGTCATCATCATCGTGTTTCTTTTGCTTACGTGCGTAGATGAACTTAGTATTACATTATGACCCGAGGATCATTCGGTATAATCATGACTTGATATAAATGATGTGACAAAAGTCCTCGATGTTTTATGTCTGCGATGATGGATAGTTTTTGGTATGATTATGACGGGGTGATTCCCGATAGTCATGACCATTGATAATTTGATGAAAATCCTTGGAATACAGGGGATGATTAGATGTAGTGGTTTATTTATTAAAATTTGAGTCTCAAATGATAAAATTGATGAAAACCTTTTAAAACCTAAAAGATAGTAGACTTTATTCTCTACTTGACTCTTTTAATGGATTGCTTATTCCATTGCCGATTTAAGCCAGTTGTCTATTGTATTTTATCGGTTTAACATTTGTTGAAGGCTAATGATAATTTATTACGCATTATCTTAGTCATAATATTTCTTCTTGGAGCTAGTTGAGCTCACCTTTCTTTCACTGTTCTCTTGAGAAATGAGAACATAGGCGAGACGAGTCGAGAGCGGAGTAATGGTCGAGAGGATAGCATTAGTAGTCTTCACTATTTTGTGAAATAGTGTGATAATAGTTGTAATGAGGACTCCTTTTGAGTTTGTATAATATCTAGTAGACAAAATTTGTATTCAAACTCACGATGTCGTATTGTACCACAGCTTATACTAGTAAGTTGTATTTGAATTTATGTACCATGTAAGTGGCGACCCAAGATGGGTGGCGTATACCTAATTTGGGGCGTCGCGGTTGGTATCGAGCTTAGGGATATGATCCACAGCTAACGAGGAGAATGCAACACCATATCTCCTATTATATTTTGAATTTTGAATGTGGTCAAGTCCTAGAGTTAGATCTATGAGTTACCTAACTAATCCAAGTGGAATTACTGGAAAAGGTGTTGTAGATTTTTTGTGTGGACAATGTTAAATTTGAAAATACTCTGCCCAGAAACCTCTTATGAGAACAACAACATGTGAAAGCGATGATGATGCGATGGGATGTTTAGAATGCTTTTTATATTATAAATGTTTAATATTTATCCTTTATCTCATTTGATTGATTCTTTATATCATTATCCTCGTGTTTATATTATGTTGAAAGTTTGCGTAGCTCATGCAAAAATCGATGATTACGAGGAGACTCGTGTTCAAAATACGAGGAAATGATAGAATTACACGGTGGTCACAACCAACGAAAAAGAGTCACACCACTTCGGAAAGTTGAATCCGATTAAGGCGAGGCGACGTAGTCAAACAAATTACCAAGATCTTAGATGTCTTGGGATGCACGGAGAACAGAAAGTTCTATTCGCCACTTTTTATGTTCGTGAACGAAGGCAGACATCGGGTTGGAAATCAGAAATGTACCCATCCAAACCGTTCTCAAAGATTATGGGAGACGTCACGTTTGAATTCTCAATGACAAGTTTCGAAAGTATTCGCACATAAGGAAGGAAGTGGAGTTTATTAGATCCGATTTATTGAGAATAACACGGCGGTCCCGAAAGACGAGGCGAAGTTCATGAGTTATCCGTGTTCAGACCTCATTTGGTGGAGAATGAGGAACGATGATGCGAATGTTTCGAGAGGTTTGAAACCCGGCATACGTAAGTATCTCATTTCTCATAAATTTTCTCTCTATTCAGATGTTGTCAACAAGGCTCAACAGTTAGAAGCGAGATAACGAGTACGCTTAACCGAGGGACCATAACCAGATCATATCAAAGATAGCGATCCATCGAAATAATGATAACCAAATGAGAAAGAAGAATACGGACAAAGGCGGTAACCACTCCGGTGGTAATCGTGGCCATGAAAATAGAAGAAGCGAGTCGGGAGGAGATTTTAAAAGAGGAGATTCAATAACGACCATGTGAAGACGCCGGCCAAGAGTAACCGGTTCCAAGGAGGAGAGACCACCGATCGTATGTTACAAATGCGGAAAGAGGGACATATCAACCCAAACCGCCCACAACAGCTTTAAGGTATACTATAATTGTGGAAAAGAAGGACATATCGCTCGAGATTATGCGCAGTATCGAAACCCGATCCAAATGAATGGTGACTCAAAAGGATGTCCCGAAAAGTCAAAGTCAATCGGTTCCTCGGAAGAGCGTTTGTCGAGGCCAATCAAAATGCGAGAAACCCAAACGGTTAGCACGGTTAGTTAATTATAAATTCTTGCGAAGTTTATACCTTACTAGATATCGGTTCTACCCATTCTTTTATCTCTCTTTGCTTACGCGCTCAACCTTTGAACTTGACTACGGAGAAATTAGACTTTGACCTTATTTATGGAGACTCAGTTAGAGAAACTTTCATTACATCCGTTGTTTAGAAATCTTGTTTGATTCAGTTGGCACTATCACATTACTCAAGTAACCTTATTTCTATAGAGATATTTGCTTTTGATGTGATTTTAAGGTTAACTACTCATCATGCCAAAATTGATTACTTTCGTAAGGTTGTTAGTTTTCATATTCTAAGCAACTCCGTTATTCAATTCAAGCAATCAAACCATTGTAGTCAAACATTTTCATATCAAGCCATGAGGTCATTCGTTTATTACGGATGTCAAGTTTTCTTAGTCCATGTTATGGATTTGAATAAAGACACGCCGATTTGAATAATATTCCTGTTGTTATTGATTTTCCTAACGTATTTCTGAAGAATTTCTTAGTTTACTCCTAAAGATCGATATTAAATTTTGTATCGACTTTGAACCCCAGACAAAAACTCATTTCTAAAATCTCATATCGAATGGCTCTATTGAACTTCGTGAGTTAAAAATTTAACTATAAATTTGGTACCGAGCCTTTATCCGGTGACTTCCTTTGTGGAATGCACCGCCGATTATCCGTAGGGGACACCATATTCGTATGCGATAGTAAACCGATAGGGTGTCATCGTATACGTCTTATCCAAAATTGGGATATGAGTCATAGTTGAGAATAACCTAAGTCGGTAATCGAAATACGTAGCTTTCTAGGCTTAGTTGGTTATTATCGGAGATTCGTTGAAGGATATTCTCGAATTGCTATTCCACTAATGCAGCTGACTCGTAGAAATACAAAATTCGAATGGAGCAAGGAATGTGGGAAGAGCTTCAAAGAACTCTAGAGGAGACTCATTTCAGCACATGTTCTGACCATGCCATCCTCGGAAAAGCAAATGTAGTAGTGACGTGTTGAGTAGAAGATCGATATAAGTACGAGTACGATATTGTCAAAGACTCATTTCAGTATAATTTACAAATAATAGAGATGGAGATGAAAACTCTAGGTACCCACGTGATGATATCTGAGTACAATCGACTTTAATCGATAAAATTAAAGTCGCTCAAGCTACACACCTTGAGTCGATGAATTTGAAGAAGGAGGTGCGAAGTTGTTATTTCAAAAGCGAGAATCGGTGAGGTGAGGAAAGCTCAAACCTTCGATTTATTAATCCATTTGAAATTCTCGATCGAATAGGAATTGTGGCCTATAGACTCATTTTACCGCCAAGTATGACGCGTGTTCATAACGTTTTTTACGTGTCGATGTTACGTAAATATGTGGGACGACCCCAACCACGTCATTGAGTTAGAATGATTTGAGATATAAGAAAACTTAACGTCTGAGGAGGTACCACAAGATCTTGGATAGGAAAGAACATGTCCTATGTACCGAGGTTATACCACAAGTTAAGGTCTTGTAGAGAAACCATGCTATTGAGAAAATGACCTGGGAGTTGGAAACGAAAATGAAAGCGAGGTATTCTCATCTTTTCGAAATACCAGGTACGTACGTCAATTTTGAGGATGAAATTTCATAAGGAGGGGAGGTTGTAAGACCCCAAATTATTAATAAATGAAATTTATTTTCCTCTATTTATTATTTTGAAATAGTAAGGGTTGATTTAATTAATGTGGATAGTTATAGGTAAAATACGCAAATATTTCGAATAAGCAAGTGTTTATAAAATATTCATTATTGTTTGGGAATATTCGTGATGCATTATTGCGTAGCGACCATGTGTGGGCCCCATAATGTGAAAGCGATTGGATGAAGAAAATGACAAATATAAGTTGTTTATAAATAACTACGTAGTTATTCTGCAGTATCTTGTTGGAATACCCAATTGGTTAAAATACACTATCTACGTTGTGTTGAACGAGAAGACACGGTATTGCACCAATTATTGATTCTTACGTGAAGAAGGCACTACTCAATAATTGTTACATGAATTACTATTCAAGATTTTATTTTATTGATTCAATAATTGCTTTGCATTGATATTTTATATTATTGTTGTTTCAATAAATTGTCATTACACGAGATTTTCCATTATCTGAGCAATAATTCATATTATCCTGGATAATATTATTGGATAACATTATTGGCAATGTCTAGAAAGTTCGCTACAAGGAGAGGTTTGATCACCTAATCATGCTGCCAAGAAGGAGAGATCCTTATTGAAAGCCCCTCTTTTCTTGGGAACATTGGGTTGCAAGATCTTGTGATTCTGTAATATTATTTGTGAATAATTAATTATTGATTTATATGATGAGAAAAATATTGATTTTATGTGGATATAGATAGAAAAATTTTAAAGTGACAATTGTTGAAAATTGAAATTTTATCTTTTTCTCGATAAAATAATTCATTTAAATATATTATTATATTTTAATAATATATTAACTAGTGATATTTTTATAATGAATGTGGGATATATGAGTATATGAGGAGGAAGAGTATTTTTGTGGCATTAAATGTTTAACACATATTTTGTGTGTTGGTGGACACAATTATTAATAGAAATTTGATTATAAATTTTGTAAAATCGCCTGCTTATGGATTTCAAATAATTTCATTTGGAATTTGGAAAAACTTTCTTCTGCAAAGTTGTAGAGAATTGAATTTCTTATAAAAAGTTGCGAGTTTTGAATTTTCTGATAAAAGGGCTATTTATTATGAATTATTGAAGTTCCGAAGCTCCGAAATAATTAATTTTTGGAAGTTTAAAATAATTTAAATAAGAAAAACGTTTTTTGTGTTTGGTTAGCCTCATTAAACACATGCAAGTTGCTGAATTCAGATGGTTCTAGGTGCGTAGATAAATTTGTATATATATATTATTATTATATTAAATTTTCTACTTTGGTGTTCTAAGCATTTTCCTATAAATAGGGTCTTAGGTTAGAATTGAAAATCACACCGTAAATCAAGTTTTCTCTCTCTATATTATCGGCGTATTCTTGTGAGTATTTTGAGTATACTTTGAGTATTTCTATACTATTTCAAGTTCAAGTCATAGCTTATATCCTGTTTCAACTATAAGTCTTGCCTTTTCGAGGTAAGTGATGTTATTTTATTCGAAAATGATATTATTTTTTCAATATCATTATGCCAAAATATTGGTTGAATTTTTTTTTATCAAATTTGGAACTTTTTCATGTCGGAGTTACTATTCACGAGTTACTATTCTTGAGTTACTATTCACGAGTTACTATTCATGAGTTACTATTCACGAGTTACTATTCATGAAGCGTGAAGATGTTTTTTTTATGAAATTTTTATCTTTTGGTGTCGGAGTTACTATTCACGTATACGGCACTATTCACGAATACGGCACTATTCACCGAAAAATAAAATTTTTTCTTTTTGTCCAAAATATCTATTATGGATACTAGCTTTGATTGTATCCATATTTTGATCATTCTTGAATTTTACTCCACTCTGATTACTTATGAAGTATTTTTAAACTTGGATTGTTTAAAATACGAATCCTTAATATTTGTTCTTTTGTTTCACTGAATTCGTTTTCTTTAAAATATTTTTCATCATCCTTAGTCCTAAATGATGATATTACTGAATATCTTTGGCCTGTAGTGCAAAGATGAATGATTTCTTGATGAATATCTTTGGCCCGTAGTGCAAAGATGAACAGGTGTTGAGATGAACATGACCAACTGATTAATATCTTTGGCCCGTAATGCAAAGATGAACAGGTGTTTAGATGAACATGACCAATTGATGAATATCTTTGGCCTGTAGTGCAAAGATGAATATTTGATTCCAGATATATATTGATTGATGTTACAGGGATAAAATATCGACGATGAACTTTTAAATTCATATATAGAAGATAGTAGTTTGCATTCTCTACTTAACTCTTCTAATGAATTATTATTTCATTGCGAAGATTGATTTAAAAGCTGGTACATCTATTGTATTCTATTAGATTTTTCCCTCATTTGAAGACTAACGATAATTTGTTGTATATTATCTTAGTCGTAATATTCTTTACCTGGCTAGATTGAGCTCACCCTTTTCCTTTTTATTCCATTTTTCTTCTCGTGAGGCGAGAATGTAGCGAAGTCTTAGTCGGGTATGGAATGAAGGTTATAGAGAGAGTTGTTTAGTAGTCCTCACCATTTTTATAAAATAATGTATAAATAATTGTGATGAGGATTGATTTGGGTATGTATATTGTCTAGAAGACAATAATTGAATTTAAACTCACAGTTTATATGTTGTAATAATAAAGTTGTAGTTATTTCTGTACCATGTATTTGGCGACTCAGAATGGGTTGGATGGAATGAACCTATTTTGGGGGCGTCACAATTTGTAACTAATTATTAGATGTGTAACTAATTATTAGATACCATCTTATTTAGAACTATCATTAACTATTTTTTCCCCGTAAAATAAAAAATGGTATTAAATTATTAGAATATTATTTACACATAATCACTTTTCATGTACTTGAACTTTTAGTTAATGGAGAAAACCAATTAAAAAATAATAATGTCAATAGTTTAGTTTAATAATTTATATTTAAATCTAATTTTTAATTACATGCAGGCATTGATTAACCTGGTCAGCGGGGCCACATCGTCAATTTATGACGTGACAGGTTAAATTAAACGAAAGTGAAAAAAAATGTTAGTTTAATGATTTAATTGAAAAAATTAAAAAGTTGATAACAAAAGTGAAAATGTTAATAGTTTAAAGTATTTATTTATATTTAAGCCTTTATAATATTACTTTTTTTTTAAGTGTTCATCGTTTACGAGTTATAACATCCTTATTCTGGCGTGTAATTCCTTCTTATGATCACTTAACAATTAGGAATAAAATAAATTAAATTGAAGTTTTATACTTATTGTTATGTACAAATATAAATTCTCAAAAAAATTAAAATGATGTAGGAATAACACTATAAAATGAACAAATAGTTCGGGTTCGATTCGTACTCCCTCGACTAAAAGTTCGATACGAGCTCGACTCGAAATATAAATAAATCAAATATAAGCACATTATAAAGTTGGATAAATTATTCGAACCTTCTCAAATTATAATTTTCTATTGATACTCGGATCATATTCGTTGGAAAAGTCCAAACTGTTTGGGCTCGATTCAGAATCGTGTTCGATTCGGTAGCTAAATGAGACTTAATCAAATTTTATTTTATACTTGATAAATTTTGTGAACCAAATCTGAGCAACTCAATACTAGGATCAACTCGATTCGTTTACACCCTTATGTGGGAATGTAACAAATTAGGGACAATTATATTTTTTATTACATTTTAAAAAATAATTACAACAATAGTGCACTCATAAAATATTTACACAATTAATTCATTTTAAATTTTATTTACAAAATTAGTGCATTCTTATCCCTTTAATTTAGTTGAGTGTTTTAATAGATTGCAATTCAGCACTTTCTCTCTCCTCCCTTCTAACCCCTCCGCCGAACTCCTTTTCATAACCATCCATAACTGGCAATAGAGTTTTCCATAATTTTATCATCCAAAACATTAAATGCTTTAATATTTCTCTATCTTCTCAACAAACAGATATCAAAAAATTTATTATAATTTTTTTTATTTCATAATGTAGTTGGTAGCCAAACCTTTATACAAATGTAACCAATTCAGTTTTATTGGGTTACCAATTAATTAAAATAAATTTATTATAGATTTTTTCATGATGCAGTTGGTAACCAAACCTTAATACAAAGGTAATCAATTCAGTTTTATTGGGTTACCAATTAATTATAAAAATTCAATTATAATTTTTTTTTCTCCATAGTGTAGTTGATAGCCAACTCTTAATACAAATGTAACCAACAAAAACTAAAATGGTTACCTTTGTATGAAAGTTTTACCAACTGCACTGAAATTTCTATTGGTTACCAAAAAAACTAAAATAATTACTTTTGTATAAATGTTTGGCTACCAACTGCACTAAAATTTATCTTCTTCTCTTTTTAATTTATGGACTAAATCAACCTTCGTCATAATGGAAGTTATGTAAATGCTAATAATGAAAATAAAACACAAAGGAAAACATAAGAAAGAGTAAAAGGAATTAACTGAGAATGGAAATTTGCATAGATTTATGGATAAAGATAACTTCTATAATAATGAGTTAAATATACTCCTCTTCTACAATACTGATAAAATACTAACAACTACAAAGACTAGGCGTGACGAAGCAGCGGTCCATGACGGCTACATTTTTAAGATTTACAGATCTACATATTCAAGGTGTTGAAGCGGCGACGGCGAAGGAGGAAAGACGAAGGGGAGGAAGAAGAAGAAGAAGACTTACAAGATCTACATCTTCAAGGTGTTGAAACGGCGACGACGGCGAAAGAGGAGGACGAAGGGAAGGAGAGAGTAGGCGGTAAGGGAGAAAAAGAGCGGATGAGTGTTTCCCTAAATTAAGGATATTAATATTGTAAATAAATATGGAAAGATTATTATTTTTGTAATTATTTTGGTGATACACTAATAGTATAATTACTTATTAAATATTGTATATTATTGTAAAGGACCCAAAAAATTATTAGCCTCATACAAAATATCAATATTATCTCTTAATTACATTCATTGAAAAGACGAGTGAGATCACAAAGAGAAGGTTAACTCGTCGAAAGCTGTTTTTTTAATAAGATCTAACACACACTTGGACAATTCTTTTCAATAATCGTTTAATATATTTTTTAGGCCAATAAATATATTACTAACAAGAATTTTAAAAAATATGCATATATATATATATATATATTGGGTTATATGTATATACACAGTTGTGTATTATACAGTCGGACTATAGCAACAGATTTTTGGGACTTTGACGACGGTTCATCCGTCGCCGTAGCCCAAAATAGCTATAACGACGGGTGAAACCGTCGTCATAACCCAAAAAATCGTCTCCGTATCCGACTGTGTACATATATATATATATATATATATATACAAACTTTATCATTAAAAAATCAACAAAATATAGGATTTTTTTATGAGTAACCAACCAAATATAATTAGCAAAATCTAACCACCATGTTTAACGAAGGAGCTTTTTACGTATATTACGACAAAATAATGTCGATCGACCTCTTATTATGAAATATAATAATATAGTTTATAAATTAATATAAACATAAATAATTAAATATTAGTGTGTTTATGGAGTATTCATAACAAAAATAGCATAATTTTATTCATAACACAAATATTTTTCCGGGAGAAGGAATATGGACTCGTTTTCAATAAATCGAGTCGTCTGTCAAAGATTGGTGAGGTATTCCGTACTCCTGCAGTCTGCAGGCTGCAGGCTGCAGGCTGCGTGAGGAATTGTCACCCAAAAATGAACACTTTGTGACAAATTCATGCATCTCTCTTATTCATACAATACAAATACAATGTACCTTTCAGTCTACAAACTTCGCCTTTTGATTGTATCACCTTCATCAAGAGTCCGAGTGAGTCCCACAACATAGATTCTTATTGTGTATATATATATATAACTGTTCCCATATATTTTGTATATATAGGACGATAATAATAAGTATAGGAAATTAATATTTTTATATGTATTTTTGATATTTTATATAATTTTTCTTATATGAATATACAGTAGTTATCATGAGAAAAGAACTATTTGAAAATATTAAAAATATATGTTAAAATAATATTCTCATAAATATAATTATCAAAATTTCTAAGCCGGCCGAGTAATTGCTTTTATATTACCTTAGTCAAACTTTAGTTTGAACAAAAATTAGAGATTATTTATATAGTACTAAAATATAGAATTAATATCGATTGTATATTTAATTTTGAAAAAGAGTGAGCTACGCATCATGCTTAAATAAATTAATGTTAAAAATTAATTTACAATTAAAATATTTTTTATTAAATAAGATACAAAATAATAAATGCAATATATATAGAAACTACAATTTTATTTTATAATAAGAAAAACAACATCTATGATATATAGTAATGATTTCTTCATAATTATTTTTTTATTATCGAACGTAATATTACAAAAATATTCCAATAATCATGTTTACTTGGTCTTAACTCAGGTTCTTTTAAAATTCAAAAGGTTTGGGAAAAAAAGGAAGTGTGTTATTTACATACTTTATATGTATTGTAATGTTATACATATACATTGTTGTATCATATAGCATAAGTCTTATATATTAAAATGTAGGATTAGTAATTTAAGATGTATAAATATTAACATTTTTGAAAATAAAATACTTCCTCCGTTCCTTGGATAAAAATTACGAACTTTTTGTACATTAAGAAAGATAATAAAATGGTAAAATTATCCATATTTAAATTATCATTTAATTGTATAATTTTATGCACACGATCACTAGTGATACTTACATAAATATCATTGAGAATAGAAATATAATAATCGATGTGGGTATTATAAATAGATTATTATAAAAATAGATTATTTAATATAAATACACATTTAATTTAAAATTACTTAAAATAATAATAATAATAATAATAACTTTTAACCATATTTTTTGTAAACAGTTATTAAGCATAATTAGCATTCTAAATGCTTTGCATGACTAATGTATTTTAGGTATATATGTAAATGTGGAATTTGTATTAAAATATGTTAATGTGATGGACATGGTCAGGTCACCGACTTGTTGTTTCAGCATGCATGTGTCAACTCACGCACTCAAACAGCTGGGAAATGCGCGCGTGGACTGTGGGAGTTATTTTGTGGATGTTGAACTGCATGCATCCGCATGGTATAGTCTATGAAGAATCAAGATCCAACCCTTCACATCTCTTTAAGCATTGATCTTTCTTATTTCCTTTAAATAGTAGTCGGACATTTTTATTTTGACCTTTCCTCTTGGAATTTATTTTTAAGACTTAGTTCAGACACAGTCTATTTTCCAGATAATTTCACTTGGAATATAACATCACGCTAACAAAATAGGGAGAGATCACTTTTTAAATTTGGACCGTAAAATGAAAAATCTATATTTATTTAAAACGGAGAGGATACTTGTCCCAAAAGTTTCAATATTAGAAAAACCTGGTTTGATTATAATAATTTATTAATAATATAAAAAATAATTGATTTATTACTAAGAAATATAAATAGATATCCCACATATAAATATTATCTGTCTTAAATAAACATGATTTCGTATTTGTTTTAGCCAAATATTCTTATCCATACTCAATCTTATCATACAGCTGACAGCACCATATGATTTAGATTTTTGGCTTACCGATCAAAAATTCAACTTTTGAACAAGGTAGCTCACCCAAATTGAATCAACGTACAATAATATTTTTGTGACAAAAAAGTAGATACAAAATGATATGAACGATATTGGTTATAATTATTGGACTCACCCATAAAATACGTAATATCTCCGACACATTATTTTGTATTTAATTTTTTGTAATTATATTTTGTCACCGTAACATTGCTGTTGGAATCATATCACAGTTCTTGGTCAACTCAACCCTTTTCTACCCAGAAATTAAATATGTTTTTTTACTATTTTTTCATGGTCCAACAATATGATCATAATATAGAATGAAATTCTTAGTAAAAAACGATGATGTCCTTGGCTGTATCCGGCGAGTGGATAGCTCCTGGTTGATTGCTTTTGGAATGGATTAATTATAACAAGGTGGTGGACTAGTTCTTTAATTTGGATTGATGAAGGTGGACTGATCGATCATTCAAGTTGTAAATATGGTTTCTTACGACCTTCAATAATTAGATGATTAAACCGTCGAAACAACTACAACTACCGATTCATATATATATATATATATATATATATATATATATATATATATGTGCATGGAGGTTCTCCAACATATATATTGGTCCGTTAACGGATCACCATTAACTAACCAAATCCATTGGAGAACCTTTCCGGTCCTATTGGAGAGAACCAAATTATCGCACGCATGTGAAAATCACCCAAAAGGACGAGCCAAAATAAGCGTACCAAACGGTTGATGAAGTAATTGTTGTGAAAGCAAACTCACGAAATACACTCGCATAAACATAAATAAAGAAATATAAAGTATGAACACAAGAATTTACGTGAAAACCCAATTGAAAAAAAACCACGGAGAGAGCGTAATCCACTATAATAATATTGGGAGTACAAGTTGTATATTTGTGTTGTTGTCCCTTTCTAAACCCTAGCTTGTAGCCATATATATAGAAGTAACCTCCACCTGCATCCAACTAGGAAAAGGATTCCTTATCCCTCCAAATAAGAGAATACAATCCTATTTTAATAAGGACTCTCCCACTATCATAATAAATACATATGGGCCATCACCAGATCCTACCATTAAAAGATTGAATTGTACCATGGCTGTACCCAAATAATCACACTCCAACATTTGCTTCAAATTCTCTTATTTATAAGGAACTTATAAATGAGAGACTATACAAATTTATCCCAATAAAACGACCATATTGGACGAAGACAAAATATATCACACCTGAACTCCATGTGCCGAACTAAAATTGTCGGCTCCCAATATCGCTGCCCCACTCCTCTTATTCACTCGTATGATAGATAAACAATTTCTCTTATTACTACCGAAAATATAAAGAACCAACCTTATCACAACCCAATATATATAGAACCAACCTTGTACCAACCGAACCAACCTTATCACTACCGAAGATATAAATATCACACCTTATCACAACCGAACCAACCTTACCACTACCGAAGACAGATAAATAATCCACCGAACACATCCAAATATATAGAGAACCAACCTTATTACGACCGAACCAACCTTATCACAACCAAAGATATAAAGAACCAACTTTATCACAACCCAATATATATAGAACCAACTTTATACCAACCGAACCAACCTTATCACTACTGAAGATATAAATATCACACCTTATCACAACCGAACCAACCTTACCACTACCGAAGACAGATAAATTATCCACCGAACACATCCAAATATATAGAGAACCAACCTTATCACAACCGAACCAACCTTATCACAACCGAACCAACCTTATTATAACCGAATATAAATTATAAAGTTCGTTCCGAGGAACTAAACGTATTCGTTCCGAAGAACCGTATAAATATTTATTTTGACCGTTCGGGAGAACGTTGGTCCGTCCCAAAGGATATTGTCCGATCGAGATGATGATGGTCCGTCCCGAAGGAAGTAATCCATTCGGGAGGACGATGATCCGTTGGAGAGGATGTCGGTCCGTCTCGGGATGTGATCCGTTGGAGAGGATGTCGGACCATCTCGGAGGATGTGATCCGTTGGAGAGGATGTCGGTCCATCTCGGGATGTGATCCATTGGAGAGGATGTCGGTCCGTCTCAGAGGATGTGATCTGTTAGAGAGGATGTCGGTCCGTCTCGGAGGATGTGATCCGTTGGAGAGGATGTTGGTCCGTCTCGGAGGATGTGATCCGTTGGAGAGGATGTCGGTCCCTCTCGGGATGTGATCCGTTGGAGAGGATGTCGGTCCGTCTCTGAGGATGTGATCCGTTGGAGAGGATGTCGGTCCGTCTCGGGATGTGATCCATTGGAGAGGATGTCGGTCCGTCTCAGGATGTGATCCGTTGGAGAGGATGTCGGTCCATCTCGGGATGTGATCCGTTGGAGAGGATGTCGGCCCGTCTCAGAGGATGGGATCCCGACCTTATACCGCCATACCAACCTTATCCCCAAATGTCATGGGAGAGCCGCCAAAAGTCCCACAAAGTACGAACTGTAATTGCTCCCCAGTCTCTTATTTATAAGGAACTTATAAATAAGAGAGTATTCAAAAAGTCTCTTCGAGATTTTTATCCTCGGGATTTGTATCCTCCGAATTTATATCCTCCGAAAGTAAAAAGCCGAAGACATGTTGAAAATTTTGATCAACCCATCCTGATGATGCCACTGACTAGCACATGTAACTGGTCTAAGGCTTCTTCCTTTCCTCTCCAACCTTAATTAGCTGAACTCGGAGAAGAAGAGCAAGAGCATAATAACAGAGGAAGCAAGCGTGATAACACCACCGGATAGCGTACTCTCCTTCGGTGAATCGGTGATTTTAAATCGACACTAAAATAAGTGTCTTTTTCCCACAGACGGCGCCAATATTAACACCTGATTTTTGTACGCTTGACGAAATCACCCAAAAGGACAGGCCAAAATAGCGCCAACAGTTGATGGAGTAATTGTTGTGAAAGCAAACTCATGAAATACACTCGCATAAACATAAATAAAGAAATATAAAGTATGAACACAAGAATTTACGTGGAAACCCAATTGGAAAAAAATCACGGAGAGAGAGAGAGAGTAATCCACTATAATAATATTGGGAGTACAAGTTGTATATTCGTGTTGTTGTCCCTTCCTAAACCCTAGCTTGTAGCCATATATATAGAAGTAACCTCCACCTGCATCCAACTAGGAAAATGATTCCTTATCCCTCCAAATAAGGGAATGCAATCCTATTTTAATAAGGACTCTCCCACTATCATAATAAATACATATGGGCCATCACCAGATCCGGACCATTAAATAGATTGGGTTGCATCACAACTAGACCCAAATAATCACACTCCAACAAATCTTAAAGCTAGGGAGACACGCTTAGTGAATTCTATATTTCTGTAGGAAGGCGGAAGCTGATCAATAACAAATGAATTATGATTTTAAGTACTGCCCACGAAATTGCATTATTCTTAGGGTCCTTAACATTAATATACAAAAATTAGAAAATAATTACAAAAATAAAACACACACAACATAATTACAAAAATAAAACAACCCAATAATAAAATTACTAACATCACGCACACGCTTGCCATCGATCGCCTCTATCTAACACTAACCGCCTCCTAAATTCAAGCAATCGAACACAACTCGCAACATCGATATCGACAAATCCAAATCTTCATTGACGCTTCCTTTCGACTCACCTCTCGAGATCGGACATACAAAATCATCATCAACAACTAAGATCACAAAGAACTTCAAGTTCAATTTCGGTAACATCTAAGATCGGAGAAGGCGAAATAGAATACAAAATCATCATCAACTTCAAGTTCAAGAACAAAAACAATATCACAAAGAACTTCGATACAAATCAACTCCGAGGTATGTGAGTTTAAAGTTCAGATGCATATAGTTACCTATGGTTACTACTAGATTCGTATGTATATTGGTTACCTTTATTAAGTTTTTCACAATTAAAATGGTTACTACAAATTCCTATAGCGTTTGGTTGATTCATTCATATGTTTTAGATTATGGTTACTAAATAAATATAAACTGTTCACTAACTATTTATTTGATTAATTTATAATTTTCAAACGAGTTCTACTGAATTTTTATATTAATGGTTACTCATCATAAACATTGTTATTGCCTTATGAATCGCTGTTACCGCTTCATTGTTGTTTTGTTATCGTATATTATTATATTGTTCAAGGTCTTTGTCTTGTTATTGCCTAATGATATCTTGGTTACTGTATGACAATATGTTGGTTACTGTCTAACGCTGTCTTGGTTACTTTGAAACATTATATTGTCTAATGTTGTCTTGGTTACTGTATGAAGTTATATTGGTTACTGTCTAATGATGTTTTGGTTACTTTGTAACAATATAATATCTAATGATAAGCTAGTTACTGTCTAATGCTTCCTAGGTTACTATGTAACAATATATTGATATCTGATTCATGATGATTTGATTACTGGGTAACTTTATTGTGGTTACTGCATATTCTTTGATCCGTTCTTTGCTTAAAATTATAATGGTTACTGTATAATATTACTGAACAATACTGAATTGGTTAATGAAAAATGATGAATTAGTTACTAATTAATGTTGACTTTGATATATTGGTTACTAACTAATTCTGATTTGGTTACTATATAAAACTATAACGGATACTTTCGATAAGGTCGAATTGACATTCGTGTAAGATTACAAATTTATATTATTATATATTTGAGGTTACTCGTTGACTACATTGTATTGGTTACTGTCTAATATTGAGGTGTATCAGTATAAAAATTATATGTATATATTTACCTATGGTTACTACAAATTCCTATGGTTATATATGGTTAATGAACAATTAAATGTATATAGTTACCTATGTATGAACAATTATATGTATATGTTTACTGACTAATGCTGAGTTCTTTATTTAACATTATTTTGGTTATCAATAATACCGATTTGGATACTATGTAAAAATATAATGGATACTCATTAATGCCGAATCGGTTATCGCATTAATCTAATTATACTTATACTTATATTTTTATATTAATGGTTACTTGTTAACTACATTGGTTATATTAATGTTTACTTGTTAACTACATCGGTTACAACAATTATTTTTTAACCGCCTACAAACCCTCTATAATCGGTTATTTTTCACTATAACAATTAAATGGATGATGTTTTTATCTTATGGTTACTAACTAAACATGTGTTGATTATCTTGCTTCATTGGATTTTGTTATCTTGATAATGTTGTTATGATTCATCGTGCAATATTTGATTAATTTATATTGGTTTGTTTTATTATGATGGAAACTAATTGGCTACATTGGTTACCTTTATACAACTATCATAATTTAATTGCTAAACAAATAACATTAAACTGATTGTTTCCATTGTAAAATGAATGTACTAATGTGTTTCATTCTCTGGTTACTAACATTATATAATTTGGTTACTGGTTAAAATTGATTTGGTTACTTTACAAGACTTATTCTGTTTTCAGACAATGGAGATGATTCTTGTTGTGCTTTATTTCAACGGTACATGGACTGATAGTAACCAATACACCAACTTTGAAGTTACCGGTATACTAGTTCCATCAACTTGTTCGATCAGAGAAATGCAAAACATAATATGCATTGCATTACAGATAGACACAAATAAAACAACATTGTCGATCAAATTTCACATTAGAATCAACATTCCACCGATCTGTATATCAGATGAAGCAACCTTGAGATTCTTTATTGAAGTCGGTAGAAAAATCGATGAACAAGGAAAATTCCCATCGATTATAGATATTGAAAAAGAAGCGGTATGACAACAATCTTGCATAACTTGACAAATATAGAAGAATCTGTTGTTCACGATGTAACGCCAATCAGATCTACACAAGGGAATTCAGCACTAGTTCCACTAGCAACACAAGATTGCCAAATTGGAACGCAATATGCTGATCAGCTTGCAATGAAAATTATGGAACAACAACGAGACAGACAACATGACAAATCATACATAGAAGAACGATATGATGATGTAATAACAGATCCGAATGAACGTGAAGTAAAATTACATCAAACCTACAAAGACAAAAAAATCCTATCACAAGCAATGAGGCAGCATTCAATCAAGAAAAACAGACAACACAAAGTTCAACGAACAGGTCATAGATGTTAGGTTTGTAATATTCATGGGCGCAATCAAATTGCACAAATTAAGCGGAAGCGTGTAAAATCATAGTTTAAAAATTTTTACAAACCATATACCCGGATCACCCTTTATGCATAATTATTAATTAAACGAAAAGATAAAGAATAAAATCATACCCTTGAAGATCGAGCTTCCTCAGGTACAAGTTCACCTCCAAATCCTTTCGCGTTCAACTTGAATCCACCGGGGTTTTGTTCCTTCCTTTGATCAACGTTAGCCACCCATATGTTTGGCCTTTAGAGGTGATCCACCAAGGAATTATAATGATTCAAGAAAAAAGGGTATTTGGCTCAAACCCTAGTTTTCTATCTCTATAGAAAAGGGTACTCTCCAACAAATTGGAATTATGTCGTTGTTTTGAAAAAGTCAACAACCCATCCACCCATAATAAGACTCCTCTTATTTATAGATGTGGGCAACCCACCTTAACAATTAAGGAATTGAGTTTATTTAATTAATTAAATTCTTTTAATTAATTAAGCTTCCTAATCTTATTAGGAATAAATGAGAGTACTTATATTAAATTAATTCCTAAACTCTTTTAGAAATTAAAATAATAATAATAATTGTAATAATATTAATAAGACTCTCTTATTAATTTATATTTAATATTTCTAAAATATTAAATAATAATATTAAGCTATTTAATTTATTCTATCACCATAGATTAAATTAAATATACATAACATATTATTACGATTATGCCATTAACTTCTTAAATAATTATTCTTCCTTTTATGGTGTGACCCTTTAGGTTCTCCATATTAAACCTATTTGTGAATAAATCAATTAGAATAATTCTAATCTTATTTAAATAAATAAATTAAATAATTAATTTATTTAAATAATATTTATTCTACAATAGGGATAAGCCTCCCTAACATCAACGACTTTTCGTATAATATAGATTTCAACATTAATCATTAAAGAACCTTTGAGTAAATAGTTACCGCATAATTCAATCCTTCCACCATACAATGTCCCAATTAAATATAAGACATGGAATTACCACAAGTCTTATTTTATTTAATTATATGTATTTTCGACTCTTAAATGCACAACTCCAAATAATGCAAATTAGAAACTCCTTTCTAATTTCATTCTCCGCCAACAAGGACTACTTGGGTTGTCATTTATCGAATCACATAGGACATTTCTCTTTTTTATTAGAAGTGGTAGATTCTTTATCGATTATACATTATCTCTACGTATAACTTATTATACCCAAGCATACCTTTGATATACCCTAAGGGTCTTAAGGAATAAGTCAAAGTATAACTCATCATACACAAGATACTATGATGATCTCAAGTCCAAGGATTACTTCAGACTACTATCACTACAGAATTCCTATCGACAGCAAATAAAACTCCATTAGGTATTCCTTAGCGAGCCACGCTCAAAGAACTTATTCTCTAATAAGCACCTACATACTTGCTTTAGTGTCTCCACACAAATGATCATGAGATCAATCATCCTCATCCAATGAAGCGAGTTAACGATGTACCAATCTATCCGGATTCACTAATCCCCAATTTAGTAATCCAATGATTGGGAACTATTTTAGTTTTAAGCTTTCTAAGAATTTAGATCTCATTAGAATAATCATCATCATTATTCTAAAAGCATTGCTTAAAACTACGGGTTTATAACATATTATAAAACAACATCATGTAGATAATTAAAAGCCTTTAATAAATTAATACTTTTTATTAATAAATAAAATAAGATTGTTACAAAGTATATGCTTTATCATCAAACATGATCGGCTTGTGTGTGCATATTACTTTCAATCTCCCACTTGCGCACTAAAGCCAATCGCCATCAGATCTTATACTCTTCTTCTCTAAGTGACGATTATCCCGTTGTTGGATAAGCTTTAGTTAATGGATATGTAATGTTGTTAATGAGAGTCCACTATCTCTATAGTGATTCCCATCTTCAATGATTCTAATAATCAAATGAAAGTGCCACAACACATGTTTAGATCCAAGATGAGACTTAGAACTATTCTTAGTTCAGAATGAACTTTTAATCCAAACAATCAACTTGCAGCTTCATTTATAGCTATATACTTTGTCTTTATCACTATACCAAAGAACTCTTTCATTGCTTGGAACCTTTCCAATTCAATCGCACCACCTGCTCAAGATAACGCTTTACCTTAAAGTAGATTTTCTGTCATCTTCGTCTGTCTGAAAAACTTGAGTCTGTTAAGCCCTCTATTTTTAATTAAGACCCACCATGTATGATCGCATCCTTAGTGTTGGTTAAGAACTTTAAGATGTTTTTCACTGACTCACAGTGAACTTCTCCAGAATATGACTGATCAACATCAGGTCTCGTATATTTTCATTACATACATGATTGTCACTCACGCGACCTCTCTTTTCGAGTCTGTGGGGGACTATTAAGAGAGATACACTCCATAGCTCATCGACATGAGACATCTCTTGAGTTTGCCATGCTAAACGACTTTAGCATCAAATGAATATACGCTCCTTGGGTTAAGTCGAGCATCCTCTTAAATCCATCTATATAGATTTATATCCCCAATTAAGATACTCTTCTCAAACCATTCATGGAGGAATGTTTAGACAACTTTATCATTATCGATTGTAGCATTAGTATGTCATTCCTTATCCGTAGTATATCAACATATAATATTAGGAATGTCACTAGCCGGCTTCCCCATCCAATTCTTTTGTACACACTAGAACTCTTACCTCATCAGATGTAACTCGATCATCATCTTCTATGATCGTACCTCATCATCATCATCCATGATGAATCCATACCTCCTAGGTATCTTCAAGACTATTTCGATTTACGATTCTGGGCCAGTGGTACAATAGTCTATCTACAGTGTTCCTCTTATTTGACTTATAGTGTTTTGTGGTTCTTGAAATCTTCAAGATCTATTATCCTCCCACTAGCCCCTTCAATGATAAACACCTTTATCTTAAGAAGAAGCGTGTTTCAGAACAAACACCTTTTTGCTAAGTAGAATTATAGAACATATACCCTAAACTTACTTTAGGATGTCCCACAAATCAGACATGTCAAATCTTGTTCCAAGCTTATCCTTCAAACCTTTTCACATAAGTTGACAACCCCTTATCTTAACATACTTAAGATTAGAATCCTCCCCGTCCATAACTTTTATGGAGTCTTGGGGCGGATTTTGAGGTTACCTTTTCAGAGATATGTAGCCATTTCTAGGACATAATCCTAGAAAAAGATACCGGAATGCTCAGAAAATCATTATGGACCGTACTCATGTCCAACAAGGTACAATTTTTCCTTTTAGATACATCAATCAATTATCAGTGTATCAAGAGGCGTCCATTATGAGAAAACCATTTGAGATGATCTAGAAACTTATCAGCACAAGTATTTATTCCTCGATCTAATCAAAGAATCTTAATACTTTGCCAATTTGTTTCATTTATGAATTCTTTGAACCTTTCAAATAATTCACACTTGTATTTCAAGAAATACACACATTCAACTCTTTGAATGATCATCTCCTTTTCTTATACTAGTTTATTCAATATGCAAAATTATTTTCACGTAAGTCAAGTATATAAAATCCATTAAGTAATATTTCAGCCTTCTATACAAAACATTATTATTATAAATAGAACAACAATTGTTCTTAAATATAATACCAAAGATGTCATCATCCAACAATAAAATGGAAATAATGTTTCCAACGAGAACCGGAATACAATAACAACTTATCGACTTAATAGACTTGCCTGTAGGCATTGCTAAACTATAAGTTTCTATGGCTAATGTAGCAACCTTTGCTTCATTTTCCACACATAGATTACTTATCTTTGTTTAACTTTCTACTTCGCTTGGTCCCTTCATAAATCTATATTTATGATAACCAAAGCTCGGTATCCAATACCCAAGTAGAACCTCGACTTAAAGAAAATTTATTTCAATCATGAACACAAATCAGATTAGAACCAAACTTCACTAAGCTTCTTTGGTTAGCCTCTGCAAGATGCTTCTCGCAGCTTTCTTACCAAGGTCCAAAGCTTATTGCAATGGAAGCAAACTCCTTTGCTATCCGTGACGCTTTTTCTTCTTATTATCCTTTGTTTATGCCTTTCTATATACCTTCTTTGAATCGCTTTTCTTTTCGTAAGATCCTTTGGCCCTACTTGTAAGACATGGTCTTTCTTGGTTGGAAAGTGACTCTCAACATTTATTTTTCAACATGTTAAGCAAATCAAATCAAGTTGATATCTAGCTTGTTTATATGAAAAATTCACAACAATTGTGAAAGGAGTCCGGAGTGAGTGCAAGATCAAATCTTGGCTCAACTTTCCATCCATGACAAAACCAAGTTGTCTAATCGATCAATCAAATTGATAATGTTTAGGACTTTTATTCAGACTTATAGTGCCATCGGCCATTCTAGATCGGAAGAGCTCCTTAGATATCTCGATATCTATTAGTCCTACTTTTCTCACCATCAACTACTTGATGTGCGTGAATATAAGAGAATCCATAGTTTCATCTTCGACGTCAAGCTCGTTACTCACGGATACGAGCATGATGCATTGAGCTAATCATGCATCATCTTGCCACTTTCTAAAAGTAGCAATCTCTTCCTCAAAGGCATTGTCGCAACCATCGCGAGGATAGGCGATTATGACATAAGATAGCTTTTTCACCCATGAGAACTATTCTCAAATTCCTTAACCAATCCATTTAATTCTAAGATGGTTAATTTAGCATCTAATATGCTTCATGATGATAGTAATTTTAGACATTGTAAAAAATTTCTCAGACGCAGCACCCGCTTAATAAAACCCATACATTCATGCATCCAACTAAAATAAAATCCAATCGCATTGGTCAATCAATAATCCATAATCAATCCCATTTATTATCATACACATCACCATACGCATCAATAAATAACATTCATCTTATGAATAATAAACATTTAATATATATATTGATATCATTTAATGGACAAATTTAGTTAGTATAAAATCTAATTTTAAATTAAAATAAACTCCTTTATTTTAATCCAAATTTAAATCAAAATAAAACTATTTTATTTTAATTTATCCAATTTTGAATAAAATAAACTATTTTATTTTAATCAAAATCTTTAATCAAAATAAACTCCTTTATTTTAATTAATTATGGAATCCAATTCCATGTATAAAAAATATTAAATTATTAAAGGAAAAACGGATTATCTTTCCTATTCACAAATAAACTCCTTTATTTTGAATAATATGAAATCTTATTTCATATTTAAATAAACTCTTTTATTTAAGGAAACACGGATTTTCTTTCCTATTCACAAATAAACTCCTTTATTTTGAATAATATGAAATCTTATTTCATATTTAAACAAACTCCTTTATTTAAGAAAAGATGGATTTACTTCCCTATTCACAAATAAAATCCATTATTTTAGGAAAAATAAAATCCAATTTCAACTCCAATTAGTTATCATGGAATCCAATTCCAACTCTAATTAGTTAGCATGAAATTCTAATTTTAAAATTAAAATAAACCATTTTTATTTTAAGATTAAAATAAACCTTTTATTTTAAAATTAAAATAAACTTTTATTTTAAGATTAAAATAATTATATATATATATATATATATATATATTTCAATTTTAAAATTAAAATAAACTCTTTTTATTTTAATATTAAATAAACTTTTATTTTAAAATTAAAATAAACATTTTATTTTAATTATAAAATAATTAAGAATAATATATATATATAGTATATATATATATATATATATATAATTATATATATATATATATATAATAAACGTCTAAATACAATTCGGTAATTTCAAAAAAACATGTGATAAAAAAATGCTTTGCATGCTCCCCAGTAACTTCCTATTGACAATTCGGTAATTTCAAAAAAAACATGTGATATATATAATCCTGTTAACAAGTAAACATATCCGGAAAAGCAAAAATTCGGCACCTTTTATATATCAACATAATAAAATCACGTGATCTCTAAATTACCGAATCCAATATTCGCCTTCTTTTTTTTTTTTTTTTTAATTTAATACAACAAAATTATGCCCAATTAAATTATTCTAAACACATATCAATATATATATATCAAATTAAAATAATTAATAATTCGCATAAAGGTTTGGCTCTGATGCCACTGTTAGGTTTGTAATATTCATGGGCGCAATCAAATTACACAAATTAAGCGGAATCGTGTAAAATCATAGTTTAAAAATTTTTACAAACCATATACCCGGATCACTCTTTATGCATAATTATTAATTAAACGAAAAGATAAAGAATAAAATCATACCCTCAAGATCGAAATCCCTCGTGCACAAGTTCACCTCCAAATCCTTTCGCTCAACTTGAATCCACCGGGGTTTTGTTCCTTCCTTTCGATCAACGTTAGCCACCCATATGTTTGGCCTCTAGAGGTGATCCACCAAGGAATTATAATGATTCAAGAAAAAGGGTATTTGGCTCAAACCCTAGTTTTCTATCTCTATAGAAAAGGGTACTCTCCAACAAATTGGAATTATGTCGTTGTTTTGAAAAAGTCAACAACCCATCCACCCATAATAAGACTCCTCTTATTTATAGATGTGGGCAACCCACCTTAACAATTAAGGAATTGGGTTTATTTAATTAATTAAATTCTTTTAATTAATTAAGCTTCCTAATCTTATTAGGGATAATTAATTAAACTCTTTTAATTAATTTAACCTCCTAATCTTATTAGGAATAAATGAGAGTACTTATATTAAATTAATTCCTAAACTCTTTTAGAAATTAAAATAATAATAATTGTAATAATATT
This sequence comes from Panax quinquefolius, assembly GCA_020205615.1. Lineage (NCBI taxonomy): Eukaryota > Viridiplantae > Streptophyta > Magnoliopsida > Apiales > Araliaceae > Panax > Panax quinquefolius. Next base: position 17,829,913 of record CM035151.1, on the reverse strand, counting down.
AATAAGACTCTCTTATTAATTTATATTTAATATTTCTAAAATATTAAATAATAAATATTAAGCTATTTAATTTATTCTATCACCATAGATTAAATTAAATATACATAACATATTATTATGATTATGCCATTAACTTCTTAAATAATTATTCTTCCTTTTATGGTGTGACCTTTAGGTTCCCCATATTAAACCTAGTTGTGAATAAATCAATTAGAACAATTCTAATCTTATTTAAATAAATAAATTAAATAATTAATTTATTTAAATAATATTTATTCTACAATAGGGATAAGCCTCCCTAACGATCAACGACTTTCCGGATAATATAGATTTCAACATTAATCATTAAAGAACCTTTGAGTAATAGTTACCGCATAATTTAATCCTTCCACCATACAATGTCCCAATTAAATATAAGACATGGAATTACTCATCAAGTCTTATTTTATTTAATTATATGTATTTCGACTCTTAAATGCACAACTCAAATAATGCAAATTAGAAACTCCTTTCTAATTTCATTCTCGCCGCCCAAGGACTACCGGGTTGTCATTTATCGAATCACATAGACATTTCTCTTCTTTTATTAGAAGTGGTAGATTCTTTATTGATTATACATTATCTCCACGTACAACTTATTATACCCAAGCATACCCTTTGATATACCCTAAGGGTCTTAAGGAATAAGTCAAAGTATAACTTATCATACACAAGATACTATGATGATCTCAAGTCCAAGGATTACTTGTAGACTACTATCACTACAGAATTCCTATCGACAGCAAATAAAACTCCATTAGGTATTCCTTAATGAGCCACGCTCAAAGGAACTTATTCTCTAATAAGCACCTACATACTTGCTTTAGTGTCTCCACACAAATGATCATGAGATCAATCATCCTCATCCAATGAAAGCAAGCAACGTATGTACCAATCTATCCGAATTCACTAATCCCCAATTTAGTAATCCAATGATTGGGAACTATTTTAGTTTTAAGCTTTCTAAGAATTTAGATCTCATTAGAATGATCATCATCATTATTCTAAAAGCATTGCTTAAAACTATGGGTTTATCACATATTATAAAACAGCATCATGTAGATAATTAAAAGTCTTTAATAAATTAATACTTTTTATTAATAAATAAAATAAGATTGTTACAAAGTATATGCTTTATCATCAAACATGATTGGCTTGTGTGCATATTACTTTCAATAGAGACTTTGTGCTAGTGTGCGTAGATGATGAAAATTGCAAATGGAAGATGAGAGCATCAAGTATTCGAAAAACCAGTCTGTTCAAGGTGAGGGAATTCAATGACATTCACACGTGTTCACCAACGTATTTCGGGAGACCACGACAAGCAAATAGTGAGTTGGTCAGCGAATGCATAATGCATAAATTAACAAATTTGAAGAAAATATACACACCAACCGATATTGTCGAGGACATGATGACAGAATATAATGTGTCCATCTCTTACCAAAAAGCATGGAGATCAAGGAGAAAGCGTTAGAAAAGGTAAGAGGAAATCCACACGACTACTCATTGATCCCATCATGGTTACACATGTCGCAGAAAAATAAATCCAGTAACAATTTAAAACACATTATTATTTTTCATGATTAGTTGATTACTCAATTCAACCGATTTGGTTGCTATAATGTGCATTAGTTACCTACCTCATATTTATAATTTTAAATGAGTTCTACCGATTTTTTATATTAATGTTTACTCAAAGAAATACATTGGTTATCAGTAATGCAACCGTTTATTATCGCTTAATAATATCTTGATTATCAGATAGCAATATGTTGTTTATCAGATAATGTCAGTTTTTGTTATCGAAAAACATTATACTATCTAATGTTTGTCTTGGTTATCGTAAGACAATATGTTTGTTATTGCCTAATGTTATCTTAGTTATCGTCTGCTGTAGAATCGTTGGTTAATGCATATAATGATATCTTAGTAATCAGATAGAAATATGTTTTTTCTTGTATAATGTCAGTTTTGATTCTTCAAAAACATTATACTATCTAATGTCAGATTGTTATCAGAAGAAATATGTTGGTTACTTGTCTAATGCTATCTTGGTTACTTTGTAACATTATAATTGTCTAATGTTTTATTGTTAATGACAAATGTCAGATTAGTTATCGTAACAAAAGATATTAGTTATCGATTGTGTAACAATATATTGGTTCTTGTATAACAATATATTCCTTCTCGCTTTTGGTTATTGCTTAATGTTTGGATAATTTGTTGCTAACTAATGTCGACTTGGATAATTGACATTAAATACATTGGTTATCGCTTCACTCTTGTCTTGTTTATCAGATAAAAATTATATTGTCCAATGTCAGTCTTGGTTATCGTATGACAATAATTTGCTATCGCTCTAATGTTGTCTTGGTTACTTTGTAGCATTATACTACTTATAATTCTATTGATAATGTTGATGTTTCATAACAGTTTCACACAGACTCTTGAGTTGGAAACAAATGCTCGTTTCAAATATTTATTCTTCGCTTTATTGAGCATCCATTCAATCATGGCATCATTGCTTTCCAATTATTGTAATCGATGGCACATTCATACAATCAACTTACGGAGGGACACTATCGATAAGAAGCACCACAAGATGCAAACCAAAACATTGTTCCGATTGCTTTTGCAAAGGGTTGACAAAAATAAAACGAATTATCTTGGAGATGGTTTTTCATGAATTTATGAACCGCTTGTGGAGTAAGGGAAGGCCAATGCATTGTTTCGTATAGACATGAAGCAATAATACAAGGATCAATTATGTGTTTCAGGATGTCATGATGCTTCCTCGCATATACCATATAATCGAAAGGTTTGTAATATTCAAGAACGCAATCAAATTGCAAAAAAAATGCTAAACGCAGTAAAAAATCGTAGTTTAAAAATTTTTACAAACCATATACCCTATGATCACCCTTTATGCATAATTATTAATTAAACGAAAAGATAAAGAATAAAATCATACCTCAAGATCGAGCTTCCTCGTGTACAAGTTCACCTCCAAATCCTTTCGCTCAACTCAATCCACCCGGTTTGGTTCCTTCCTTTCGATCAACGCAGCCACCCAAATGTTTGGCCTCTCTAGAGGTGATCCACCAAGGAAGAAAAAAATTCAAGAAGATGGGTATGGCTCAAACCCTAGTTTTCTATCTCTATAGAAAAGGGTATACTCTCCAACAATCGAATTATTACGTATGTTGTAAAAGTCAACAACCCCACCACCCATAATAAGACTCTCTTATTTATAGATGTGGCAACCCACCTTAACAATTAAGAAATTGGGTTTTATTTAATTAATTAAATTCTTTTAATTAATTAAGCTCCCTAATCTTATTAGGATAATTAATTAAACTCCTTTAACTAATTTTCCTTCCTAATCCAATTAGAATAAATGAGAGTACTTATATTAAATTAATTCCTAAACTCTTTTAGAAATTAAAATAATAATAATTGTAATAATATTAATAAGACTCTCTTATTAATTTATATTTAATATTTCTAAAATATTAAATAATAATATTAAGCTATTTAATTTATTCTATCACCATAGATTAAATTAAATATACTTAACATATTATTACGATTATGCCATTAACTTCTTAAATAATTATTCTTCCTTTTATGGTGTGACCTTTAGTTCTCCATATTAAACCCTATTGTGAATAAATCAATTTAGATAATTTAATCTTATTTAAATAAATAAATTAAACAATTAATTTATTTAAATAAATAATATTTATTCTACAATAGGATAAGCCTCCCTAATGATCAACGACTTTCCGTATAATATAGATTTCAACATTAATCATAAAAGAACCTTTCGAGTAAATAGTTACCGCATAATTCAATCCTTCCACCATACAATGTCCCAATTAAATATAAGACATGGAATTACCACAAGTCTTATTTTATTTAATTATATGTATTTCGATCCTTAAATGCACAACTCAAATAATGCAAATTAGAAACTCCTTTCTAATTTCATTCTCGCTTGCCAAGGACTACCGGGTTGTCATTTATCGAATCACATAGACATTTCTCTTTTTATATTGTAGTGGTAGATTCTTTATCGATCATACATTATCTCCATGCATAACTTATTATACCCAAGCATACCCTTTGATATACCCTAAGGGTCTTAAGGAATAAGTCAAAGTATAACTCATCATACACAAGATACTATGATGATCTCAAGTCCAAGGATCACTTGACTACTATCACTACAGAATTCCTATCGACAGCAAATAAAACTCCATTAGGTATTCCTTAGCGAGCCACGCTCAAAAGGAACTTATTCTCTAATAAGCACCTACATACTTGCTTTAGTGTTCCACACAAAAATGATCATGAGATCAATCATCCTCATCCAACGAAAGCAAGCAACGATGTACCAATCTATCCTGATTCACTAATCCCCAATTTAGTAATCCAACGATTGGGAACTATTTTAGTTTTAAGCTTTCTAAGAATTTAGATCTCATTAGAATGATCATCATCATTATTCTAAAAGCATTGCTTAAAACTACGGGTTTATCACATATTATAAAACAAAGATCACGTAGATAATTAAAAGCCTTTAATAAATTAATACTTTTTATTAATAAATGAATAAGATTGTTACAAAGTATATGCTTTATCATCAAACATGATCGGGCTTGTGTGCATACTACTTTCAATCTCCCACTTGCACTAAAGCCAATCGCCATGGTATCTTATACTCTTCTTCTCTAAGTGACGATTATCCCGCCGCTGATAAGCTTTAGTTAATGGATATGTAATGTTGTTCATGAGAGTCCACTATCTCTATAGTGATTTCCCATCTTTCAATGATTCTAATAATCAAATGAAAGTGCCACAACACATGTTTAGATCCAAGATGAGACTTAGAACTATTCCTAGTTCTCAGAATGAACTTTTAATCCAAACAATCAACTCATAGCCTTCATTTATAGCTATATACTTTGTCTTTATCACTAAACCAAAGAACTCTTTCATTGCTTTGAACCTTTCCAATTCACTCGCACCACTGCTCAAGATAACGCTTTACCTTAAAGTGGATTTTTCTCGTCATCTTGTCTCCGTCTCCCGAAAAACTTGAGTCTCATAAGCCTCTAGTTTTAATTTAGACCCACCATGAATATGATCACATCCTTAGTGCCTAAGTAAGCACTTTAAGATGTTTTTCACCGACTCATAGTGAACTTCTCCATAATACGACCGATCAACATCGTGTCTCGTGATATTTCATCATCATCATACATGATTGTCACTCATGCGACCTCTCTTTTCGTGAGTCTCGTGGGGACTATTAAGAGAGATACACCCATAGCTCATCAACACGAGACATCTCTTGAGTTTGCCATGCTAAACGACTTTTAGCATCAAATGAATATACGCTCGGGTTAAGTCGAGCATCCTCTTAAATCTATCTATATAGATTTATATCCCCAATTAAGATACTCTTCCCAAATCATTCATGGAGGAATGTTTAGACAACTTTATCTTTACCGATCAGAGCATTGGTATGTCATTCCTCATCCGTAGTATATCAACATATAATACTAGAATGTCACGATGCTCCCAATCGACCCTTTTGTACACACTAGGTTCATTCTTATTTTGATAAAATCAAACTCTTTTGATCGCTTCATCAAAACGAATGTTCCATATTTGAGAAACTTTTCAATCCATTTCTCCGAGTGTTCACAACACTTACCTCATCGTGATGTAATCGATCATCATCTTCTATGATGTGTACCTCATCATCATCATCTATGATGAATCCATACCTCCTAGGTATCTTCTGTACTATTCCGTATTTACGATCTCAATGGGTACAATAGTCTATCTATAGTTCCTCTTATTCGACTTATAAGTGTTTTTGTGTTCTCTTGAACTTTTCAAGATCTATTATCCTCCCACTAGCCCCTTTCAATGATAAACACCTTTATCTTTGTAAGCGCTGTTTTCAGAACAAACACCTTTTGCTAAGTAGATTATAGAACATATACCCTAAACTTACTTTTAGATGTCCCACAAATCAGACTTGTCAAATCTTGTCCCAAGCTTATCCTTTGAAACCTTTTCACATAAGTCGACAACCCTTATCTTAACATACTTAAGATTAGAATCCTCCCCGTCCATAACTTTTATGGAGTCTTCAATGGATTTTGAGGTTACCTTTTTCGTAGATATGCAATTATTTCTAGTGACATGATCCCTGTAAGGATACCGAATGCTCAGTGAAAATCATTATGGACCGCACTATGTCCAACAAGGTACGATTTTTCCTTTCGATACATCAATCAATTATTATGATCGAGAGGTGTCCATTATGAGAAAACCATTTGAGATGATCTAGAAACTTATCATCACAAGTATTTATTCCTCGATCTAATCAAAGAATCTTAATACTTTGCCAAATTTGTTTCACTTCTCAATTTTTTCAACCTTTCAAATAATTCACACTTGTATTTCAAAAATAAATACACACATTCAACTCTTTCAATGATCATCTCCTTTTCTTATACTAGTTTGTTCAATATGCAAAATTATTTTCACGTAAGTCAAGTATACAAAATTTATTAAGTAATATTCCAGCTCTATACAAAACATTATTATTATAAATAAACAACAATTGTTCTTAATTATAATACCAAAGATTTCATCATCCAACAATAAAATGGAAATAATATTTTTAACAAGAACCGAATACAATAACAACTTATCGACTTAATAGATTTGCCCAGTAGCATTGCTAAACTATAAGTTTCTATGGCTAATGCAAAGAACCTTTGCTTCATTTTCCACACATAGATTACTTATATTTGTTTAGCTTTCTACTTCGCTTGGTCCCTTCATAAATCTATATTTATGATAACCAAAGTCAGATCCAATACCCAAGTAGAACCTCGACTTAAAGAAAAATTTATTTCAAATCATGAACAAAAAATCAGATTTGAACCAAAACTTCACTAAGCTTCTTTGTTAGCCTCTCGCAAGATGCTTCTCGCAGCTTTTTTTCAAAGGTCCAGCTTATTGCAAAGGGAAGCAAACCCTTTGCTATCCGTATCGCTTTTTTGTTCTTATTATCCTTTGTTTACGCCTTTCTATTTACCTTCTTTGAATCGCTCTTCTTTTTTCGTAAGATCCTTTGCCCCTACCAAGAAGACTTGATCTTTCTTGGTTGAAAGTGACTCTCAACATTTTTCAATATGTTAAGCAAATCAACAGGTCGATATCTAGCTTGTTCATATGAAAAAAATTCACAACAATTGTGAAAGGAGTCCGGAGTGAGTGCAAGATCAAATCTTGCTCAACTCTCCATCCATGACAAAACCAAATATTGTCCTAATCGATCAATCAAATTGATTATGTTAAGAACTTTTTTCTGCATTTATAGTGCCATCGGCCATTCTAGATCTAAGAGCTCCTTAGATATCCGATATCTATCACCCCACTTTCCTCACCATCAACTACTTGATGCAAGAATATAAGAGAGCATCCATAGTTTCATGTCGACGACAAGCTCAAGTACTCATGGATGCGAGCATGATGATGCATCGAGCCAATCACAGATCATCTCGCCACTTTCTAAAAGTAGCAATCTCTTCCTCGAGGCATTGTCTCGCAACTATCATAGGATAGGCGATTATGACATAAGATAGCTTTTCACCATGAGAACTATTCTCAAATTCCTTAACCAATCCGCTTAATTCTTGGCCCGTTAATTTAGCATCTAATATGCTTCGCAAAGGATAGTAATTTTAGACATTGTAAAATTCTCAGAAATGAATTTGTAATTAACAACATTTTAACATACATTCTTTTATTAATTACCAAAATAAATTAGGTCTTGTTTTAAATTGGTATCTCCCACTATTTTCTTCAAACTATATTACCTCACTTATATAGTTCTAAGAAAATCTAATTAAAGATTTGCTAGTGAGAATAAGGATCCCATTTCAAATGTATATAGCCTTGTGGTGACACAACAAACTATATATAAATAAATAGTAGACAACTTTTGTCAATTACATCAACTATGCAACTCCTTTTCTTTTTTGCCTCTTAGATTATTTTGATCAAGTGGTGGCACATCCGAATCAAAATTATCCAAGTTAAGTCCACCTAGCACTCCATATATTCAAAAAGAAAAATATCATCCTCAGGTGACACAACAAAACAATATTGTTCAATTTTCTTTATAAGCATCAAATGTGATAAATTAACATCTTAAATACTTAATACTTGCTTCAGGGTGACACAACAAACTCATATTAAATATTTAATACTCTATTAATTTTATCATGCTAGAAGGCTTACGCTCGATATTCCAAATATCTTTGAACGCTAGACTTAATATAAAAAATCGAGGGGTTTGTTATTAATTTGTCTCATCTTGCTTAGCGCATGCATTTATATATATATATATAAAATACGCTATATATATTAATGAACAAGCATGTTTGTATAATATATAATATATATATATATATAGTATGCATATATAATACTATATTCTACCCTGATTGATTATGGACTTTTATTCTAGTTTGTCTCACTAGAGCCACCAAGTGAACCAAAAGGTCAAACCCTAGGGTGCAAGAAATAATATTTAAATATAACTATTACATTTAAACCCTGCTCCATTACAAACGGGTCTTCAAGCGCTTCGCTTTGTTTTCTTTGATCTCCAATTTTTCAAAATTAATTCTAACTATTCCTATTACAAAACTATTTAAAATAAATAGAAACCTCGATCGCTAAATAAGGGGAAGTACATAGAGGGAGATAGAATTTACATTAAGAAAAAATTAGAGAAGACGAGGTACACGCAGAATTCCATTTAATAAAACCCATACATTCACGCATCCAACTAAAATAAAATCCAATCATATCGTCAATAATATCCATAATCAATCCCATTTATTATCATACACATCATCATACGCATCAATAAATAACATTCATCTTATGAATAATAAACATTTAATATATATATCGATATCATTTAATGGGCAAATTTAGTTAGTATAAAAAATCTAATTTTTGAATCAAAATAAACTCCTTTATTTTAATCCAAATTTAAATCAAAATAAAACTATTTTATTTTAATTTATCCAATTTTGAATAAAATAAACTATTTTATTTTAATCAAAATCTTTAATCAAAATAAACTCCTTTATTTTAATTAATTATGGAATCCAATTCCATGTAAAAAAAAAAATTTTAATTAAAATAAACTCTTTTATTTTAATTAATTATGAATCCAATTCCATGTAAAAAAAAAAACTTTTATTATTAAAGGAAACACTTGATTTTCTTTTCTATTCACAAATAAACTTTTTTATTTTGAATAATATGAAATCTTATTTCATATCTAAATAAACTCCTTTATTTAAGGAAATTATTGATTCTTTTTCCTATTCACAAATAAACTCTTTTATTTTGAATAATATGAAATCTTTTTCATATTTAAATAAACTCCTTTATTTAAGAAAAATTTCTTTTTATTTCCTATTCACAAATAAACTCCTTTATTTTTAAAATAATATGAAATCTTATTTCATATCCAATAAACTCCAATTTAAGGAAAAATAAATCCAATTTCAACTCCAATTAGTTATCATGGAATCCAATTCCAACTCTAATTAGTTAAGATGAAATTTAATTTTAAAATTAAAATAAACTTTTTTTTATTTTAATATTAAAATAAACCTTTTATTTTAAAATTAAAATAAACTTTTTATTTTAATTATAAAATAAACCTTTATATATATATATATATATATATATATATATATATATATATATATATATATATATATATATATATATATATATATATATATATATATATATATATATATATATATATATATATATATATATATATATATATATATATATATATATATATATATATATATATATATATATATATATATATATATATATATATATATATATATATATATATATATATATATATATATATATATATATATATATATATTATATATATATTTATATTATATATTTTTTTTTTACTCCTATATATATAAATAAATATTCATAATTTAAATTTCAAAATAAAATTTAAATCAATTTATATATATATTATATATATAATTCAATTTAATTTTTTCAATTAAAAATTTTTTTTTTAAAAATCATAAAAAATATTTTTTTTTTTTTTTTTTTTTTTTTTTTTTTTTTAAATTTTATACAATAAAATTATGCCCAATTAAATTGTTCTAAACACATATCAATATACATATCAAATTAAAACAATTAATAATTCGTATAAAGGTTCGCTCGATGCCACCGTTAGGTTTGTAATATTCAAGAACGCAATCAAATTGCAAAAAAATGCTAAAACGCAAAAAAATCGTTTTTAAAAATTTACAAAACCATATACCCGATCACCCTTTATGCATAATTATTAATTAAACGAAAAGATAAAGAATAAAATCATACCTCAAGATCGAGCTTCCTCGTGTACAAGTTCACCTCCAAATCCTTTTCGCTCAACTCAATCCACCGGTTTGGTTCCTTCCTTCGATCAACGCTAGCCACCCAAGTGTTTGGCCTCTGAGGTGATCCACCAAGGAAAAAAGAAAATTCAAGAAGATGGGTATTTGGCTCAAACCCTAGTTTTTCTATCTCTATAGTAAAAGGGTGCATTCTCCAACAAAATCGAATTATTACGTATGTCAAAAAAGTCAACAACCCATACCACCCATAATAAGACTCTCTTATTTATAGATGTGGGCAACCCACCTTAACAATTAAGGAATTGGGTTTTATTTAATTAATTAAATTCTTTTAATTAATTAAGCTCCCTAATCTTATTAGGATAATTAATTAAACTCCTTTAACTAATTTTCCTTCCTAATCCAATTAGAATAAATGAGAGTACTTATATTAAATTAATTCCTAAACTCTTTTAGAAATTAAAATAATAATAATTGTAATAATATTAATAAGACTCTCTTATTAATTTATATTTAATATTTCTAAAATATTAAATAATAATATTAAGCTATTTAATTTATTCTATCACCATAGATTAAATTAAATATACTTAACATATTATTACGATTATGCCATTAACTTCTTAAATAATTATTCTTCCTTTTATGGTGTGACCTTTTTAGTTCTCCATATTAAACCTATTGTGAATAAATCAATTAGAATAATTTAATCTTATTTAAATAAATAAATTAAACAATTAATTTATTTAAATAAATAATATTTATTCTACAATAGGATATGTTCTCCCTAATGATCAACGACTTTCCGTATAATATAGATTTCAACATTAATCATAAAAGAACCTTTCGAGTAAATAGTTACCGCATAATTCAATCCTTCCACCATACAAATGTCCCAATTAAATATAAGATATGGAATTACCACAAGTCTTATTTTATTTAATTATATGTATTTCGATCCTTAAATGCACAACTCCAAATAATGCAAATTAGAAACTCCTTTCTAATTTCATTCTCGCCGCCAAGGACTACCGGGTTGTCATTTATCTAATCACATAGACATTTCTCTTTTTATTGTAAGTGGTAGATTCTTTATCGATCATACATTATCTCCACGTATAACTTATTATACCCAAGCATACCCTTTGATATACCCTAAGGGTCTTAAGGAATAAGTCAAAGTATAACTCATCATACACAAGATACTACGATGATCTCAAGTCCAAGGATCACTTGACTACTATCACTACAGAATTCCTATCGACAGCAAATAAAACTCCATTAGGTATTCCTTAGCGAGCCAATGCTCAAAGAACTTATTCTCTAATAAGCACCTACATACTTGCTTTTTTAGTGTCTCCACACAAAATGATCATGAGATCAATCATCCTCATCCAACGAAAGCAAGCAACGATGTACTAATCTATCCTGATTCACTAATCCCCAATTTAGTAATCCAACGATTGGGAACTATTTTAGTTTTAAGCTTTCTAAGAATTTAGATCTCATTAGAATGATCATCATCATTATTCTAAAAGCATCGCTTAAAACTACGGGTTTATCACATATTATAAAACAAAGATCATGTAGATAATTAAAAGCCTTTAATAAATTAATACTTTTATTAATAAATGAATAAGATTGTTACAAAGTATATGCTTTATCATCAAACATGACAGAAATATTAAATGTTACTTATTAATATTGCTTTCTTCTGCATAATATTACTAATTAATGTTGAATTGTTAATCGCCTAATTAATGTTAAATGCTTTTGGTTAAACTGTATACACTACTATAATTTTTACTAACTAATAATAACTTGTAACTAATCGCTAATGGTAACTTGGTTACTATGAAATATTATATTGGTTGTCAATTAATACTTAATTGCTTAATGCATATCATTATAATGGTTACTAATACTATTCATTGAGTTGGTTACTATGTATCATTATATTATTATTACTAAGTGATACTTGTTTGGTTACTCTTAATAATTAAAATGTTATTACTGAGTCATAATTGGTTATTGATAAGATCATTATATTGGTTACTAACCGATGCTTCTTTGGTTACTCAGATATAATAATAATGTTATCGCTAAGTCAAGTTAATGCTTAGTTACTTGTTTTGTAATTATAACATCGAGTTGTTTAATTTAATATGTATTCTTTTTTCGATAATGAAAATGATTCCAACAGTACTTTATTCTAACAACAATTAATTTGTGATGTAGGTCGAGACATCAAACTTAGTGATTTTTACTTTGTTTACGATATGTTGTCAAACAATATATTGTGGACATCGACCAAAAGAACATGCACACGTGGAAAATTTCAAGATCACGAGATGCCATGTCCGCACGTCAACAATTTACATGAAAGAAGTTTAAATTTAAGTCATTATGATTTTTGCTCAAAAAATACTATAAAACAACTTTGGTCGATTACATATTCAGATTCAATCATGTCATAGATGACAAAAAAACTGGATGTACAAGAAGAAGTAAGAAATATGGTTCTAAAACCAATTTAACACAAGAAGACCAAATTGAAGACCAAAAGTAGGAGGTACAAACACGGATCCGAAATTAAAATTCAAAACAAATGCAAGAAAAGCAAGAGAAAGGACACAACAGAAAACCTCGCAATAATCCAATTTGCTTTTAAGACCAAAAAACCTCGATATAATGCATTTATATTAAGAGTGTAGATACATGTATATATAATTGTTTACTACCATTAACCATAAACCACATAGATGGTAACATTTTGATTTTGTACAATAACCAACATTTTATTGATTAAAGCATTTGATTTCAATTCATTATGAGTTGCCAATACAATTGGGAACCCACAAAAGTACACTCGCTTACTTGACAATTATTCCAAATATAAATTGTAAATTATTTGGTTACTAACATAAAGTCAAATGGTTACTCTTATATAACAATTTGGATACCAACCTGAACATCTCAAAATATATTTAATTTAATATGATAGTTATACAAATGACCATCATATATAAAAATGGAATCTCTTAATTAAAATTAATGTGTTTCCATCATGATGATACACTAAAAAAACTCATACATTTAACAATTCATAACATTCGTGATACAAATTTATAATCGTTTTGATATAAACTAAAACAAATATTGTTAACATATATTTGTGTTAATCGATATATTATGATTTTATCAAATTTTATTACAATTTGTTTACTTGTATAAACATAATATGGTGACCATAAGAGTAAACTATTTGGTTACTTATTTGTTATAACAATAAACAAAATATAACAAATAGGTAACCAAATATTTAGATAACAATCACCAAAACAAATTTTTTTGTTAACTAATGTATACTCTCACCTATACATTTAACAATAATTATATGTCCCGATACATTTAACAACAGCTTATATGTCCCAAACAATATTGTATATCTCTGCTTACTTATCAAAACATTAAATGGTTACCCTTTTATATATATTTGGTTACCAATCGTACATTTCAATATAATGTAGCAAAACACAAACTTAAAACGAATCAAATACCAACAACACACAAAATTAATTCTAAAACCGATATTATAATAACATATGAAATCCCATCTATATAAGATTCAAAGAATCATCCTTAATGAACCATACAAAATTGTTGTGTATATTAAAAATAAAAATACGTAACACAATTCATAATTTACAACACAACAATATCCTCAACTAATCAAAATGGAACAAATCTTCCCGAAAATTCTCTCGCACCCTCATATCCCTCCAATTGTTTGTTCCTTCCATGCATATATAGGTTTGTGTATAACTTCTTCCGATATCACAAGAATGGGGAATGGAATAGAATTTCATCAATCTTCCGATGAATGACATGCTCGCTAAGAAAAAACAAATTGTGAACAACCCGCAATCACCGTACAAATGCACAAAAGATAACCAAAATCAATACTAGAATCAACCTATATATAACACATATCGCTTTTATACAAGAACTAAACATTTACAACATAGTAACCAAAAACATTATATACGACAAGAACTAAAATAATTAAATATAATAATTCAAAAATTGAAAACAATGTAACCCTTACCCATCCACTTGTTCAGGAACCGACTCTGCAAATTCTAACTCAATTATGTCATTTTCCTCCTTATTGCGATACGGTTCGCTGGTAAAGTCAATGTCACTCCTATCCCTCCAAAATCCAATCTTGCGCAATAAAGTGAAAAGAATAAATATATAAGGTTCACAAACATCCATGATTTTTGTTTGCATGGATTTCTTTTGGGTCATAGAGAATTATAAATGCTAGACGCTCACGATGCACATCAAACGTTAACAAAAACCAATGGTCCAAATGATGACATATGTATGGGGAACAAAACATAGTCAACATTTTTCCATGGTGTGTTGACATCCATAAACAAATCCATGAATGTACTCAAAGAATATCACCTCCCCATATAACACTTTTATCTCAGCATTTTTATTTGTATACTCTTCAAAAAGAGAGGTCATCTTGGCATGGAACCAACAATCCGTAGTCGTTGCTTCTTTATATGCACAAAGATCGTAATGTCCGCCAATTTACTTAAAGTAATATAATGCAACATCGATATGTCAATAAAAAAAAATATATTAATAGTGTTGAAAAAATAACATTATGTAATCAATGTAACTAACATCATTAACGCTAGTTACTTAAACATCTAAATAATGTACCATAACTATAAAAACATAATTTAAAAAAAATATAAACATGTATGATGCTAACCAACACACACACACACACACACACACACATATATATATATATATGATAAGAACTAAACAATTATATAATAGTAATCAAACTGTTGTAATATAGTAACCAAACAAAGAATATGATAGTAACAAAACAAAACAGCTTATACGACAAAGAATAAAATGCAGTTATATGATAAGAACCAACAACTTTTATCATAAGAACCAAAACATGTTTATATATCAACATATCGCTTTATATGATGGTAACAAAAAACATATATAAAACATATATGATAGAACCAAAAAATTATATAATAGTAACCAAAAAGTTGTACGATATTAACAAAACAAAGAATATGATAGTAATAAAACGGTATATGACAATAACAAAAGCAGTTATATGACAAAGAACTAACCACTTATATCATAAAGAACCAAAACATGTTTATATAGTAACATATCAATTTATATGTTGGCAAACCAAAACATATATAAAACATATATCATAGTAACTGCATACAATTATATAATAGTAAACAAATAGTTGTATACTAGTAACCAAACAAGAATATAATAATAACAAAACATATATATGACAAGAACTCAACCACTTATATCATAAAGAACCAAAACATGCTTAAATATTAACATATCATTTTATATGATGGTAACCAATATATATATAAAACATTTATGATAAGAACCAAACAATTATATAATAAGTAACCAAATAGTTGTATGATAAGAACAAAACAAGAATATAATAGTAACAAAACAAATATACGACACAAGAATAAAATGATATATACGACAAGAATCAACACCATTAAAGCTATTTACTTAAACAAATAAATAATGTAACCATAAATATAGAAACATAATTTAAAAAAAAAAGAACTCACATCATCGCTCAACCATTGCCTGTGAGTCTTTAATTTATAAAACCACATTTTAGATGAAATCGGGATAGACCCAAATACAAAAGCGGTGTTCGATAATGTCATTCTTCCCGTAAAATTTGTCCATCCTTCAATAGAAAAACATATTAGTATACACGCTGACATTAACAATCACCATGTTAATATACACACTACCCAAAAGCAAATTTATTTGTTTCATAAAAAACTATAGCATTGTTAATAAAGAAAACAAACCTTTTCCCCGTTGTTAAGTCCTATTTTAAACCACTCGCTCAAACAATGCCTCTTCAAATTGACTAACGATATCCATGCAAGCCTTAGAAATGCGTAAATAATAAAGAACTCTTCGACTAGCACCATGATGCATTAGACGATAACCCAAATTGATCCAAATGTTCTCAGATATGGAGATCAGAGAACAAAGACTTTTAAATGTTCACGCATGTGTCTGCCATCGACTATATCGACGCTTCTTCTCGAATTCATCACACCGACTATATCCAAGGTAGTCGTAACCATCTCATCCAATACAGATTTGCTTTCCGCCTCAAACTTTTTTCCCTTTTACAAATGATGTAAAATGTAACGAAAACAATTATATTTTCACATAAAAATCGATGTCAGATTGGTTATCGCCTAATGTCAGAATGGTTACTATGAAACATTATACTTGTTACTAACTAATTATATATTGGTAACATTATAATTTTCTAATGCTATATTAGTTATCGCTTAATGC
This sequence comes from Panax quinquefolius, assembly GCA_020205615.1. NCBI lineage: Eukaryota > Viridiplantae > Streptophyta > Magnoliopsida > Apiales > Araliaceae > Panax > Panax quinquefolius. The sequence continues at coordinate 17,812,943 of CM035151.1, read as the reverse complement.
ATTATCAAGTTACTATGAAACATTATACTTGTTACTTAACTAATGCTCGTTTGGTTACTATAAAACATTAAAATGGTTACTATATATTTATGAGTTGGATATCGAGTAAAATTGAAACAATAACCAAAACCTAAAGCATGTAAAAAAAAATAAGTTGGCATGTACGTCAGAATAACACTAACCTCAAAGAAGAACATAAACAACAATTTCTTTCCCCGTACATCGGCTTAAAATGTCAAAAGTCAGTATGTCAACATCATTCTTAATAAATTGCTCAAAATACAAAATAATCAATTGATCTTTAAAAAATAAAAAAAGACATCTAACACAAAACAAAACAAACAAAAAAGTCTAACCTCGACAATTTCTTGAACAACATTATTTATTATTTCATGATGTTCTTCAACCATACCATCAAGTTCAATTTCATTACCATACCTCGATTCATTACCATCCTTCTTCTTAACAAAATCGACACATCACCAACATCCTCAACAACATCTTCAACAAAATGACGGCTTCAACCATAACATCCTCAACAACCTCCTCAACAACATCCTTAATAACACGACGGTTTTCAACCATAACATCCTTAACATCCTCAACAACACGACGGGCCTTCAAGCATAACATCATCACCTTTATTTCCAACTTTCATTTACAAATTCATCCTTCTTCTCATCATCTTTCAAACCATCATCACCAACCTCATCGCCTTTCAAACCATCATCACTAACCTCACCAAAGATGTCGATCAACAACATCATCACCTTCACCACCTTCATCGTAATCATCGGCTTCATCATCATCATCAAGATCACCACCCTCATCGTAATCGTAATCGTAATCATCATTGTAATCACTATCAACTTCTTTAACCCCACCATCTTTGAACCCGCGAACTCATCTCTAATAATTAACCTAAAGTCTCTGCGTGATATCCGAACGTAAAATCAGATCTCATCCTTAATATCACCGCAATTTTACAACGCCTTTCTTAATTTCAAAACTTTTTCTCCAACTACCAGAACTGCAGTATCAATCAGATCTTTAATGTCCGATATATCAAATCCAATGTTGTCATCCTTCACCTTTTTTTCAACCTTTTGTCAAGATCCTTCCCATTGAAAAGGTGAAACCCGCCCTAATCAAGTCGCTCATTCTCCTCAATGGGAATCAAACTTTTACCCTCAAATTTAAAAAACAATAAGTACACTTCAAAGATAACATCCGACAAATATTATACAATTACAATAACAAAAGAGATAAAATAAAGAATCATAAAACATAATCAAGAACAAAAAACATATATACCGGTAACCAAATATATATAAATCAAGAACAACTAAATGTATAAAGGTAACCAAACTTTGTATATTCTAGTAACCAACAACATTTTTATTGTTAACATACACATAATATAATCAGTAACTAAATTAGTATATAAAGGTAACTAACTACTATGTTAATAGTAAACTTCACAAAAATAATCAGTAACCAAATAATTAACTAAAGGTAACCAATTGCATTCTTAGTAGTACATCGCATACCGCCCGTAACAAAATACCGATCATTCAACTCATTTTGAAGGGGCTTAACTAGCTCATTCCATCTACATAAACGGACATCCGATGATGCTCGCGTCAGCATATACCGCAAGCTTTAAAAGTTTAAATGGTTTCAAACATAAATACTTGAAATACATATATGAAGACCATTCAACTTATACAATTTAATATAATGGTCTTTGTAGAAATTATATTTTGAACCACCACTCATTCCTTTCTTTATACGCCTTTCAAAGAATTTGACAAAGAGTACTTTGTCATTTCAAATGTAACTTTCCCCAAGGAAAACCGCTAACATCACCATAACATAAAAATCGACCATCGCCCTATCAACAAAATTTTCGTAAACTGTTGAAAGAATAAAATTAAACACCAAAAAATCAATGACATCCTAATAGCCTCATCATCGCTATCAAAACTACCTTCCTAATATCCTACCTATACTACTACGAGTAACAACTTCGCTTCCAAAATATTTTTCAATAATCGATTTTGCATACCTTTATACGCACTTATATCATCATCATTGCCATCTCAACCCGTAAATCGATAAAACTCAGCAAATTTCAAACCTAACCCTTTTCTCCCCAAACAAAAACCATATCTCACCATCATCCCTTTGGTGAACTCCTCCCTTACAAGAGCATGGTGAATAATCAGAATACATTTGATGCTCACCAAACTCCAAAAATTTTCAAAACATGTCATTTCTAAACTTCTCCAAATTGACTTTCATTCAATTTCTTGGCAATAATTATGGGACTTCCATGTCACACCAATATATTACTTTTTCAAAGAAATTTCTCATTGATTCCTCATAAGAAGATCCCATAACCAGAAATACACAAAACCAAATCGAATGCAGTTATTAGTAACCAATATAACAAAATTTATACAAAAAATAGTGTTATACACTAAATCCAAAGAACTAAATACATACTAACAAGTAACCAAATAATTCTATGATGGTACCCAAATCATCTTTTAATGGTAACCAATACATAAACAACCTATACACTAAACTCAATTTATTAAAACATGTATACTAGGCAAAAACATATTAAGCATAAAAATACAAAATAGTAACCAAACCGTAATACGACAAAGAACTAAACTATAAAATCACAAAGAACTACAAACATACTAATAAGTAACCAAAACATTAAAAGTTTACAAAGAACTAAATACATAAAATAAGTAACCAAATAATTATTATTTTACAATAACCAAATACATACTAATAAAAATTCACAAGAACCAAATACATACTAATAAGTAACCAACCCATAAAAGTAACACAAGAATATAATATCACAAGAACCAAATACATACTAATAAGTAACCAAATCATTAAAAGTTTACAAAGACCCAAATACATACTAATAACTAACCAAATAATTATATAATGGTAACCATAAGAAAATTAAAATAACACACCTTTAAATTTCTCCGTGTTGGAATTATATCCTGATAAGCACTTGACCTTTGGCCTTAACTACGTGAACGCCAAGCTCGTAATCTAACTCGCACTTGAGAATGCTTGATATCACCGCAGTATCACCAAATTTATTTTCATTCTTACTCGATTTTCGACATACATCCTTTTCCTTCCCTTCCTATCCACAAAGAACTTCTTCACGCCCTCGATGCACTCACGCTCCGATATTCTCTTCCTCTTCCCATCCTTCTTCTTTCAGATCAACCATTCTATACAACACATAAAAAAAATAACACAAACCCACACAACAATCAATATTACATTTGATCGATAAACTACATTAATATATATAATACGTTAAATTATTTCAAAATAATCGACCGAAAATATACACAACCGTAATCAATACCAAGAATAATAAACCAATCAAACACTCGTAATCAATCAAAAAACAGATAACAACGATGGTGACGAAATACGTAATCTAAAAACGAAATGGCTATGAACTTCGATAACAAACAATGGAGAATACTGAAACACGAATGAAAGATATAAGAGGTTTCAATGAACACTATGTAATCACGAAAACAAGTAGAAATGATGGTGACGAGAACGAAATTGCTAACTTCGATAACGATCAATGGAGAATGCTGAAACACGGAAGGACAGAGAAAAGAGGGTTTTAGCGTGTAAAGGATAGTATACTTAAAACGAAGAGTCCTACATACGTATAATAGATTTGCTAAGCATCACGCATTTTAAAAAACATGCTCCATTAATATTATTAATCCCTTTAATTAAGGACTCATAATTATAATAATATTGTAAATAAAATTAAAAAAATATAATATTTTTGTAATTATTTTATGGGTGTTTTATTTTTGTAATTATTTTTTAAAAGGTACTAATATATGTAATTAATCCTTATTCTTACAACTTCTGGTGGCTCAATACTGTGTTAGTGTGTTGTGCTGATTAATTAAGTTATTCCGCACACAATCCATTTATTTCAAATTATATAATTATTATTAATTTTAAAAGTTAATTTGAGACATGTTTAAATTCAAAATTAAGATGACTCGTTAAAAATTATAAAATAATAAAACTTACAATAAATAATACTTTTTAGATAATTTACAATATTTTTCATTATATTAATTAAAATTAAAATAATTCATGTCAATTTTAAGTTCAAAAATCTCTTAAAACAAAAGAGAGCGAATAAAGAGTTTGTATGTGGATAATAAAGTTAAGGAGGAGGTTTGATTAAGCTAAATGACATTACTTTAATTTAGATGATGGCGGGACGACGTGTCAAAGATTGGAATGAGAATAAGTTGTTGGTACTTGGTAGCTTAATTAATCACTTTCTAGGAGGTGATTTTAATTATTCACTTACTAGTTGTGTTCTATGTCTCCGATATTTGTATTTTACGATTTTAAATTTATTATAAATTTTAGGCATTTGCCTCAAATGATTTATCGAAATGAAATAGAAAATTCAAAATTATTTATATTTTATTAAATAGATATAATAGTTCGTTTCAATTATAGAGATTCCTTTTTATTTTTAAATTATAAAATCTAATTTCTAACATGTAATTATTTTTATTTTTAATTAATTGAATACTATCATGCGATTACTATTATATTTATAACAAATGTGAAGGATATTTTGGAAAAATTATTTTAGAATTTTAAAACAGATAGAGTAGACCGTAAAAATAGAGCTAAAACGAGTTAAGTAATGAATTTCTCCTTATCAAGTAATGGAATTTTTAAATTTTTGAAAACTATCGAGTAATGGAAATTAGATAGCTCATTTTAGAGTGTTCAAACTCCGATCCACACACAGAATAATGGGCGGTACTGGAAAATAGAAATCCACCCATTGTTTTTGACTTTGGTCATTGCTTAAAGTCTAAATCACCCCACCCCACCCCACCCCCACCCCCCACTCCCCACTCCCCACTCCCCACTCCCCACTTGAGTGTAGAAGCCATCATCAAGAATTAATTTTGTGTGTTACATGAATTTAGATATTTTGGGGTTCAATGATACCGTATGGAGAAAATAGCAAAGGTTTAAATTGATCACGGCTGTGTGTCGTTAATTTAGCCACAAAATTTCAAAAATGAGCCAATCTAAATTTAAAGAATTTGTAGGAGCGGTTTGAGTTAATTTATGAAAAATTAAAATTAATATGAATTTATTTAAGTAGTGAAAATAATAACATTTTTAATTACTTTTAAAATTAATTAAATTCATGTTGACTTGAATTTTAAATTGCAAATTGTTTGAGTAAAAAAAAATGTATCACTAAATTAAAAAGAAATGGGGGAGTGAGTATGAAATATATGAAGTGACTTTGGATTTCATCGTTTTAGTGTGTTTGGTGGGTGGGTTAAAAAAATATATTTGGGCGGTTTTTAAGTCCTAAACATACCTTACCAAAAAGAGTCTTTTTAGGGGGATCGGCCTTTTTCGACCGGGGTAGTGATCGGCCGAATTTTTTTAATTTTAATTTTACTTTTGACTACAAAATAATTAATACGATGATTAATCGAAATTTTTATAATATAAATGATTTAGAAAGTTTTTTGGAATACACGTAACAAACAGGGCTATACAGTCTGTACAACCCTATTTTTTAACTGTATCCAAGTGACACCTAAATCTTTGCATTTTATAAAAATTTCAGTTTCAATAAATCTCATTAATTATTTTGTAGTCAAAAGCAAAATAATAATAATAATAATAATAATAATAATAAATTCCGGCCGGTCTCTACCCCGGTCGAAAAATCCCGATCCCCCTAAACTTTTTCTACCAAAAATAATGTAACGAGTTTGGAGCTGAAAAGCTTTGTTTTGAATTAAAAAATTACATTTGAAATAAACTCAAGTAGCCAAACAAGATGCATAAATTTCAAAAGTCTCAAACACCTTAAAAGCCCCAAACCAGACCGGCAATATTTGAAGTTATCTGTATGAAATTGATATTTTTTAATATTTTTATATAAAAAATTATCGCTATAAACATATAACACGTCGCTATAGTAAAATCTAAAATATTAATTTTTTTTGTTGTAAAAATTAAGACCAATTTCCTATCTTTATGCAAATTACAAATAGTCATTTTGTCTTTCTTTCAAATTCAAGTTAGGCTTGCTTGCTTTAACATGATATTCAGAATTGAGCATACCGATTATGGAGTAGAGTACAGAGTGTCAGAGTAGTACTATAAAAGTTCTTGAAGCTGAAAGATCAAGGACTTATTGAAATAAATGCATTTGTATTATTATTAATAAATCATGATATTTAAATTCTTGACTTTTGAACTTTGGAATAACCCAATTAATTGATTATGATATTTAAAATCCATTAATTCATCTAAGCTAAGCTTCTCAAAATTATACTCTATTCATTCCATAATGTATGGAATTAGTATATTCTTCGTTTTATGATCCAGATTTCATGATAATGTGAGAGAGATGAAGACGACGACAAATTTTAGAGTTAGAAATGTTAATTAAGGAAATAATTATATAGTATTAAATATAATATTAATTATCTATAATACCTTTTAAATTTTCATTTATTACCGTATTTATCTCATATACGCTATCTCTTATCTCGTAATATTTTTTATGATAAATAATTTTAAAAAATTATAATTAATTTTTTAAATTATATAAAACGACAATTATAAAAATTATCTAAAACGTAAGGGAGTACTCAATTACCTTTCATATCCTTTTCTTTTTATTACAAAAATACAATCAATACTTATATATAAATACAGCAAAGGCTATCTTTTGAAATCAATTTGATATTTTTTCAAATCAATTTGAAATCAATTTACACCACAAGCAATTGATTTCAATCAATTGAAATCAATTTCAATCAAATCAATTTCATGCCTATCTTCCAAATCAATTTCAATCAAAACAAATTCAAATCAATTAATTAATCTTTTAATCAATTGAATTCAAATCAATCTTATATTAATTTTTGTCTCTTCCTCTTCTTCTCCTCCTCATCACTTCAATTTCTTCTTCCACCCCTCTTCCACTTCCACTTCCACTTCCCCCTCTCATTCTTCCACTTATATATATATATATATATATATATATATATATACACACACACTCACCGACGCACTATATAATCTCACCAGCTTCCATATTTTGTAATCAATCACTTGATCCAATCAATTAATATCAAACTCGGTCACTCGACCTTTTTATTCTGATAATCACATCTTATTCACATAATTCTTCACATTCAAATAGACCAATAATTCGTTGAGTCTTTATTTTTGTTTTTATACGTATTGACTTGAGTTTTATATATATAATAATGGATGGATGTTGATGGAAGTAAGCGTGTGTTTCAAAGATTAGGGCCATCAATTCAATGCAAACAACAATAAACTATGTAAGGTTTGTTTCCATTGAGGGTAAAAAGTGTAGCAGATATACATGTCCCGACTTAAACAGAGAATTGTCCCCGCAATTGCAAAGAGAAGAATAAAACAAAGAACAACAATGTGATATGGGTAATGGTACCGCCGCATCTTCAAAGCTACCACATGGATTTGCAGATGATCATTCAATATGCCAAGGAGGAATTCCAATTTGAACAACAATGGGCGCGAAGTCCCATGAGGAAGTGGTGGTGGAGTTATGAGGAAGGCTAAGATAGTTTGCAACTTTTGGGTACAGGAAAATTGTAAATATGGGGAAAAGTGCAGATATCTACATGATTGGTGTACTGGCGATTTTCTCCATCTGTAAATATGGAGCTATTTATAATGTGGTATATACGTGATATTGAAGAATCAAATAATCTTATAATACGCATTTGGACCCCCTTTTCTAATTAATAAACTCTGCAACTATGTTTATTTTAATTATATTGATGTTGTTTCAATTGTGGCTGGATATATGCAGGAGTCGCTTAATTTTGTTGTTTTTGTGAAGGTTTATATTATAGGTTCTTTTCGTAGGCTTCAATTTTTTATCTATGTCAGTGTATTTTATTTTATTTTTGCTAGATTATTTTATCTATGTCAATTGTTCCTTGGCTGTAAATAAATATGGTTTTATTAATACATGTCAAATGGATTATACCAAATTGTTTTTCTCACAATTTACTTTTTAAAACATGCATTGCTTTGGAATGAGAAAACTTAGAAACTTACAGCTTATGGTGAACTTTGTTTATTGTATTTCTTAGATTTTCATCTCAAAAGTAGTTTTGAAGAAAAGGAAAAGCAATGAAGATTGGGCAATTAGAAGGAAACAACAACTCTAAGCGGATAATTTCGTTATCAAAAAGCCCGAACAATTCGTCAGAGAGTAAATTTATATTTTTGTTGTTGAATTATTGGGTATGAAATTAGTCTGTGATTTAGGCTGCTTAAATTTGTTTGGTTCCTCTAAAATTGTTAATACTTTTGATGTTTGAAACTATCTAAATTTATTTTAACAGGTTAAGTTAAATAGTATTTCTTTTGGTTACTTATTTTTGATTTTTTTCTAATACTTGGTAAGTCTCACACTCTCACTTACAATATTGATACTTGAATGGTCTTTTTAAGTTTATTTGTTGATGATTATAGGAGATAGTAGATTGTATTATTGTGCATCAGAGTGTTGGGACTTAAATTATGGGTTTCGAGTCGGACTTAGATTAGCTAGCTTTTTTGTGAAGGAAGATAGCAATTTATCCGTGATCGACTTTTGAGCAATTGAATGTTGTTGAATGTTTGTTTCTCATGTCATGTAAAAATATATTGAACAATTTATATAAAAATAACTTATTATAAAAAAAATATTTTTTTCATTATAATTTTAATAAATTATATAACCCGTTATTCAAACTAGTACGATTAAAAGGCATAAAAATAAGAAGAAAGAAGACCTACATGCATGACTTTTGTTTTTGTTGAATATGAAGGTGTTTGTTTTCGTCCAATATTTAGGAGGGTCCCAACTCCCGAGTAAATCATTTGATGATCTCAGTTTTCACTCTATACCTGGCTAAAAGTATAAATGCAAGGGGGAATGAACTTAGATTAGTTAAATACATCTTTTTACAGCATTACAACAACAATACTTTAATTTCACAGTTTCACTAATTCTAACTACTAGTGGTGCCTGGTAAAGAAAACAATATTTTATCTATTAGCTACCTAAATATATTCAATTTGGCTGCATGCATGTCACCATGATGTTAATGGATGAATGACGAAGGTTCATGAACATGAATCCTGAAACCCAAAAAAAAATTCTCTTCCCCTCTCTCATCAACTAATTATATATATATTATTCCCATTCCCTTCTATCAAGAAATTAGAATCTTATTAAGCTTTTCAACTTTTTTTTTCATATTTTATGGATTCAGGTACCATAATTTCATGATAAATTAGTCAATTGATTAATACAGTATTGACATACAGAGAGATCACCTTCCGACCTGTATATCGATATTATATTGGTCAATTGACCAAAATTAACTTTATGTTAATCACACCTAAATTTTACGTGGTATTTTTATGGGCATAATTTTTTTTTTGTTATAAATTTTAGAATAGTAACTAAATTAGTAATACATAAAAAATATTATTAGATCCGACAAACAAAGTTACTTGTGGTGTGGTTCGAGTTTCAAGTGTTTCTTTCATGCATGAATCTAGTCCAATCCAATCCAAATGCTGTGGGCTAAGTAAGGTGGTATACTGGTATTGTGTTAATGATTTGATTTGATTTGATTATAATAAGCAGGAGTAGTATACAAATACTCTTATCTTGGAAAAATCAGAGCCTCATGTAGTTTTCTTGTAGCATTGGAATAAATATTTAATAAGTGTATTGGAGTGTTTTTCATTGTTGGGATCAACATTAAGTTAATTACTACTAGGTGGTCAACCTGTCTTCTTGTTATGCAATGGGGGGCATTTGTCAATGTACTAGCCGCCCTACTTGTACCCATCCTTGGATGGTTCATTAATTTGATTCTAAGGGTACTCATATGTGCATATCTCTAATGTCATATTTAAACTCATATATACGGTCCGAATATTAAATTTATTTTTTATTTAACATATTTTGCGTATTTCTTTTTAATGACGGATCGGACGATAATTCGATCCGTCACTAAAGGTTATATGTCGCTAAAAGCTAAGACGATGATTCTATATATAGAGACAGACCGAATCATCATTCGGTCCATCGCTAAGGGGAGGATATGCAAGGTATGTTAAATAAGGGATAAACTTAAAATCCGGACCGTATATATATATATATATATATCTTTTTATTAATATTTTACTTTTTATTAAGATTTAATTTAATTTGCTTTCTTTTGCTTGTTGGAAACGTAAATAGAAAAGACCAAGGTGCATTAATTGTTTTGACATTAACAAATTTGCTGATCAACTGTTTGGATCTTGGTACCAACTTTGGTAAACTTTCTTCTTGTGTCATTATTTTCATTAATTTTTTTTTAAAAAAAGTAATTTAGAATCCTACTCCTTCGTCTATATTTAAATGACGTTTTAGAATTTTTTATTTGTCCCTAATTAATTGACGTTTGTTCAAATCTAGGAAAATTAATGATAATAATTTCAAAATTACTCCTCATTACTCTACCTATTTTTTTGGTACTTTAAACTCTTGTGCTATGATAAATTAATGATTTAAGGGTATTATAGACAATTGAGTACTATATTTAATACTTTCCAATCATTATCTTAATTCTTGTGTTCATCTCTAAAACGTCATTTAAATAGGGACGGAGGGAGTACTACTTTGTTCTACTTTGATTACTATCTAAATGAGTAATCTTATCACTCTCACACTCAAAACGATGCGTACTACAAATAACTAAGGGGTGTTTGATAAAATGAATAAAATATTTCTGAATCTTTAAGTAATCTGAATAAGCTGAATGAAGCAGGATGCTGAATGAAAAAAGTTGTTTGATAATTGACATGTCTGAAACATCTGAATAACATATTTTTATTATTTTACCCATCTGAAAAAAATTTAAAATTGTTGTAAATTTATTTAATATTACTTAATATAATAGTTAATATTGTAAAAATAAAATTAAATATAAAATATTTTATTCAGCCAATTTAACAAAAAAATTACACTTGACCATTCAACATAAAAATCTGATCGATTCAGACATTCAGACGATTTTTATTTTGTATTCAAACGATTTTAATTTAAAAAAAACGCGCTTACTGAATGACTGATACCGATTCAAATTCATTCCACTCTAAACAAATATAACCCTTAAGGTGTTTGATAACTTGCTATAACATTTAAAAATTCAAATAGGGGCCCTTCTTTGTCCTTGTAATTGAAAGAGAGCTAGGGGATGCTAGTAATTTCTATGTCCATAAAGTGCTCAATATTATGGAAACACACAACATGATTAGGGTTTGGAAATTATGTCAATATTAATTGTAACAAGATTTCACTTTTTTTGGGTTCATGTGGTCGTAGAGTCTGGGGTGTGTTTGGGTCCCTACAGTTTGCATACTATACCCACATGCCTGTACATCCCATGTGTCTGACAACCAATGGCTGCCATAATTTTTTGATTTTAGAGTTTTCCCTCCATTTGTTTCTAAACAATTTTTCTACCTTTCCTATTAATTTTTTTTTTTTTTTTTTTGTAAGGCAACAAAAAATGGGAAAATGATTTTTCCAACGTTAAGTTTACTTTCTCAATAGAAATATATAATTTAATTACACATGTTACAATTGTGAATTACACACGTACGCTGAAAAGAGTAACATAATATTGAAATTTTATGAGTTTTATTTCTTTTTGTTTTGATTTTTTTCAATTTATAGAGCGTTTCAATCTTTTCTTAGTTTGAGATTTTCTCATTCTACGGAATTTTATTTTATGATCTCTATGTGGAAGAGGTTTGATCGGTATTAATTAGGGAAGACATATCTATACAAATTTTAGCAGTGGCAAACCCAAGCACGGGACAGGGGATCTGTTCCCACTGAAATTTTAGGAGGTTAGGGGTCAACATAAAAAATTTATTTGAGAGAGTGTTAAATGAAATTGTTATATTTGATTTTTCCATTCGTCTCTTAATATAAGTCATTTTAGAATTTTACACAAGTATTAAGAAAATGATTGTATAACATTAAATATAATATCTATTGTCTATATTATTCTTGTATTAAAAAAATAGAGTGTTATTTATTGTACTTAGGGTAATATTGAAAACTAAGCAATTAATGATTATTTGAAATCATTAAACGACTTATGTTAAGGGACAAAAAAACTTATCTAAAACAACTTATATTAAGGGACAAAGTGAGTATAAAAAACAATTAGAATACTTATAGTTAAAGTCTAAAAACATGGGATATTTACTATAAGTATTCCGGGGATAATGAGATTGGTTTTAGCACATTCCTCAAATAATTTTTTGGAACAATTACATATAATAGTATATTTTAATAAAATAATACAAAAAAAGTGCACTCATTAAATATTTACATAATTAATGCAAATACAATACTTAATTACAAAAAGAGTGTAATCTCTTTAATTATGCACACGATTTTCTCCACCATCTCTCCCACAATTTTCTCCCCATCTCTCCCACGATTTTCTCCCACTCCATTTCTGTTTCCCTTCTTCTTCTCCTCCCTTCCTCCGCCTCCTCCTCCTCCTGTCCAACCCCCCCCCTCCTCCTCCTCCTCCTCCTCCTCCTCCTCCTCCTCCTCCTCCTCCCTCCTCCTCCTCCTCCTCCCCCCTCCCTCCCCCCCCCCTCCTCCTCCCACCCCTTTCTCCTCCCACTGCCTCCTCTTCCCCTCCCTCCCCTCCCCTCCCCCTCCCTTCCTCCTCCCCCCCCCCTCCCTCACCACCTCCCTCCCTCCGCCTCCCTTCCTCCCGCATCCCCTCTTCACGCCTCCCTTTCTCCTCCCCTCTTCCCGCCTCTTTCTCCTCCACCTCCTCTCCCCCACACCCCACGCCCCACCCTCCTCCTCCCACCCCTCCTCCCACCCTCCTCCCACCCCTCCTCTCTCTCTCCTCCCACCACCGCCCACCCATATCCCATTCTTTATTTTCACCGTGAATGAAAATCTTCCGATAAGGTAACCAATTCAATTTTATTAGGTTACTAATTTATTTTGATGTGATGCGGTTGGTAATCAAACTTCATGTAGTTGGTTACCAAATCATTTGATAAGGTAACCAATTCAGCTTTTATTAGCTTACTAATATATTTTGAATGTGATGCAGTTGGTAACCAAAATTTATGCAGTTGGTTACTAAACCTTCCGATAAGGTAACCAATTTAGTTTTATTAGGTTACTAATTTATTTTGGATGTGATGCATTTGGTAACCAAATTTCATATAGTTGGTTACCAAACCATTCGATAAGGTAACCAATTCGGCTTTTATTTGATTACTAATTTTATTTTAAATGTGATGCAGCTTCTTAGTCAAAATTGTGATAAAGGTAACCATTTCAATTTTTGTGGGTAACCAAATCGTCAAAAAGAAATTTAGAATAAGAACTCCTATTAGTATGGTATGCATGATGATGCAAGGCCAAGAAATGGCATGGCTGAGAGAGAGGATGATGAACATTAGCTCCTTCATAATTTTTTATTTTTAATTTTCTCATTTTGATTTGAATTTTGAAATATGGATTTAAAATTGTTGTTAGAGACAAGATTTGAATTTGAATTATTAGTTATCCTTGATTTTAGGTTTTCTTTATTAATGTGAATTGTACTATTTTTGTAATATGAGTCCTAATTACACTCTTTTTATAATTATTTAGTTGATGCACTTTTCTTGTAATTTCTTTCTATTTGTTGTATACTTATGTAAAGGACCCTAATTTTTTTCCCACTTTTTCATTTGGTCCATTTTTTCTTTTTCGTTTTTTCTTTTTTCACGAATGATAAACATATGTTGAATTGAAGATATATTAAAAATTATTATTTAAATATATTTGTTTTCATTTATAAAAAATTTATGCTTTTATTGTTTTAAAATATTTTTAGTTGATTTAAGTATTAAAAAATATAAATAAATAATTATATTTTGATTTAAAATGTCAACTAAGATACACATAATTATATTTTGTGAAATGATATATTTTTTTGTCTTTAATATTTTTTTTCCGAATTTGCCTCCACTAAATTGTGTGGCTGAATCCACCCTTAAATTTGAGTGTAGAGTTATCATGACGAGCTCCTTTTTTGTTGCTCGTATTGAAGAATTACGCAAGTCTGTATATTTTTTAGAAATATATATGTTCTTAAGTTTCAAGTTTCAATTTAGACGAGAGGAGGTATCACCTCGTCACTAATGTTTTTGTAATTCGATTTACTTATCAATGAGAATTATTCTTTGTTCTTATTTCAGAACTGTGTCAATCTCATTCCTAGTAATTGCAAAAATAAATTAATACATCAATACAAGTATATAACAAGCAAAGAGGAGATTTTATTTAAATTAATTTGGTTGGTCATTTTAAGGGTAATTTAATTTTGACATCAACTTATAATTCTCAAATACAAATTACATAATTATAATAATACAAATATAATTATATTTTGATATATATACATGCATGCATGAATCTCATAATAAAATAAAAGAAAAGTCATAAAAAAACATTAATGTCATATATAATAATAATAATAATAATAATAATAATAATAATAATAATAATAATAATAATCTAAAAAGTAAGTTACAATTAAATTATTTTGATAAACAAAAAATATATTAATTAATCTATACAAGCATTTAACAATATTCTAAGAAGAAACCCACGTCTTTATTAATTTAGTTGGTCATTATATTAAATCGATAATTTGGTCATTAACTTATATTCATTGTATTTAAATAGGTATTCTCTATCTAAAACATGTAGTCTAATATATGCACCTAAAACATGTATTCTAACTCACATATATAATATACAACAATAAAAAACATTAAAATTTTGATACATTATGCACTTAAAACCAACCTTCATAAATATTCTAAACATTCTTAAATACATACATTCACAAACTAAATACAAATTATGTATTGTATGAAAATAGATTATTACTCTATTACTCTTCATCCATTTAACACTATTTAAACATGCAACCTTCTACATCTCAAAAATAAAAAATAAAAAATAAAAAACAAAGAAGAACTACATGTCTTCATTTTTATAGTACATATCTTAAAAAGAGTCTGTTCCGATCCAACCAACTTACCGGAAGGGCATATCTCAAGGAGCACCCCACCCCACCCCACCCCACCCCACCCCAACCAACATCTATCTGCACGAAACCAACCTATGGATAGAAAGAAAGATGCAGTGATATCAACGAAGCAGAAGGTTGACAAAGTTTAAAAGTTTATTTTTTCAATTCATTAGATTACTATTGATGAAAATTAATTTTAAATAATACATTATCGACTTATAATAGACATATTAAATAAAAAATTATAATTATTAGTATATTCAATATTTTCATTATAATAAATTATTTTCATATTAAAATTATATTTAATTTTAAAAATATAATTTTAAAAACTAACCCGTAGCTCACACGTGTTACAAATTTGTAAGTAATAATAAGAGGTACATAAGCATTCATATGAAAGTAGCTTAATTTCTAGGCCTCAATTCAATTGGTGGGCAAATACCACTAACCCAAATGGTCTTGTGGGGGCCAAAATTATATTGACAGCCATATATGTGAGGCCTAATAATAGTGTTATTATCATGGCCTAATAACTCCCAATTAAGGTTTTAAGTTGGGCCTCATTAATGATAAAATAATGGATCCTTAACACTAATATACAACAATTAGAAAATATTTACAAAAATAATACATACACAAAATAATTATAAAAATAACGCAATTCATATTAATAAGAAAACCTAAAATTAAGGAGAAATAACTGCCATAACTAATCATTCAAATTCACAGAAACATATGCAAGTTGAAGCCACCCCCCCCACGTGTCAAATTTCCCCATTTTCCATCCCTTCTTTTATTTATCTTCTCTTCTCTCAGCTGAAATTTACCAGAAGAAAACAAGCGCCGCACCCTTTCAAACTTTCAAAGCTTGACAATCATCTTCATGGCAAATACATTCATTACCTATATAAGTAATGTAAGACCCCAACTTGTTATTAATGAAATTTAATTTTCTCTATTTATTATTTTAAAATAGTAAGGGTTGATTTGATTAATGTGGATAGTTATGGGTAAAATACGCAAATATTTCAAAATAAACAAGTGGTTATAAAATATTCATTGTTGTTTTTAATATTCAGTATGGTCGTGAAATATTCAGATCTGGTTTTAGAATATTCGTGACGACCAAGGCAGCCCATATATAGCCCCATAACTGAAAGCGATTGGATGAAGAAAACGACAAATATAAGTTGTTTAAAAATAAGGGCGTAGTTGTTACCGTTAATATTGTTAAAATACTCGGTGGTTAACACATAGTAGCACACGGTATTGCACCAATTATTGATTCTTACGTAAGAAGACACTACTCAATAATGGTTACAGTAATTATTGTTCAGTATTTTATTTTATTAATTTAATAATTGATGTGTTGATATTTTATATTGTTGTTGTTTCAATAATTGTTATTACACAGTATTTTTCATTATCGAAGCAATAATTCATATTATCTGAATAATATTATTAGATAACATTATTGGCAATGTCTAGAAAGTTCTGTCTAAGGAGAGGTTTGATCATCTAATTACGCGCCAGTAAGGAGAAATTCTTATTGGAAAGCCCCCTCTTCCTCGAACCGTCCGTCACAATATTGTGATTCTCAGAATATTATTTGTGAATAATTAATTATTGATTCATATGATGAGGAAAATATTGATTTTATGTGGATATAGATGGAGAACATTTTTAATGTGACAATTGTTGAAAATTAAAATTTTATCTTTTTCTAATAAAATAATTCATTTAAATATATTATTATATTTTAATAATATAATAATGATGGTATTTTTACGATGAATGTGGGATATATGAGTATATGTGGAGGAGGAGTATTTTTGTTACCAAAAATATTTAAACCATGTTTTATGTGTCGGTGGACCCCATTTCTTGGTGAAATTTGATTATAAACTTGTAAAATCGCTTGCTTTGTGGATTTCTATTCAATTTTGTTTGGAATTTGGAAAACTTTCTTCTATAAAGTTGTAGAGAATTGAATTTCCTATAAAAAAATGCGAGTTTCGAATTTTCTGACAAAAGGGCTATTTATTGTGAATTATTGAAGTTCCGAAGATCCGAAATAATTGATTTTTGGAAGTTTAAATTATTTTAAATTAGAAAACGTTTTTTCTTACTTTTTCTAGAAGGTGGCATGTGCTTATTGAGTGAAATCAGATTTCAAGAGTGGCGAGAATTTTGATATATATATTTATATTTTATTAAATTTTTTTGCTTTGGTGTTCTAAGCATTTTCCTATAAATAGGTGCTTAGGTTAGAATTGAAATTTACACCGTAAACCCAAGTTTTCTCTCTATATTATCAAGCGTATTCTTGTGAGTATTTTGAGTATATTTTGAGTATTGCTATACTGGTGCAAGTTCAAGTCATAGCTTTATATCCTGGTGTTTCAATTAGAAGACTGATCTTTCGAGGTAAGTGGATTTTTTTTTTCAGAATGATATTATTTCTTCAATATCATTATGCTAAAATATTGATCCAAGTTTTTATCAAATTTGGAACTTTTGGTGTCTGAGTTACTATTCACGATATCTGACGCTATTCACGTATCGACACTTATTCACGAATCTGGCAAGACTATTCATCGAAAAATAAAAATTTTCCTTTTCGCCTAAAATATCTATTGTGTATACTAGCTTTGATTGTATCCATGTTTTGATCATTCTTGAATTTTACACCACTATGATTATTTTTTAGGTATTTTTGGACATGGATAAAACAAAGTACTGAATCCTTAATCCTTGTCATTTTTGTTTCAATCGGATTCGCTTTCTTTAAAATATTTTCATCATCCTCGGTCTTAAATGATGATATTATTGAATATCTTTGGCCTGTAGTGCAAAGATGAATGATTTCTGATAAATATCTTTGGCCCGTAGTGCAAAGATGAACAGGTGTTTAGATGAACATGACCAACTGATGAATATCTTTGGCATGTAGAGCAAAGATGAAAATTTGATTCCAGATATATATTGATTAATGTTACAGGGATAAAAGATAGACGATGAACTTTTAAATTCATGCATAGAAGATAGTAGTTTGCATTCTCTACTTAACTCTTCTAATGAATTATTATTTCATCATGAATATTGATTTAAAACTTGTTGCCTATTGTATTCTATTAGATTTTTCCTGTTGAAGACTAACGATAATTTGTTGTATATTATCTTAGTCATAATATTCTTTATTGGGCTAGTTGAGCTCACCCTTTTCCTTTTTGTTCCATTTTTCTTCTCGTGAGGCGATAATATAAATGAGTACGAAGCCTGGGGTATGGAATGAAGGTTCTAGAGAGAGTAGTTTAGTAGTCCTCACCATTTTTGTTAAATAATGTATCAATAAATGTGATGAGAATTTATTTGAGTATAGATATTGTATAGAAGATAATATTTGTATTCAAACTCACAGTTTCTTGTTGTAATAATAAAGTTGTAGTTGTTTCGCATACCATGTATTGACAACTCGTAGAATGGGTGATGTATACCGCTTTTTGGGGGCGCCACAATTGGTATCGAGCTTAGGATATGATCTCTGGCGAGATCGGGAATAGAACTAGGAGGGAGAGGCGAGTAAATCCTTCGCTAGTGTGTCCTACCTAAGCTTATTTGTTAGTTGGTTAGTATATAGGGATATTATGTGATATATTGATTTCCTTAATTAACCCTTGTTTTATGAAAGTATTTGAGAATGTCGATCGAGAATATTAATGAAAGGAAATGAGACCGTGGAGACGCTCAGACTCACCAACGAGGAGAACGCGTGTAATAGTCGGCAATGTTCCTCCCGTGAACAATACCACCGAAAGCGATGATGAACGAGGGATGTTTAGAAGCTTTTTTCATTTCATGCAAAATCGACGAGGATACTCGTGTTCAAAATACTGAGGAGGAAATGATAGCAATTCACGGGTTGTCACAACTTCATGATTCAAAGAGTTGGGACCACCAGAATTTAAGGGAAAGCCGATCCCGATCACGGCGCGAAACATAGTCAAGCAAATTACCAAGATATTCGATGTCTTGGGATGCACGGAGGTATCTAAAGGTTCCATTCGCCACCTTTATGTTTCATGGCGAGCGCGATCTATCGGTGGGAGTCTCGTGAAGCGTATACATCCAAATTGCGACTCAAGATGTCTCGGGGAGACGTTTGAAACTATTTAATGACAAATACTTTCCCGAAAGTGTTCGCTCATGAAGGAAGTGGAGTTCATCAGATTAGAACAAAACAACATGATGGTGTCTTAGTACGAGGCAAAGTTTGCGAGTTATCCGTGTTTGCACCTCATTTTGTGGAGAATGAGGAACGTATGGACGCGGATGTTTCGAGAGGTTTGAAACCCGGCGATCTGACAATATCTCATTTCTCATAAATTTTCTCTCTATTCAAATGTTGTAAACAGGGGTCAATTATTAGAGCGAGATAACGAGTACGGCCAACCGAGGGACCACAATCAGGATCATACCAAGATAGCCGTCAACAAAACAATGATAACCAAATGGAGAAAAAAGAGATTTGACAAAATGGTAACCACTTTGGTGGTAATCATGGCCATGAAAATAGAAGAAAAGCGAGTCAGAGGAGATTTTAAAAGAGGAGATTTGACAACGACCATATGAAAGACGACAAAGTCTTGCAAAGAATCGGTTCTAAGGGAGGAGAACGACCACCGGTCATATGCTATAAATGCGGAAAGAGGGACATATCACCAAACCGCCTACACAACAGCTCAAGGTATGCTATAATTGTGGAAAGGAAGGACATATCGCTCGAGATTGTACGATAGCGAAACCTAGTTCAAGAGGGACGGTGACTTAAAAGATCGTCCCCGAAAAAGTCAAAGTCAATCTGCCTTCTAGAAGCGCTTGTTGTGATCGGTCAAAATGCGAGAACCCAAACGAGGTGATCACGGTAAGCTATTTATAAATTCTTGCGAAGTTTATACCTTACTTGATCTGGGTGCTACCCATTCATTTATCTCTCCGCCTTGTGCTCAACGCTTAAACTTGACTCGGAGAAATTAGACTTTGACCTATCTGTGGAAACTCCGTTAGAGAAACTTTCATCACATCCACTGCTTATAAATCTTGTTTGATTCAAGTTGGCACCATCACCTTACTGTTGACCTTATCTCTTTAAAGATACTTGCTTTTGATGTGATTTTAGGGATTGATTGGTTAACTACTCATCATGCCAAAATTAATTGTTTTCGTAAGGTTGTTAGTTTTCATATTCCTAACCAACCTGTTGTATGCGAATTCAAGCAACTAAACCATTAAAATCAATCACCGCCATATCTAATCATACAAATTATTCGCTTATTGAAAAATGGATGTCAAGCTTTCTTAGCCCATGTTATGGATTTGAATAAAGACACGCCAAATTTGAATAATATTCTTGTTGTTATTGACTTTTCCGACGATTTCAAAGAACTTCTCGGCCTACCCTCGTAACGTGAAGTTGAATTCTTTATCGATCTTGAACCCGGTACAAAGCCCATTTCTAAAACCCCATATCGAATGGCTCCTATTGAACTTCAGAGTTAAAGGTCCAACTACAAGATTTGTTGGACATCGGTTTCATTCGCCCTAGTACATCTCCTCGGGGTGCTCTGCTTTTTATTAAGAAAGAAGAAAGACGGTAGTATGCGACTTTGTATTGACAATCGGAATTGAACCATGTCACCATCAAGAATAGGTATCCTCTACCTCGTATTGATGACTTGTTTGACCAACAAAAGGATCACAATTCTTTTCAAAATCGATCTTCTTTTCTGGATATCATCACCAAGATTAGAATCGAGGATATTCCAAAGACGCTTTTAGAACTCCTAGATGCGCATTATGAATTCTTAGTTATGTCTTTCGGATTGACTAATGCTCCTGCGGCTTTCATGGATATGATGAACCGAGTATTCAAGGAATATTTGATCGATTCGTTGTTTGTCTTTATTGATGACATCCTCATATATTCCAAAAGCCGTGAAGATCATGAACACCATTTGAAGCTGGTACTCCAAAGGCTTCGTGAAAACAAACTATATGCCAAATTGAAGAAATGCGAGTTCTGGCTTGAGGAAGTAACATTTCTTGGGCACGTGGTGTCAAAACATGGAGTATTCGTGGACCCGTGAAGATTGAAGCAATACAAAGTTGGGAGCAACCAAGTTTGGTGGACCAAGTCACGAAACTTCTTCGGGCTTAAATGGTTATTATCGAGATTTGTGGAAGGATTTTCTCGAATCGCTACTCCATTAACTCAAATTGACTCGGAAAGATATAAAATTGCGTATGGAGCGAGGAATGCGAGAAAAGTTTCCAAGAGCTCAAGAGGAGACTCATTTCGCACTGTTCTAACAATACCATCCGCACGGATGAATTTGTTATCTACAAATGATGCTTCGAAAGCAAAGGGTTAGGATGTGTTCTCATGCAACGTGGGAAAGTCATAACCTATGCCTCATGACAACTTAAAGAGTGAGAGAGAATTATCCTACTCACGATCTAGAGTTAGCGGCAATGCTCGCTTAGCTAAAGATCCGGAGGCACTATCTATATGGGGAGAGAGTGGAGATATATTCGCACCATAAAAGCCTCAAATATTTCTTCACGCAAAAAGGAACTCATCACGCGCAAGAACGACGCTGGCTTGAGTTGTTGAAAGATAACGACCACACTATTCAAAACCATCCTGGAAAAGCGAACGTGGTAGCTGACGCATTGAGTAGAAGATAATATGCAGGAATGAGTGCAATGAAGTCAAGTATACGCATAGAGCCAACTTTAATAGAAAAAGTTAAGGTTGCTCAAGCCACCGACCCGTAGCTGATGTGTATGAAGAAGAAAGTACAAGATGGTGCTATTCTGGAAGCGAGAATTGATGAAGTGGAAATACTTCTAGTCCACTCCAGACTTTGTGTTCCTAACGACTCTGATTTGAAGTACAAGATTATGATGGAGGCACACAATACACCATTTGCAATCCATCCTGGAAGTACCAAAATGTATCGTGATCTTCGACATACATTTTGGTGGAACAATATGAAGAGAGAGATTGCAAAGTTTATCTTAATGTGTTTAACTTGTCAACGTGTAAAGGCGGAACATCTAGTACCTAAGGGTCCATTGCAACCACTTGAGATTCCGAAATGGAAATGGGAACACATTACCATGGATTTCGTTACGGGTCTTCCTACGGTTTCTCAAGGCATCAATGCTATTTGGGTTATTGTTAATAGATTAACCAAGCACTACAAGAAAAAGGTCTATCAGCGACCAACAGTATCAGCGACCGCACCATCGGTCGCTGATATTAGTCACAGCGACCGTCATCTGCGACCGAAACGTAATCTAGTCGCTAATTCTTTATCAAATGACCTCGTCATCCGGTCACGATCAATAATATATAAATTTGCCTCCAAAATTTTTACGGAAATGTTGGAGCCAATTTTTGTGCGACCATTAGAATCAAATGACCGCGACGCGATCGTTGATAAGTCCATGTCATTAAAAAGTCAATGATCGCGACGCGGTCAGCAGATAATGATCATTGATCAAACTAAATGAATTCAATAACTACCGCATTCGACACGTAACACTAAGAGAAAAAAAAAAGAAGGTGACCGAAATAGAGAGAAGAGGGAGAAAGGGGGGAGAAGAGAAGAAGGAGAAGCAGTTTTCGTTCATTATTCTTCAAATTAGAGACTAATTGTAGAGGTAAGAGCTACTTTTTAAGTTCTTCTTCATTAATTTTTTTTGTTGTTTGTTATTTTTGTTCGTTCTTCTCCAAATCGGTATGTTTGCTACTTAATTTGTGTTTTTAAGAGTTAATTTATTGCAAAAGAGTTGAATGAATGAATATGGCTATCATGCTTAAATTATATATTTTGGGTAATATGATTATGATTGGTTTATAAGTTTTGATTAGAGTAAAATTTATTTGGGTAATACGCAGTACTTCGGGTAATTTGATTTTGTTAATTTATGTCAGTTTGGGTAACTTGATTAGTGATAGGATGGAGTTAGTATAAAATTTATATTTTGGGTAAATTGATTTGGGTAATAGGATGAATGTATTAGATTGTAGTTAGTATAAAATTTATATTTTGGGATTCTTTTTTTGCAATAGAGGTAGTAAATAGCTTTGGTTATTATAGGAAGTCATGCACATGATATAGACTCGTGAATCCCATGTTTATGTTTGTAGTTTAACCAATTATATTGGTCATTGTGAAAAAATCATTTGTAGATCGAGAACTTGACATCGACATCATAATGTGAATCAAAACGTGAATAATTGCTCCCACGAAAAATGATTGGGTTTCAAAGTTTACAAGTTTGATCCTCACACGATCGCTGGTATCTCATATGGATTTGTTGGTTTATGTCTTGTGTTCCTAGAAATGACCTTATATACATGCCATCGTGCATGGTTAGTCCATATTACGGGGAGACTCTGCCGAAATTTTTTATTGGTCGGGTTATTTGCGAACATTTATACTATTAACGAGCCTATTGGTGATCCACTAGAGCCTATTAAGGGGATGTTAGAGCGGATGAAATGGGCTTGGGGTCATGAGGCCACATACGAGGCTACGCCAAGCTTAGCTAAGCCTCACAGGCCAAGCCAAGCTTGGTTGTTAATCATATGCTTACAAGTATGCTCAAGTCATATGGTTACAAGTATGCTTAAGTCATATGCTTAGAAGTATGCTTAAATGTTAATCATATGCATGCTTACAAGTATGCTCAAGTTATATGGTTATAAGTATGCTCAAGTCATATGTTAACATTTATAATGTTATTCGTAGTATAGGTACAGTGGAATCATGGACCTCTATTCGCAATCAGAGTTGGATTGGATGCATTTACGAAAAGTCAAGTACCCGATATAAGTCTTCTGATTTGAATTTAGAGTTGGTTGCCAAGTGTTTTTGGAGTATGCGTATAGTCACCCGTAATGTATGAATGGTAAGTCGCAGATCGATGTCCATGTTTAAAGTGTAAAATGTAAATTATATGGATGAGACATGGTAAACTATCATTTACTTGTTTACGGGTTCATGAGAAATTACGAAGAATCTTTGGTGGGCACATGGGCGAGAGAAGAGATGGTGGCATCACACAAGTACACAATTCGGGCAAGAGTACTCATCGTCGTATGAATGAAATGGTCCATGATATCACAGGCCGATTTTGATTGGGAGCAAGGCGGAGAGAGCAACCTATGAATTACGATGCCAAAGACTTCTTTAAGTTGTTAGGCGAGGGTAAAGAAGCCATTGTGGCATGGTTGCACCAAACACACTATATTGTCTGCAGCGATGGCGACATTACTTAACATCAAGGTGATCACAACATGAGCCATGAGTGTTTTGAGTCGCTCTTGAAGGCAATTAAGAGTATGTTGCTGACGGTGAGAAATTACCCAATGTAACTATTACTTTGTAAGAAAATGGTGAAGAAGTTGGGTCTTGGATACCAAAAGATCGATGCATGTCCCAACGACTGCATGTTGTTTTATAAGGAAAATGACAAGATGATAAGGTGCACGTTTTGCGGTCATGATCGGTTTAGGCCTAATAAAGAGGTGTGACTACAAAAAATCAAGTATACCGCTTTAAGATTCTAAGGTATTTTCCAATAACACATCGACTAAAAAGATTGTACATGTCTTCAAGATCACCGAACATATGAGTTGGCATGCGAAATCTCCAAATAAAGATGGAGAACTAAATCATCCCGCATGAAATGGGCGCTTGGAAAGATTTCAACTTAGCACATCCCGAATTTGCATTGGAACCTAGAATGTGAGGCTTGGATTGTCCACCGATGGTTTCAATCCGTTTAGCCACTCAAATTGCTCCGTACTCATGTTGGCTCGTGATTGTTACTCCGCATAACTTACCTCCTTGGATGTGTATGAAACAAATAATATACTTATTTCTTTCACTCGTGATTCCCGGTCCTAAGAGTCCCGGAAAGAACTTAGATGTTTACTTGAGACCTCTTATAGACGAGTTAAAGGTATTGTGGGAGGATGGAGTATGAGACTTGGGATGTTGCAACGAAAACAAATTTCAACCTTAGAGCAGCGGTGGTTATGTGGACTATAAGTGACTTCCCGAACTTATGGTATGTTAATTGGATGGAGTACACACGGAAGT
The DNA here is from genome assembly GCA_020205615.1 of Panax quinquefolius. NCBI lineage: Eukaryota > Viridiplantae > Streptophyta > Magnoliopsida > Apiales > Araliaceae > Panax > Panax quinquefolius. Next base: position 17,787,484 of record CM035151.1, on the reverse strand, counting down.
TGGCTTGTCCAGTATTGTATGGAGCATACAAAGTCGTTTAATCTATCAAAAGGTCGAAAGCCTTGTTGGTTTGACCGTCATCGCTTGCCTTCACTTAGGTAGATGCCGCACATACTTACATTCTTCTCAATTGTGAGGAGATTTTAATTTGTGAGGTACACATGTAAACTTGATATTTTATCTTTTAAGTTAAAAATTTATTCTAATATGTTAATGTTTATAACATGGTATAGATTATACGATGATGAGTTAAAAGTGAAGCGTCTGGCATAACTCGATAAAGATATTCAAATCAATCGGGATAAAACTTTTGCACTTTGGCTAAAGGACAAAGTAAGTTCAATTTTAAGCACGTAGTGTGTATATATATATAATATATATACTTCATATGTTAACTATGACTTCATTTAATAAGATGGAGTTTTTGTAGGCTTTGATCGAGGGATCAACGATTCCTGGCTAATGTACAAGTCCTAGCTATGGGACCGCATAAGGATCAAGTCACCGCAATGGTTACAAAATAAATGGTTGTGAATTTCACACAAAGGCATATGGGCGCCAGAAAAGAACAACGAACTCGGGTGTGTGTCCAAGGAGATTGTTACAATGAGCTTGGTCGCGTGCCTTTTTATGGGGAGTTGGAGGAAATCGTAGAGTTGTCGTACAAAGGCACGTCTGAATCATATTCACTTGTTCAAGTGCCGCTGGTTTGATTCGTAAAAGGGATACGTGTTGACGGACATGGAATCGCCGATATTGACCTCCATAGTCTCACGTACTCGAATGAACCGCTTGTTTTACCAACTCAAACAAAGATAAGTATGCTACACTCCTAGTCCTGTTAGGAAAAGGGATAGACCACCACTGATTGACAAGTTGTAATTTATACTCCGTAGCGTGAGTCGTGTAGAATTAGTTGATGGGGAGATTTACCAAGAGCGGATGCTTCATAGTGTACTATAATAAATGTGGAGGACGACAATGAAGTAATCCAGCTTAGATGGTGGAGATGAACCACAAGAATTAGATCCCCGAGTCAATACTTGTGTCGGATGACATCGATCACGAGGAGGAAGAGTTATTGGTTGAATCGACACGTAATCAAGCGGATGATGGTTATGAATCTGCAACACGTATACAAGATGATTCTCAATCGGACATTGACACTTGAACTCATGCAATGTATGTTTAGCAATACATGTTTTTTATATCATTGTCATGTTTATGTCTTAAACTATTTAAATGCAACTTTTGTTTATTGTCATTTTATATTCATATATATACATGTTTATATCATCACACATGTTTATTGTCATATATACATATAATCAAATATGACTCCTAATAACATCTTGAAATTTGTAATATACTGATGGCTTCAAGCGGTAGCAGAAAAAGCGGCCATTGGGTAGGGGGCCTAATAATGTGCCCAAGGCCCTACTAATCCCGATGATCGGATTCTTATTCGATTCGCCCTCCTCCTAATAAAGACGTCGTCCGCATATATCATTTATATAAAAGCATTTAAGCATTTAATATATGCTAATTGATGTTGTATATTATAGTGATTTTTCAGATAATAAGATCGTCAAGTGCATATCACAGCTGTGTTTACAGAATTGGCCTACACCTGTGATTACGTGGCGAAGCACACCTATCGCCCACAAGGATCTTTGTTTGGCGTAATTTCGTATATTTTTTTTAATTATGACAAATAATATTAATATAATATTCAAAGGATAATTATTTAGTAATGTTATTATTGTTTTTTTATTTGCAGAAACGGTATAGATGGGAGGACGCAGTGAGCAAAGGATTCGAGACATTATTCGGCAAAAGTGCGCCAGTCCGCACTAAGGACAACTTGAATAAAGAACGACAAAAAGCCATTCACAATGCCGAGATCGACCATCCGTGCCGGGGAGAGGATTATATGCACGAGCATAGCCCACGGTAGTGCACCCAATCCATATGGGTTTGAGATGTGTGCCCAATGGAGAGTTGAGAGTCGGGTGAAAAGACGAAAGACTACATCACACCAACAGAGCCTCGGGTGTGTCCGATGGCGAAAAGGCTAAAAGGAACATACAAGGGCGGCGATTTTTCACGATTCTGACATATCAACGCCTTGCACGATTTACAAGTTTTAATATGTTTACAATCATGAATTGTAGAAAATATCCCATTTTACTTAGTAATATTGTCTTTGTTTGTGTATAGGAGTCTCGGTCTCAAGGTCACCTATCCATTGGGTTTGGATGTGTACGTGGCCACCCGTGATGGTTCACGCTCGAGGCTATCCAGGATAAGCGGTAATAAGTTTTAACAACTGATCTTGTTTATTAATACTTACAAAATATTATTTTTAACTATTTAAGTGTTAACATGATGACGGGATACTTATAAACGCTTATTGAATGAAGCGCTTATCCCGAAGGCACTCCACGTCCTTTATTGATCAAGAGTTGTGGGAGAGGCGCGCCATTGTGAAGAAGAACTACATTAAAGGTCAAGGACAACGACGACGCCCATCCTTCATGGCTCAGCATGACTCTTTACCCAATTCTTCCACATCATCGAGTCATCCAAATTGTTCATACTCCTACCGATTGTGTGAGAGCTATATGTCAAGATCGAAATATTCTCAAGATATCAAGGCACACTGGGGCTCTTGATCCCGAGGAGTTAAATCAAGCAAAGATGGCGGCGGCAGCAGGATGACATGGGGATGTCGACGAGGTATAAAATCAATTTGTTGTATGTATTGTCGTAATATATACCAAGATCAACATATATATTATATTTGTAACTTGTTTTATTATTTTGTTAATTACAGTGCGTGCATGATCAAGGAGGGATGACGCTTGACATAACCTTGTACTTGTATATTCATTATTTGGATGTTTGTATATATGTTACTTAAACAAGTTTTGAAATGTTATTATATTTATTCAAATCATATTGGTTTTTAAAGGTTTATATACTAGTTTGGTGTATGTGTTGGTGGACGATGGATGTTTATATTGTTTTGTATGTTGTTTATCTTGGTGTGTATGTGTGTTGGATAAAGCGGTAGAAAATGTGTGCATGTGTTTTTGGGAATTACTCGCAAAAACAAAAAAAATCAGGTCAGAATAATGTTTTTCATATCAATGATCGCGATGCGCGGTCATTGAACGTTATTAGCGACGGCATGCAATCAGCGACCGCACGCGGTCGCTGATAATGGTCGCTGACACGTGGACCACGTCATCTTTGGCCCTGGACCATGCTGACTCAGCTCAGCGACCGTATTTGTCATTTCGGTCGCTCATAGCGGTCGCAGATATAGCGGTCGCTAATAGTAGGTCATTGATGTGCATCCCAAATGACCCGATTTTATCTTGACGACGATTATCGGCGATCGCGACGCGGTCGCGAGATATTATCTGCTGACCGATCGAGTACGGCCGATAATCGATCATTGATAAGCTTTTTTGTTGTAGTGAAGTCTGCGCTCATTTCTTGCCGATCACGGAGACTTATTCCCTTAAACGCCTTGCTAGTATATATGTAAATGAGATTGTGAGGTTGCATGGCATGCCAAGATCCATAGTTTCGGATCGTGACCCAAGATTCACTTCAAGATTTTGGGTTAGCTTGCAAAAAGCTATGGGCACGGATTATTTATTGATTCGGCATACCATCCTCAAATGGACTGAACAATCGAGAGGACTATTCAAACTCTTGAAGATCTATTAAGACTCGTGTCCTAGACTTCAAGGGCGGTTTGGGATAAGTATTTACCATTGGTGGAATTCTCCTACAACAACGAGCTTATCGAGCAAGAAGTATAGGTGTGGCTCCATTTGAAGCATTATATGGACGAAAGTGTCGCTTCTCCAATATATTGGGATGAGGTGGGTGAAGCAACATTGTTGGGACCCGAGTTAGTACGTATGACTCACCGAAAAGATCCAAATGATTCGACAATGTATACAAACGGCACAAGATCGATAAAAAGTTATTATGCGATCTTCATCGAAAGGACGTGGAATTTAGTATAGGGATTATGTATTGTTGCGAGTTGCTCCATGGAAGGGAGTTACAAGATTTGGGAAGAGAAGAAAGCTCAACCCACGATTTATCGGTCCATTTCAAATTCTTGACCGAGTAGGAAATGTAGCCTATAGACTCGCGTTACCTCAAGTATGTCTCGTGTTCATAATGTGTTTCACATATCCAGACTTCGTAATATGTGAAAGACCCAAACCACGTTATAGAGTTAGAACCCAGACGAGATAGTCAAGACTTAACGTCACGAAGAGGTACCACAAGATCTTGGATAGGAAGGAACATATGTCCCACGCACAAAGGTCACACCACAAGTTAAAGTTTTGTGGAGGAATCATGCTTTATAGAGGAAATGACCCGGGAATTGAAACGGAAATGAAAGCGAGGTATCCTCACCTTTTGAAACACTGTGTATCGTACGTCAATTTCGAGGACGAAATTTTATAAGGAGGGGAGGTTGTAAGACCCCAACTTGTTATTAATGAAATTTAATTTCCTCTATTTATTATTTTGAAATATTAAGGGTTGATTTGATTAATGTGGATAGTTATGGGTAAAATACGCAAATATTTCAAAATAAGCAAATGGTTATAAAATATTCATTGTTGTCGGGGAATATTCGTATGGTCGTGGAATATTCGTATGCACGTAGAATATTCGTGCTGACTCACAAGTGACCATGTATGGGCCCCATAACGGAAAGCGATTGGATGAAAAAATGACAAATATAAGTTGTTTAAAAATAACTACGTAGTTATTACAAGTATTATCTTTGTTAAAATACTCTTGGTTAACACACACAAGAAGATTACTCAGTATTGCACCAATTATTGATTCTTACGTAAGAAGGCACTACTCAATAATGGTTACGGAATTATTCTTCATTCGATTTTTTATTTTATTGATTTAATAATTCTTTGCGTTGATATTTTATATTCTTTGTTGTTTTCAATAATTGTCATTACACAAGATTTTCATTATTGAAGCAATAATTCATATTATTTGAATAATATTATTAGATAACATTCTTCATTAATGTCTAGAAAGTTCTCATCTAAGAAGAGGTTTGGTCACCTAATTGCGGCGCCAAGAAGGAGAAATTCTTATTGAAAAGCCCCTCTTCCTCTGAACCGCCTCAGTTTGTCAATATTGTGATTCTCAGTAATATTATTTGTGAATAATTAATTATTGATTCATATGATGAGGAAAATATTGATTTTATGTGGATATAGATGGAGAAAATTTTTAATGTGACAATTGTTGAAAATTAAAATTTTATCTTTTCTAATAAAATAATTCATTTAAATATATTATTATATTTTAATAATATAATAATGATGATATTTTTACGATGAATGTGGGATATATGAGTATATGTGGAGGAGGAGTATTTTTGTTACCAAAAATATTTAAAGCATGTTTTATGTGTCGGTGGACCCCATTTCTTGACTGAAATTTGATTATAGCTTGTAAAATTGCCCGTTTGTTGATTTCGGTCAATTTTTGTTTGGAATTTGGAAAAATTTTCTTCTGTAAAGTTGTAGAGAATTGAATTTCCTATACAAAAATGCTAGTTTTGAATTTTCTGACAAAAGGGTTATTTATTGTGAATTATTGAAGTTCTGAAGCTCCGAAATAATTGATTTTTGGAAGTTTAAATTATTTTAAATTAGAAAAACGTTTTTTCTTACTTTTTCTAAAAGGTGGCATGTGTTTATTGAGCTGAAATCAGATTTCAAGAGTGGCGTAGGAATTTTGATATATATATTTATATTTTATTAAATTTTCTGCTTTGGTGTTCTAAACATTTTCCTATAAATAGTGTGCTTAGGTTAGAATTGAAAATTACACCAGAAACTAAAGTTTTCTCTCTCTATATTATCGAGCGTATTCTTGTGAGTATTGTTATACGGTGCAAGTTCAAGTCATAAAGATATATCCAAGTGTTTCAAATTTAAAATCTTGATCTTTTGAGGTAAGGGATATTATATTTTTTTTGCGCAATGATATTATTTCTTCAATATCATTATGTTGAAATATTGATCTGAAGTTTTTATCAAATTTGGAACTTTTGGTGGCGGAGTTACTATTCACGTATACGGCACTATTCACGTATACGACACTATTCACGAATACGGCACTATTCATCGAAAAATAAAAATTTTCCCTTTTCATCTAAAATATCTATTGTGGATACTAGCTTTTATTGTATCCATGTTTTGATCATTCTTGAATTTTACACCACTATGATTCTTTTTTAGGTATTTTTGGACATGGATAAAACAAAGTACGAATCCTTAATCCTTAATCCTTGTCATTTTGTTTCACTGGATTCGTTTCTTTAAAAATATTTTCATCATCCTCGATTAAAAATGATGATATTATTGAATATCTTTGGCCCGTAGTGCAAAGATGAATGATTTCGATAAATATCTTTGGCCCATAGTGCAAAGATGAATGTGTGTTTAGATGAACATGACGACTAATCGATGAATATCTTTGGCTGTAGTGCAAAGATGAATATTTAATTCGGATATATATTGATTGATGTTACAGGATAAAAGATAGACGATGAACTTTTAAATTCATACATAGAAGATAGTAGTTTGCATTCTCTACTTAACTCTTCTAATGAATTATTATTTCATCATGCGAATATTGATTTAAAACTTGTTGTCTATCAGATTCTATTAGATTTTTTCCTGTTGAAGACTAACGATAATTTGTTGTATATTATCTTAGTCATAATATTCTTTTTGGGCTAGTTGAGCTCACCCTTTTCCTTTTTGTTCCATTTTTTCTTCTCGGGAGGCGAGATTATAAATGAAAGTAGTACGAGTGCTCTGAGTATGGAATGAAGGTTCTAGAGAGTTGTTTAGTAGTCCTCACCATTTTTGTAAAATAATGTATCAATAAATGTGATGAGGATTTATTTGAGTATAGATATTGTCTAGAAGATAATATTTGTATTCAAACTCACAGTTTTACTGTTGTAATAATAAAGTTGTAGTTGTTTCTGTACCATGTATTGACAACTCGGAATGGGTGATGTATACCTATTTTGGGGGCGTCACAAGTAAGTTTCTTTATCTTTTTCTTGTTTACTTACTTTTAGGGTTAATTACACGCGACACTAAAAAACCAACACGTTTTCGGTGGTGGTGGTGGAGATGGCGGTGGTGGCTCAAGTGGTGGTTACAAAGACGGTGGAGGTAGAGGTTGGGGCGGTAGTGGCGGGAGCAACCATTTTCTGGTAATAAAAGGAAATTCTCGAGATACTGCAGAGGAGAAGATCATTAGCAACCAAACTTTTATAACAAGGTAACCAAACTTTTATACTAAGGTAACCAAACTTTTATACCAAGGTAACCAAACATTGGTAACCAAGGTAACCAAACTTTTATACTGAGGTAACCAAACTTTTATACTAAGTTAACCAAACTTTTATACCAAGGTAACCAAACTTTTATACCAAGGTTACCTTGGTATGAAGGTTTGGTTACCTTGGTGTGAAGGTTTGGTTACCAACTCGCATATGAAAAAAAGCCGATGGTGTGGAGGTGGATTGGTTACCTTGGTATGACGGTTTAGTTACCTTTGTATATAAAAGTTTGGTTACTATTAGTATAAAAGTTTGTTTACCTTAAGTATGATTAGCTTCAGAACCTTGAGATGAAAGTTTGGTTACCAACTGCGCTATGAAAAAACTGCAGGTGTGGATTGGTTACCTTGATCTCCAGGAACAACAGGTGAGAACTTGGTGGATTGGTAACCTTGAGATGAAGGTTTGGTTACCTTGGTATGAAGATTTGGTTACCAATCTCTTTTCAAATTCGGCTTGCTTTTTACAAATAAGCCTCAGAACTCAGAAGCTGCTATGTTTCTAGAATCTCACTTTTTCTCTCTCCAACTTCCTGTCTTCCTCCCTAAAATCCCCACCAATACGCCCCAAAAAGCTATCACAACACTTCATTTTCCCTTCTCCATCTCATCACCTTTCTCTCTTCCCAAATACACTTTTTATGCATTTTATCAAACACCAAGAGAGCCACACAAAACACCATACAAATGGGCGGACCCACAAACCAAACCATATGATCTTTTAGTCTTTTGGTGTATGAGCCTGCCAGGTTTCAGAAAGAGGAGCAGGGGTTCTATGTTTTTGAACTAATAGGGGCTCATCAACATCTTTAGGCATTACGAGAGAGTCTTTTAATGGAGTGAGGCCATTGGTTGAACTTTTGCGCTGGAAACTGAAAGATAATTTTCCTCCCCATAGCTGGTGGCGATCGTGGAGGAGCCATACCGTTTGCGAGCGATGTGAAGCCGAGACTTAATATATGTAGGAGTTTTACTTCGTTTGCGAGATATAAGGAGATAATCGTGAATCACAATCAAAGGATATCTAAATGTATTATTTTTGTAAATAAATATGAAAAAATATATTATTTTTGTAATTATTTTATAGAGATATGATTTTTGTAATTATTTATAAAAATGTACTAGTATATGTAATTTATCCTAAAATAAAGCAGCTGGTGTTATTAAAAAAAAATAAATTCAAGTTGGGTTAGATGTACAGTACCTAACTACAACTTTCCAACATGTACACGTGTTCTCTTGGTTGGTGGAACTAGCACCAGCCAATCCAAAATGTATAAATACAAACCCCGATTCCCATAATGAGATTCCTGATTGGACTTTGATTTGATTTTTTTTTAAAATTTACATTTTTTAGAATTTTCAAATACAAGCTTGAACATGAAGTTAATTTTGATCAATTGATCAATACAATGTCGACATATATAGAATCAAAAAATAATCTTTTCTACGTATTGTCAAGATCAGTCGGTTAATCGATTAATTTACCATGAAATTAACTTCATGATAATCGAATCCAAAATACTCTATTCGTTTTAAAATAGGGATATATATTTTTCAACAGTAAAGTCGCATGAAGTTTACTTAACAATCATCATTTGATTATTGTATTTTTAATGTTTGAACGGAGAAAATAACATATTTTATTTTAAAAATAAATATTGAAAATATTATCATCCATGCATGAGTGTGTATGACAAATGTTGATTAAATGAGACATTTGGGTCAAGCTTAGGCTGCTAATGGTTTAGGTTGCACAGATTAATGTGCCTTTGGACTGCCATTTCGTTGTTCTCTAGGGCCTGGCCCATTGAACACTAGACCCATATTAGACAAATTTTGTCCTAAAAATGGAATGGATAATCGCTTGATGTAACTTGTACCAACATTTGGTTAGCCTTTACCTCACTTGATGTTTAATTTCATTTTTACCCCTATCTATATAATAAATTACCTCTTAAATTAAAATTTCTGACAAGAAATGTATAAAGTTAAATAAATAGCTTAAAAAAATATACTAAATGATATTTTCAGGGCTAAGTTTGCCATTGGAGGGCAAAAATACATACATATGAAAAATTTCTCCAACGAATCGGCTATGTTAATCGTCGCCATAGCTAGTTCGTTCATGAATCATTTTGTCGGACAAACGAACTACACATATATATATATATATTTATTAACATTGATACAATTGTGTATTATATAAATTATTTGCACTAGAATGATAAACTCTGGGTTAGAAATATCAATTTATTAAAGAAAATAAAAAGTTAATAAGACTCCTCCTATTTTGAGATATATATAGGATGGCTTCTATGTTGGTATTCTCCATTGTTGCTAGGTTCAAGCAGCATTAATTTTGCCAGGCCCGAATTGAGATGATGACTTATGGGTTGGCCCAAGTTCTAATGGACTATAACCATCTGAAAAGGCTTGTCTTTTGACCAATTATGAACAAGGACAAAATTATAAAATTTAAGAAAAAAAAATAAAAATGAAAGATCATCCAATTATATGAGGATGTGTAGTGGCACCAAACACGATATTTAATACATATATACGTGCATATGCATGTACGCATCAGTTCAATTGTTTAAACGTTATACATCTACATTTTGTATAATTTAGCAATATATATATATATATATATATATATATACGAATATTTATGTCAATTATTTAATTAATAATTACGTAAATAAATATTAGTAATAATTTTTTTAGATAAATATGTAATAAATAAAATCCTTCAATAATTTTTATCAATATTAATAAATTTTACGATGGTAATTTAATATAAATTTAACTTGGTATGAAGTTGGGCTTGAGACTGATTTCTTAATCTTAATAGGGCTCTTCTTTTGATGCGAGAAAATTACCAGTTGTTCAGAAATCCATCTTGGTTGATAGTTAGTAGGGGTGCTCAAAAAATTCGATTTTTTACCGAACTGGTATCGGTGGTATCGGTTTTTTTCTGTTTTGGTTTTTTCAGTACCGATTTTTCGGTTTTTTTTTTTACTTTTCGGTACCGGTAATGAAAATTTTGAATTCGGTAAATACCGAAAAATTGAAAAAATCAAATAAGAAAAAATAGCTTGCCAGTGTCGATTAGGAAGGCAGTTCAACCCCTTTCGCGGTGACACCCTATTGGTCCACGTACACCCATACCAAAATGGTCTGCATGTGATCCTCCATCAAGGGAGAGAAAGTAATGACATCGACGGTCCAGATTGCACTTCTTGTATTCAGAGTTCGTCACACCAACTAATTGTCACTGCTTAGTGCTTGGTCATGCATGGAAAAAGTAATATGATTACTTTTATTTGAAGTTTAATTATGACTTATGAGTAGAGAAAAAATAACATACGGATCCTATCATTTAAATTATTAATAAATTTTATTATTTTGTTATATTATTTGATACATGAGTAATAGCTATTTATTTTTATTTTAAAAAGTACGTGGTGATTTAATTGTTAGATTTTTTTAATGAAAAAATATAGTTAATGAGACACATTTTGTAGGATAAAAGAGGGACTAATATATTAAAACTTTTTTTTCCCTTGAAAGGAGTTTGGGAAAATATGTTCAATGATATTCGAATACATACTTTGTATATGATAAAATTTAGAGAAACCTCCTCTATTAGTAAAATTAAAAGATATTAAAAAAAGAAGGCCATCTTAACAAGAGAGTGAGCTAAATTGTATTGTACTCTTCTCAAGTGTGTTTGAAAAAAAAAATACTCTAAGATTAACAATTGTAATTAGTATTTGTAAGAATGTAATTTACTAGTCTCATTTCTTAGTTTTAAAAAATTTGTTAATATAAAAAAATTATTTAATTATTATGCAGTATAACCGAAAATCGAACCAAAAAAAAACCGGTATCGATTTGTGTTTGAATTTAACCAGATCAAACCAGGTTATTCTATGACTCTGCATTCTGCTTCTTGATTTTTTTAATTTTTCGATTCGGTATCGGTTCGGTTTTTTCGGTACCGGTTCGGTTTTTTACCGATGAGCACCCCTAATAGTTAGCTCTCTTGATTTTTTTCTTTGAAGCGAAATGAGACTTTCATCTTAGGTGAGTACCCATACCTAAAAGGTAACAGATGCTTTGCAACTAAGTTGACATGGAAGAACCGCTGCGACGCGGGGGCAGATTAAAGTTCAAACTTAAATAAAGAAGTAGCGCTGTAACGACATCAAAATCGGGTCTATTTCTCTTCCCGATCTTGTGCGTCAAAAACTATATTGATTTAACTTTATGTGATACTAGGATGAAATAATAACTGAAATTTTTGGAATAATTAAAAACTTTTCCTTCTGTCTTTCATTCGTTCCTTGAATCGCAACCTTTACAATTATATATACCGCGGAATCATTTTCATTGAATGATACCTTTTATCAGTGTACTTATGAGTAATTGCAAACTCATTCTTAATATACAATCTTTCTTGTATAATATTACGATTATAATGCTTTACATTATAAAGAAATCATCACAACATATTCTAAACAAATATTCTACATTAATTGAATACTTCAGAAATTTACACATCTATATCCTGTACAACAGTATCATAATACTATCTAAATTTTAACCAAATTAAGAAAATAGTATTCCCTTACTTATTCTCTTATCCATATTATCTAGAAAACATGTGTTATAACATTGAATCTTGAACCTGCAAAAAATTTATTTTTGCAAGATTGAGCTCGACAACTCAATAAATTTAACAGTCTATCATGCATCACGTAACATATTCCTTCATATTTAAATCATACTTTAAATATTCTCAACATATCATCATCTGCATATCACATGCTTTAAACAAATTGAGTTCTACAACTCAAACCACCTTAGTCATATATTGACTTTAAGCATTCACAAAGTATCATTTAACAAATCATAAATGCTCACATACTTGTAAACATAAGACAAGTAAACACAGAAATATATTGAGAAAACTTGCCTTGCGCGGTGACTATCGATATAAACTTTAGTTTAACTTCACTTCACGAATCCTACATAGTTATGTTCACATATATGCTCACGTTAGCCACATATTCATGTCACATAACCTGTATAGATATTATACGTTTACATACGTCAGAACAGATATTCTCATTTCCAAGAAACTTTCATATTCCTTTAGAACATTTTAGGTTTCGACTTAATATAGCCATAATGTGACGCCCCCAAAATTAAGTATACATCACCCATTCTGAGTCGCCAGATACATGGTACAAAATTTAAATACAACTTCATTTATACAACTGTTGAGCTGTCGTATAGAATACAACCACAGTTAACTGTGAGTTTTAATACAAATGTATGCAACTCTCATGGTGCCTCGACCACAACTTTACAATGGTACTTTACATAAAAGTATAGTCAAAAACTATTTTAGAAATTAAAATCTTTGGGAAGTGCTCAAGAAACCTTCGTATATGGGAGGCCGTGCGTGCAGGTTATAATAGATATCATATGACCACGAAATTATCCTTGGTTGATCTAATAGACCCCAAAGAAAAATGAGAAGATTACTATCATCTTCTTTCCAATGGTGAATCTTCTCTTGACATATAACTATCTCCACTTTGCTTTTCAAGTGAATATTATATTTTAAATCAACTCCAAGATCATATAGGTAGTGCCGTAGATATACTCGATGAGTGGATGCGCATAACCCCGTCTTATGATAACACGAGGTTGTATGTCATTAGACATCTTGTATGATAGTGACAAAACACCTTCCAAAGTTGGGTTCACCCCACCCTATTTGATTCACCAAATATAACTACTAAATGTTGTATAGAATACAACACACTTTTCTATCTTGTTTAGAGAGAACCTTCACAAACTAGAGACCACCGTTCTATTCCCTCGTTATCCCCGCTCGACCCGTGAACACTCTCACCAAGAACACTCTTATTACACCAAAGGAATTGTTAAGCGAAAAGGGTGTGAGCACAACTAAATTTCAATAAAGAATATCATGACTAAAGATAATTAAATTATCAACAACTTTCATCAATAATAAATCAGAGATTTGGAACATATGGTAGATGATAAAACTTTTCAACCATAGTTGCAGCGGAACGAGCAATCCATTAGAAGAGTCAAACAGACCATCAGGTTTATTATATTCTCCATGTTAAAAGTCCACCAATAATGTTTTATCCCTATAACATCAATCAACAATTCCTGTCCACAATCATATGAATAACTCATAATCATAATTGTGATTCTAAATTCCTTTTCGCACCAGGACGAAGATAATTTCATCACATATCTTCACCTGAAACATCAAAAATCATGGTTATACCAAATCACAATTCATGCTCGTAATCATTAAATCATCTTTGCACTACGGTCAAAGATATTCATTATTATCACATCCATGAATTAATATTTCATTGCTGAGACTCAGCTCAATAAATAATCCACATCATCGAATCATCCCTGCACTACAGGACAAGGATATTCTTTAGTATCACAACCACGAATTATCCATGCACTACGGGCCAAAGATAATCGTGTTTTCATCAACGGTCCTGATCATGCCATAAAACAATTCATCTTTGCACCCTTGGCTGAAGAGAATCCATAGCCATAATCATACCAAAAACTGTCCATCAATGCACTACGGGCCAATGAGGACTTTTTCATTAGTATCACAACCACAAATTATCCATGCACTACGGGCCAAATATAATCGTATTTTTATCAACGGTCCTGATCATGCTATAAAATAATTCATCTTTGCACCTTGGTCAAGAAGAATCCATAGCCATAATCATACCAAAAACTCGTCCCATCAACGCACTACGGCCAACGAGGACTTTTTTTCACATCATTTGTAACATTACTATCATGATTATCTTAGAATAATCCCTATCGTAATCATACAAAAAGTCCATCTATGCACTACTGGCTAAAGATGACTTTTAACACAATATAAATATGAGGATGATGACAATATTATAAGCATTAATCAAACTAAATCAAGGATAAATATTAAAAACTTTAAATTTATCCGGACATTATCAATCACTTAATAAAATCATAATCTAATATCATTAATACTATAACAATATTTTAATCACTTAAACTTATAAACAATTACATTTAATTGTTTATACTTTTCCAAATAATGCTTTTAATCATTCAAAATGTCATACTTATAAGATTTCATCACCAATAATCAAATTACTCATCAAAAATCTACATAAACCTTATATAGGATTTTCTAGCCATAAAATCATATTTTCCAATTTTGTTACTTCACATAACATATTTAATTCATTTACTCATAACTAGTTCATTTTCATGAAAAATACCAAATCAGTCCCAAAAATATTTCTTTTCTGGGATTTAGCAGAATATAGTCCCATCTTGAACATATATTTTTCTCAGAATTTTTAAAATTCATTTACTATTTTTCATATGGCTAAAACTGCCGAATATTTAGATATTTATCATAAATTATACTTTTGTCCAAAAATTCCGAAATTTATAGGGTATACTCCTGTTATATACATGTACTCTCAATAAAAATTTCACCAATTTTGGAGTTAACCACAAGGAGTTATAAGGGTTTACTTTTAAAATAGTCTTTTCTCATAAAATCCATAACTCTTAATCTATACATCCAAAAATCGCCATTTTTGGACACAATCTAGAAAACTCATCAAATTATCATTTCAAATTTTTCCAGAATTTTTGAGGGTCAGAAAAATTACGAATCTGCCCCTGGCAGAAACCCCTTTTTAATGAAAATACTATTCGTATGAATACGAAGGATCATTCACCATGCATGTGGTAATCCACATAGACAGGTTATTCCAACAGAATAATAAAGAATGGAATAATAAAAGGATTCACCATGCGCGTCGATGGACTACAAATCCAAGTTTATTCCCCATGAGAATAATAAATAATGGAACCGGTCCAACAGTAACGCATTGCATCGGGATATTCCGACGTAATAATAAATAATGTAACCGGTCCCACAGTAAAAGCGCATGAGACGAGATATTCCAACAGAATAATAAAGAATGGAATATTAGAAGAATTTCACCATGTATGCAGTACTTTGCATAGACAGGTTATTCCAACATAATAATAAAGAATGGAATAACAGAAGTTCTCTTCATAAATAAGAAAGAAAGAGTACCCCTTACGAGTACAACAAATAATATTCCCTACCTTAGAAAGAAGAGTACTGGATATAGAAGTAGTGAAGTAGCAGAACACTTTTCTTCTTTCTCTCTATAGTTTCTCTCTCTGTTTTCATTGAATTAAGTAAGAAATAATGAATGAATGAGCTTCTATTTATAGAAAAATGGACTGCATAGTACCCAACTCATGAACGGTCCAGATTGATTTACTTTAATCTGACGGTCCATATTTAAAGCAAAATCTTTTAAATAAAATATAATATATTCTATTTATAATATAATAAAACGAATAACTTTATAAAAGATTTTACTATGCAAAACACTATCTACGAGACCTTAACGCAACACTACGCATAATAGAATATAATATATTCTATTTATAGAATAACTTTATAAAAGTATTCTATTTTATATAAAAAGATTTTCTGTATTATTACATTAATATTACCAATAAAACAAAACTGAGTGACTTATCACGTAAGCATTAATAATCAATACCGTGCTATTTACCAAAATAGAAAAAAATTTGAATACTTTTATTTCATAAAATTCGGGGTCTCACACATAATCTCGTAAAAAGTTTCCATACAGCTTTTAAGACACCAATATATTGCATTTACAGTTTATAAACTTTTTACATTGCTTTTACAAGCTTTATATGCATCTATATGTAAACTAATAGTTACATATACCTTAACTTTGCTTTAGTGAGTAACTTAGACTTCGTTTTGCATGTATAATATATATCTTTTCATGCTTAACGTGTTTATTTGTATATTTTATGTATATACATAGCTTATATATGTCAATAATGAGTTTTCAACTCCATATTCATAATTTTTGCTTTGTATTTCAAAAATCGTTGATCAATTTCTAAGTATAATTTTTAAATAGCTTTTCACACTATACATGTATTCTCAACATACAGATGTATTATCCATATATATTATGTTTACATATCGCTTTTATAGCTGCTAGTATGCTCCGAATGAATATACGCATCATATGGTTGTTAGACTGCGTTTTATATTCGTCTTGGTGCATCAGGACATGCTTAACTTATTTTCAGGACTTCTAGTAATTACCGTCACATACAAAACATATTAGTTATGCGTTCATGTCATATAACCTTATTAGTTATATATTACATTATCCATATTGGCCACATCATTAGCTTTTAATTCTCGTTTTTGAAAATTTCTTATATTCTTTTCAAAAACGTTTATTCTTTTAATCACGATACTCTTTTATCGCTTTAGTAAACTTTGACATGATTTTAGTTTATGAATACCACACTATTTTAGATTATAACCCTCTTGTATCTTAATACATGAGTATTCTATTCTTTTTATACATAATTTATGTATTCAAGGTGAATACTTAACGTAGATTATGTATTAAGTGCAATTATGACTTGTATAGGTAACGTATAGTTTTCGTAATAATTTATAGTTTCATTTCCATGCACCAACGTGTTAAATACTATCACATTTCTAAATAATGCCAAAACAGCCCCTTACTTGGCTTAACGGCTCCACGCTTGGCTTTCATCTTATAGATTACTAATTCAATTATATTGAATTGTAAATATGTCGTAACTCATGTATTTGTCTCTTTAGGAATTTTAGAAACTAAACTTTATGGGTAAGTTATCGAACTAAACCTTGAAGTCAAAAATGGCTCCCCCACGCTGCTATAGCAGCTGTTCGATGATGCTTGCTGCTGCCATGGGCAGCATCCCTGCACCCTCATGCTACATCCCAACTTTATTACTTGTAACTTATATGACGGATTAAAACCATTTTTAAATATGTTATAAATCATGTTCCCATCTATTTAAGGAAACCAAAAATCAACCTTTGTGGGTAATTTTAACGAATTAACTATGAAGCCAAAAGTGACTCATCAAAGCAGCCATAACTACTACTACCTTGCAGTAACTGCTGTTGCTCGCTGTTTGCTGCTGCTAATAATAGGCAGCAACTACTTCCTTGTTGCTAACTGCTGCTGCCAATGGGCAGCAACTCCTTCTTCTGTCTTGTTTTGTTAACTTTTCGTTCTTCGCTGCTTTGATCTATTTATGTTGAATTTTGAATATTATGTAGGTGATGTACTCACTTATTATAGTATATTATTAGCCGTGCATCTTAATCAATTTAAGTGTGTTAGCTGAGAGCCCAAGGGAAGCCCCCAGCCTTCGCCAAACATCATCATTGATGCTGCCATGGGCAGCAACCCTGTCTCCAACATGCCCGTTTTGCGACCTCATTACTATTAGCTCATATACTGGATTATAACCATTTTAACACATGTTATACATAGCATATGGGACTACATTTAGAAGTTATAAACTCTCAATTTCGGGTTCTTTACGCTGTTTAAAACAGTGCTCACAATTGGCTTGTCACACTAAATTTTGACTTTCGTTTTGGCTTGAAATTATTTTTCGTTCTAATCTAATACACTCAAGCTCTCTAATTATCATCACATGTCATATATGAATCTATCCTAAGCCTTGTTTTTGTCTAATATTTGATTTATAATAAGAACAGTCCATATAAGACTTTTAACAAACACCTTGCGTGCACTGTTAGCTAACAACCAACCTAAACTAAGATAATATACAAGATAATTAAATTACACTTTATTAAATTATTTTAATATTTTCTATATATACTGTCTCATGTAATAAAAATAAGATAATATACATAATACAATAATTTCCTAATATTAGATTATTCTAATATTTTTCATTGATATTACCTTACATACAATTAAAATAAGATAATATACAAGATACCATCATTTACTTATATTAAAATAATTTAGCTTCTAAATTATTTTAATATCTTTAATATATGCAATAAATTTTTGTATACTCCTCTATTTATTTACCTTCTATATTCAAATTTCTTTTGAACAATTTGTTCAAACACAATAAATATATAAATATTATTATATTTACATTTACCACAAATATACACATCACATTGCACATTACATCAAATTCTTATTTTAATATTTTCTATAATGTTGGATTGTCACAAGCGCTAGCCATCAAGCATCAATTCGATTTCTTTCTATATTTAGATACAAGAATGTTAGACAGTCGAATCATAGCGAGAAAGATGGAATCTAGTTGAGTCGGTATCAGAGTTTACGCAAGAGGCTCCACCCTTAACTAAAGAGTCCCATAGACACGTGGGAAAACACAAAAATCTGGACGGCTGAGCACGTCGAAACATCTATTTTTAGGTAGAAAATCGGAGGAGTCTAACGGAAGAAAGAAGGACCTTATCTAGAGTCGGAACATAATTTGACTGGAACAATAGCTGGTGGCTTACGATCGATTCAAATTCAAATTTTTTTATTTCTTGTGCTTATTAATATTCCATTTAAAAATGGAAAATAGTGAGAGGTAAAACATCACTAATTGATCTGCCTTGACATCTTTCTATGAAACGCCAGGATACATTGAGGGATACCACTACGAATAAGGGACACTGGAAACAGAATGGCGAAAGTCTTATTAAAAAAACCTCCTCAGTGCCTCACACGAAACAAGACTTCAAATAAAGAACCGCATTTAACTAGTTCAAGTCAACAATGATAATAAATATACTGAAAACAAGATTCAACAATTTCTAACTAAAAAGAGTTAGAGAAAGAAGTTACAGTCCTATTCGTATAGGCAGACCGACCCATTCATATTCTCTCTATCTTTAGTCAGGAATAGCGGTATGATAGAGCTCATATCCATCCTTAGAAAAAAAACCACTACTGTGCCTCATTTTTCTCTTTTTTTTTCAAAGGTTGCTAGTTTTTGAAGCTCACTTTGCAGCTCAGAACTATCGGAAGACGAAAGGGAAATCCAATCAAAAAGAAGTGAAAGGCGCAATTAGCTTCCCTGCCTTGTTTTCTCCTTTTGGCACTAATTAGCTGCGTTTCCATTATCATTTACCAAATCGATAGGTGCTAATATGAATTTAGAAAAACTTTCAATATATAGGTCATATTGCTCATATAAAGATGAGAAAGAGAAGAGGAAGATGGAACTTTTATAAGCTACTAAAATAGCCTGCCTCCACTTCTAGTATAGTCTGTGAGCGCTTACAGTCCGAGAAATGTGGTTATTCCTAGAGCAAGTTATTGGTGGGATCTGAGTGTGCTGATTACTTTGTCCTGCTTATTCATTAGGGCGAAATGAAAACTCTTTATAAAAAATACAATAGTACGCTACCACCTTCTATAGAGAAAGGAGGCGATTTCTTTTTTCACATTTCTTGGAAGAGAATAGAATGAGGCTCCAATGGAATGGTTTACTCAGCTCTGGGAAAGAATTACATCCTAAGCCCGCACTCTCAAGATACTACGACCTTTAAACTGAGGGCGATTAGAATGAACGAGTGAGAGAGTTTGGTAGGGAGACCAGAGTGTAGAAAAGCGGTGCTACCGTTAACGCTTGTTCTTAGAACATGTACGCTACCGACTTTCAGAATGAATGCTAGGTACCGGTTGGAGAGGAACGGAGCTAGGGGTCTCACCCCAACCCCAGCTCATTATCCCCTCTCCCCGACGCCATACTCATACTCGGTAATCGTAGCTTTGTTGCAATGTCCTTTACGATTTCAGCCCCTATTCAGTTCCCTTTCGAGAATCAAAGAGGGAAGTTAGGGTTGTAGCTCTGTCTAGTAGAAAAGGAGGCCTTTAGAGTCTATTCAATCCTTCATAAGGAGCGTGCACCCACCTTTTCGATAGTCAGTCCTATTAGGGGGATTTCTTTAAGCAGATGAGAGGCAAATTCAAATAAAGACGGCTAGCTCACTTTTGTTTTGGTTACGACTAATCGAATTAAGCTGATTGATTTAAGGCTTGGCCTTGGACTCTTTAATGCAGTAGGAGAGATGAAATATGCTCGACCAACCCCACGAGTCTAGTTTTCTACACGAGAGGCTGTTGTTGGTGACACTGACTACTACGGAACGAGCGGGACCTTAGCATCGGAAGTGAAACTAGCTAGCCAGAAGTGTACGAGAAAGTAGGTTGGTTCAATCCTTAAGGAGCAGTGTGCTTGTTCGAGATTCAAACCTAAGAAAGGAGTACGCGAGTCTCTAAAAGGTCTTCAAATACTGCTCTGTTAACTAAACCAAATATATTCTAGATTATTCAAGAATTATCTTAATTAATATTAGTACATGAATTGGTGATATCCAAGTACATGATACATATACGTACATGGATGTATTTGAAATGTCTTGGAACATGTAATGGTTAGATTTGTGTACATGAATACGGTCATATATATAGTAATTATTAATGTGGCTCTAGAAATATCATAGAAGTCCTATAAATAGTCTTGTATTTTGTTCATTTGATGCAAGTGAAATCAAAGTGTTCTTATATTCTCTAAAGTTATATTTCACTTCCTCCCTAAAATATATTCTCTTCCTAATTATTTCAACATGCTCTAAGCTTTCCGTCTTTCACAGTCAGACTAAGGGTGGCCTTCTATGCTACTCAATAATCTGGCGTATCTGGGGATAACACAATAATATAATTTGATGATGTTAGAGCCTTTCCTCTCCCTACGGTCCAGCTATTTATCATTCCTCAGAACTCAAAAGAGTTCTCAAGCTAGTGCTACTGCCTTCCTTCGTGTGTCTTCTTTGATTTCTGTGGCTTTACTGGTACGAGCCGCGATCTTAAGTCTTGTTCGTCAACACCAGGATCGAAAATCTCTCTTTCATCAGAAATGGCTATGCTCACCATATTGCAGTATAATGGGCGATATCTCCTACGCTGTCTTTGTGGATTCCCACCGAATTCCAAGTCGTCTTCTCTTTCTGTGAGACTTTCTTTATAGGGATCCTGCTAGCACGGTACTCCGTTTCTAGCAAGTTCGTGAAGGTCCAACAATCCCTGAAAAGGGATGTTGTATGTACTGATGTTTCTGACAGTACTTAGGGTCCTCAGTACGACTTCGTTTGGCCATCTAGGCTCAGGGCATCTCAAAAACCTTATTCTTCACCAGGAGCTGGTCTAATACTTCAGGGCAGTAACTTAAAGTGGAAGCAGACAGTTAGGGACTTACTTTTAGATAACTTATTTAGGAAGGAGCCATCGTAACTGCTCGCCATCGGAATAGGCTTTCAAGGCAGCTGCCAAGTCAGCCAGTAAGTAAGCAGGTAATAGTCAGCCAGCAAGTTGGGTCGTCGTTCTTACCAGTTCGAGTACAAGACTTTGGTATAGTAGTGCTTTGGATTTATTAGCCTCTTTCTGATTCCATCACCCAATCTCATGAGAAACAAGCACAGCAGGCCCTGTCTTAACTTGTTCCCAGACAGTCAGCCCTCACTAGGCTGCTGGCATTGCTAAATGGTCTGCGAGCTCTCCCGAATACGACAGATGCGAAAGTGGGGAAGCCGAAAGTTACTAAAGAAGTCGGAGGAAGTAAGAGAACATGCTCAAAAGAGTGGTTCCAGGAAAAGAAAATCCAATCCAATCCTCAAAATTTTAGGATGCTTGGGAAAGTCATGCCCAAAACACTCTGCACTCCTTTTGCCTGCAGTGGGGCCCATGTATGTGAGAGAAATGGAGGCATTATTCTCCTGAACACCCCTAAACACGGACTAGGATTCCCTACCTTTCAAATGAAATAGAATTTTTTTATTTCTCATCATCATTACATCACACATATAAAATAAAAAATTTCTATTACATTTGAAATGAAAAAAAATCCTAATTCCCTAAACACTACCCAATATAAAAAGTTTGAGATATTATGGAATCAGCTAGTAGTTGCTACTGTAATCAGACGCTTAAATACTTGCTGCTTGCATACGAAGGTACGTAATCTTTGAAATACTACCATGCAGTATTATATTTGTTTCTGTCCAGTGCCTAGCGTAGCCTAGGGTATATACTAGCTACAAGCTAACAATGGTATTACTATTAATTAATAATATAAACTAAATGTGTACCATGCATAATGCATTTGTCTTTTGAAGATTGGCAAAATTAATGATTTGGCCATCAAAGTTATATATTTTATTGACTATCTGATTGAATTTTTAATTTTTTAAATTAAGTCATTGAACTAATTTTTATTTTCAAATTGGGTCATTCTGTTAAAAAAAATTGACAGACGTTAGATTTTTATCTACGTGGTGCTGACGACGTGGCAAGAAAAACTAAAAAATATTGCTTATGTGGCAAAAAAAAATCAAAAACAGATTTTAAAAATAAAAAAATTAACATT
Organism: Panax quinquefolius; assembly: GCA_020205615.1. Lineage (NCBI taxonomy): Eukaryota > Viridiplantae > Streptophyta > Magnoliopsida > Apiales > Araliaceae > Panax > Panax quinquefolius. The sequence goes on along the minus strand of CM035151.1, from coordinate 17,764,600 downwards.
TTAAAGTTTTAAAAATAACAAAAACATAATAAAATAAAAAAAAAATACAGATTTTTTTGAAAAAACAGAATTTGTTTAAAAAACAGATTTTTTTTTTAAAAGCACATATTTTTTTAAAAAAAAGTTTTTTGAAAAAATAGTTTATTTTTAAAAACAGATTTTTTTAAAAAAACGGATTTTTTTATAAAAAGTCTATTTTTTAAAAAATATATTTTAAAAAAATCAGTATTTTTTTGTTTTATTTTATTATGTTTTTGTTATTTTAAAACTTTAAAATGTTAATTTTTTTTTTAAAATCTGCTTTTGATTTTTTTTGCCACATAAGCAATATTTTTAGTTTTTTCTTGCCACATCAACACTAATGTGAGACAAAAAATCTAACGTCTGTCAATTTTTTTTAAATCTGAATGACCCAATTTGAAAATAAAATTAGTTCGATGATTTAATTTGAAAATTAAAAGTTGATGGATATTCAATAAAACGTGCCAACTTTGATGGCCAAATCATTAGTTTAGCCTTTGAAAATTACTAGTCTTACGTACAGTTCAATATTCCACACCTAGTCAATGCATGGTCCTGTTATTATCGAATATTTAAACACACACACACACACACACATATACACTACAACAAAAAGGCTTATCAGCGACCGACTATTAGCGATATCACTTTCGGTCAGTAGATAGCTATCTGCGATCGAAAGTGATCATCGGCGATAGTCGTCGCGATAAAATCTGGTCATTGGGATGCACATCGACACCACTATTAGCGACAAGAGATATCTGCGATCGCCATATGAAGCGGCCAAAAATGACAAATCGGATTATTGAAATGTGAAATCGACATGGTCGGGCCAAAAGGCGACGTGGTCCGCGTGTCGTGACCATTATCGGCGACCACACGCGGTTCGACGATACTATCTTGCGTCATTAATAACGTTCAATGACCGCGTCGCGATCATTGATATAAAAAAAATTACTGACCAGATTTTTGCTGCTTTGCGAATTCCCAAAAACACGTACTGCTTTTCTACCCGCTTTATCCCAACACACATACACACCAAGATAAACAACATACAAAAACAATATAAACATCCATCGTCCCACCAACACATACACCAAACTAGTATATAAACCTTTAAAAACCAATATGATTTGAATAAATATAATAACATTTCAAAACTTGTTTAAGTAACATATATACAAAACATCCAAATAATGAATATACAAGTACAAGGTTATGTCAAGCGTCATCCCTCCTTGATCACCACATAATTAACAAAATAATAAAACAAGTTACAAATATAATAAATATGTTGATCTTGGTATATATTACGATAATACATACATAAATTAATTTTATACCTCGTCGCCATCCCCATAACATCCTGCTTTGTTCTTTGCCTTTGCTTCAACTAACTCCTCAGGATCAAGAGCCCCTAGGTGCCCGCCCAGTATCTTCAGAATATTTCGATCTTGACATATAGCTCTCACATAGTCAGCCGGAGTATGAACAACTGGATGACTCGATGACTGTGAAGACTAGGTAGCAGAGCTGCCTGAGCCACTGAAGGATGGGCGTCGTCGTTGTCCTTGACCTTTAATGTAATTCTTCTTCACAATGACGCCTCTCCCACAACTCTTGATCAATAGGCGGACGTGGAGTGCCTTCAGGATAGCGCTCATTCAATAAACGCTTATAAGTATCCTGTCATCATGTTAACACTTAAATAGTTAAAAATAATATTTTGTAAGTATTAATAAACAAGATCAGGTTGTTAAAACTTATTACCGCTAATCGGGATAGCCTCAGGCGGACACATCACGGTGGCCACGTACACATCCACCCAATGGATAGGCTGACCTTGAGACTTAGACTCCTATACAAAAACAACACAATATTACTAAGTAAAAATGGGATATTTTCTGAATTCATGATTGTAAACATATTAAAACTTGTAAATCGTGCGGGCGTTGATATCTTTGCAATCGTGAAAATCTTGCCACTTGTATGTTCCTTTAGCCTTTTCGCCATCGGATACACCCGAGGCTCTGTTGGTGGCGGCAGTCTTTCGTCTTTTCACCCAGCTCTCAGCTCTCCATTGGGCACACATCTCAGCCCATATGGACTGGGTGCACCACCAGGGGCTATGCTCGTGCATATAATCCTCTCCCTGGCCTGGATGGTCGATCTCGGCATTGTGAATGGCTTTTTGTCGTTCTTTATTCAAGTTGTCCTTGGTGCGGACCGCGCACTTTTGCCAGAATAATGTCTGAATCACTGAAGCCTGCGCGTCCTCCCATCTATACCGTTTCTGCAAATAAAAAAACAATAATAACATTACTAAATAATTATCCTTTGAATATTATATTAATATTATTTGTCATAATTAAAAAAAACATACCTGAAATTCTGCCCAAACAGCATCCTTGTGGGCGATAGGTGTGCTCGCCCACGTAATCACAGGTGTAGGCCAATTCTGTAAACACAGCTGTGATATGCACTTGACGATCTTATTATCTGAAAAATCACTATAATATACAACATCAATTAGCATATATTAAAGCAATTTACATCTAAGTTATAATATTTGTGAACATTTTTCAAACTTATACTTATAATACTTAAATTTTTTTGCCATAGTCTCCCCTATAATATAGACTAGCCATATGCACGACGACATGTATATATGGACATTTCTAGGCACCCAAGACACAAACCAAGAGAAATATACAAATTTTCAATACAATAAGACCAAAACAAAATATTACCAATATAATATCAATCAAAACATTACCAATATACAATAAATGGAATCTTAAATGCTTTTATATAAATGATATATCTGGACGACGTCGTCGTATTATTAGGGAGGCGAATCTGAATAAGAATCCGATCATCGGGATTAGTAGGGGCCTTGGGCACATTATTAGGCCCCCTACCCAAGCCGCACTTTTTCTGCGCTGCTTCAGAAGCCATCTGTATATTACAAATTTCAAGATGTTATTAGGAGTCATATTTGATTACATGTATATATGACAATAAACATGACAGTGATATAAACATGTATATATATGAATATAAAATGACAATAAACAAAAGTTGCATTTAAATAGTTTAGTACATAAACATGACAGTGATATAAACATGTATATATATGAATATAAAATGACAATAAACAAAAGTTGCATTTAAATAGTTTAGTACATAAACATGACAATGATATAAAAAACATGTATTGCTAAACATACATTTCATGAGTTCAAGTGTCAATGTCGATTCAGAATCATCTTGTATACGTGTTGCAGATTCATAACCATCATCTGTTTCAGATTCTGTGTCAGATTCAGTCAATAACTCTTCCTCCTCAGTATCAATGTCATACACATCCAAAGAGGCAAGTTGTACGGAGTAACAATCACAGGCCAACATGAGTACGGAACAGCTGAGTGGCCAAACGGATTGAAACCATCGGTGGACAATCTAAGCCTCACATTTCTAGGTTCCAATGCAAATTCAGGATGTGCTAAGTTGAAATCTTTCCAAGCCTGCCCATCTGCGGGATGATTTAGTTCTCCATCTTTAGCTGGAGATTTCGCATGCCAACTCATATGTTCAGCTGATCTTGAAGACATGTACAATCTTTTTAGTCGATGTGTTATTGGAAAATACCTTAGAATCTTAAACGGTATACTTGATTTTTTTGTAGTCACACCTCTTTATTAGGCCTAAACCGATCATGATCGCAAAACGCACCTTGTCATCTGTTCATTTTCCTTATAAAACAACATGCGATCGTTGGGACATGCATCGATCTTTTGGTATTCAAGACCCAACTTCTTCACCATTTTCTTACAAAAGTAATAGTTACGGTGTAATTTCTCACCGTCAGCAACATGCTCTTAATTGCCTTCAAGAGTGACTCAAAACACTCATGGCTCATGTTGTGATCGGCCTTTGATGTTAAGTAATGTCGCCATTCTGAGATAATGTAGTGTGTTTGGTGCAACCATGCCACAATGGCTTGCTACCCTCATCTAACAACTTAAAGAAGTCTTTGGCATCGAATTCATAGGTTGCTCTCTCTTGCTCCCAATCAAAATCGCCCTGCAATATCATGGACCATTTCATTCATACGATGAGTACTACTCGCCTGAATTGTGTACTTGTGTGATGCCACCATCTCTCTCTCTTGTGTGCCCACCAAAGATTCTTCGTAATTTCTCATGAACCCGAAATAAGTAAATGATAGTTTACCATGTCTCTGTCCATATAATTTACATTCTTACACTTTAAACATGGACATCGTGATCTGCGACTTACCATTCATACATTCTCGGGTGACTATCGCGCGATACTCCAAAAACACTTGGCAACCAAATTCTAAATTCAATCAGAAGCATTTATCTGGGCACTTGACTTTCGTCGTGCCATCCAACTACTGATGCGAATAGAGGTCCATGATTCCATGGTACCTACTACAGACAACATTATAAATGTTAATTAATATATGACTTGAGCATACTTGTAACCATATGACTTGAGCATACTTGTAAGCATGCATAACTTGGTTTAGCAATTTATAAACTTCTATAACATTTTGTAGCTTTATTCTTATATACATAAGTGTTAAATACCCTTGTTAAAAAGATAAACAGTCTCTTTATTGACCATGTGTGTCTAGTTACCTTCTCCTGTTGCCTAATGGGTTCCCTAAAGATCGCTTATTTTGACTTAATGACCCAATAGCTTACCATGCTAACAACCAAGCTTGGCTTGGCTCAAGTGAGGCTTGGCTAAGCTTGGTGTGGCCTCGTTGTTCCCAAGCCCAACCCATCAACTCCAATAGCCCTTAATAGGCTTTAGTGGATCAACAATAGGCTCGTTAATAATATAAATGTTCATAACTACCCGACTAATAAAAAAATTAGCGAGTCTCCCCTATAATATGGACTAGCCACACGCACGCAAAGTATGTATATAAAGTCATTTCTAGGCACCCAAGACACAAACCAAGAGAAATATACAAATTTCCAATATAATAATGCAAATTAAACTAGTATACTCAAAACAAATTAATAGAAGTATATATGAACTTCTCCAACAAAATCGATTCTTTATCAAAATAAGAATTTCTTCATATCACCACCCAAAGTCGATTCTTAACAAAATATGAATTTCTTCCTATTCATAAGGAAATATGAACTTCTCCAAAAAAATCGGTCTCAACAAAATATGAAGCTACCCATAATAAACCCATAATTTTGGAACGAATATACCCATAACATACAATAAAGTAAATCGGTCTTCATATCGATTTACCCATAATTTTGGAGCGAAGAAAGTAATAAATTGTGAAAGGAAGATTGTAATATACAATAAATTATGAAAGGAAGATTAAAGGGGTTACCGAAGGTGGTACGGTGATGGTGAAGGCGTCGGTAACCAGAAATGTTGGTGGTTCTCTTCTCTTCTCCCCCTACTCCCTCTTCTCCCTCGTCTGAGTTTCTCCCTCTTTTTTTCCTTGTCGACTGGTTCGAATGAATGCCTGAATCTGATCCGGGTTATAAGAATCATCCGATTATTCATCAACAACCGCGTCGCGGTCGCTAGTTTTAATGATGTGGACATATTAGCGGCCGCTAGCGGTCACGATATAGATTGGTCGCCGCTACCAAAGTTTCGCACCAAATTTTTGGGGAAATTCTTCTCGGCGATCGATCGGCTGACCGCGTCGATCGATTGATCTATCTTAGCGACTAGATTTCTTTTGGTCGAGATAAGCGGTCGCTAATACTATTATCGGCTGACGAGATAGGCGATCGTTGATATCATTGGTCATGAGATGGCCCTTTTCTTGTAGTATATATATATATATATATATATATATATATATATATATATATATATATATATATATGGGATCCACTTCCGTGGCGGTAGGTTCTTTATGAGGCTGTCTGTACCCCCTTTTGGATGAGTTGATCGACTTATTGGAAGGTGAGATTGAGATATATTAATACCCAAATGACATGATATCTCTAGGTTTCTATTTAAATAAGAGGGCCCACATTTTAACATATTGTCGGTATAGTTAAACAAAATGAATATTTAATATTAAAATATTTAGTAGAATTTGAAGTTTTCTGGCTACTCTCTTTACCCACTACGCATTGATGCTTTATCGGTTTTAATCGAATATAAAGAGATTGCACAAAATATTAAAATATTAAAATATTTAAAAATATTAAGTAGAAATTCTGAAGTTATCTTTTTTTTTTAACACATTCATGCTTTATCACTTTTTAATCAAATATAAAGAGATTGCACAAAATTTATTTTGACTTACAAATATAATGTTAAAATAAATATTAGTAATATAAAAATAAATATAATTATATTATAAATATAATTATATTATAAATATATAAATATTAATATTATTTTAATATTAATATATTAAAAATAAATATAATAAATATATAATTATGCAAGATATATAATTATATTATTAATAATTATGCAAGATGTAATAAAGATGTAAATATTATTAATATAAAAATAAATATAATTATATTACATCTTTATATAATTATATTTATTTATATAAAGATGTAATATAATTATATTTATTTTTAATATATTTATATAAAGATGTAATATAATTATATTTATTTATATAAAGATGTAATATAATTATATTTATTTTAATATATTTATATAAAGATGTAATATAATTATATTTATTTTATATTAATAATATTTACATCTTTATTACATCTTGCATAATTATTAATAATATAATTATATATCTTGCATAATTATATATTTATTTTATTTATTTTTAATATATTAATATTAAAAATAATATTTATATTTATATATTTATTTATTTATAATATAATTATATTTATTTTTATATTACTAATATTTATTTTTAACATTATATTTGTAAGTCAAAATAAATTTTGTGCAATCTCTTTATATTTGATTAAAAGTGATAAAACATAAATGTGTTAAAAAAAAAAGTAGTAAGTAGATAACTTGTAAACTTCTACTTAATATTTTTAAATATTTTAATATTTTAATATTTTGTGCAATCTTTTATATTTGATTAAAACTCGATAAAGCATCAATGCGTAGTGGAAAAATAGGCTTAAATAACTTGTAATTCTACTAAATATTTTAATATTAAATATTCATTTTGTTTAACTATAATCGACAATATGTTAAAATGTGGGCCCTCTTATTTAAATAGAAACCTAGAGAGCTTGTCATTATTGGGTATTAATATATCCAATCTCTCACCTTCCAATAAGTATCAACTATTCAAAAAGTGTATACATACATTCATAAAGAACCCTACCAGCTATGAAGGGATCCCTATATATATATATATATATATATATATATATATATATATATATATAGACGATCTAAATAACACCTCTCTTAAATAACATATCTTTATTAAAACTACGTTGTTTTGATGATTTTTTTAAAAAATAAAATAATATTAAAAGAGAGAGTTCCAACTTAATTACTTTTCTTTTATTTACAAAAATACCACCCGCAGCCCAATTTTTTTTTTTAAAAAATCATCAAAACAACGTAGAATATGCTATTTAAGAGATATAGTTTGGATCCGTTCCGTGTGTATATATATATATATATAAGTACTAGTCCTGTTATTGTCATTGATGCTCTACTTCCATTTGTCAACAATTTTTCTTTGTTCTTAAGGAATTTCAATAACTCACAGAATTAAACATTAATGACGGCCTTAATTCTTTTGCGTACAAATTTCATTTTTTCTAAATTAGGAAATGGTCCAAGTACTGATCAAGGGCCTCGAGGAAATTGTATGATCCTCGTAATTGGACCGCGTTATTTTGTCCGTCTTTGATGTAAACAGAACCAGCTAATGCATTATCAAACTACAAGACATGGTATATAGTCTATATGATATGAAATTACAAACTAAAAAAACAAATTGTACTAACAATATGCTATGTTATAAAGCAGTGCATTTCAATTCAATATCATTTTTTTGAACTGCTTTCTATTTCTCTTTCTGTCTCTCCCACACGTACAAACACTCCAGTTGTTTAGTTGGAGTTATATAAATCTTGCTTAACGAAATTAATGAGATCATAGATTAACAAGAATATATATTTGTAATATAATTAAAACATCCAATTGTAGAACCATATATAGTTTCTACATTATTAATGACCAAGTCTATATATAAAGAACATTGTGCTTAATTTTTGTAAGGGATTAAGGGATCAATTAATTAATTTATAAAACTCATGAATGACCATGTGCGATTTCTTTGTTTTTTCTATTCCTCTTTTGTAAATGTAGCTATTCGAATATATAGGAGATCCAAAAAAAGTTGATGGATATGATAAATTTGATAATGATGCATGGTTTTCTTTCTCAATTGCTAGCTGCATCTGTTCATGCCTATAATATAATTAACTCTATGAATGGATCCATCTCTATTCTATAATTAATATAGCTAGCTAGGACGACTACCTTTTCTTTACGCGGAGTTATGATATTATGAATAGGTATATCACATGTCAAGAATATATCAAATTAAGCTGATAGGTATGATACCATTACCATACATGTAATTAAGATGTATAACTTAATTCTCTCAATAACCAATTTATTTTCATCTACCTACAAATATGCTTTCATTTATACTATCCCTCCTTCCAGGAAAGAGTCTTAACTTTTTTTGTTAACTTTCTATTTTTTTTAAAATTCATATGACACGTACAATTTTCTTTCTCTTTTCATTAGGTAATGTTAAAGACTAATTAAAATTTACAATTGTCCTAGTGTTTGGTGCGTTAAGATGTTGGTGCGGTGTGTTTTTTGAGACCAAACTTAATGCTATGCTTGATTTAAGCAAACTGTTTTGGGATCAATTATTTTATGTTTTAGAGTTTTTCATTTGTCACTAATTATTTGACATTTGTTCAAATCTAGGAGAATTAATAATTTTTCCAAAATTACTCTTCAATCCCTACCTATTTTTTGATACTTTAAACACACACTTTCTCCTTATCCCAACAAAAGATTTAAGGGTATTATAGACAATTGAATACTATATTTAATATTTTTCAATCATTATCTTAATTTTTGTGTCCACCTTTAAAACGTCAAATAATTAAGGACGGAAGGAGTATATATATACTTGATGATTATCATTGAATTAATGAATTCTCATTTTCCCACTTAATTGGGGAACAAGCTAGAAAATACTTGTAAAACAAGACATGGATCAAAGACTATATCCCAGCATTGGAACCAATTACTTCAATTGGACAATTAATTTTCTTGTCAGAAGCTGTTGTCCGTTTTCAAGTTGAAATTGTACTTGATATATATATATATATATATATATATATATATATATATATATATATATATATATGGTTGTAGTTATTAACTTGTAAGTCCCTTGAGGGTGATATAGGGAGAGAAAAAGAGAATTAAAAAATGGGAGAAGATAGTTTCCAAGCCGGCTAAAATAAGGCTACTTATCATCACCAAACTCCAACACTTTTTTTCCTAATAGAAAAACACTTATATATATCAAGTAGTTGTCACTATTATATCTCATATATACCTCATCATAACACAGCTTTCAGCCTATAAAACAATTTAATTTCTAGTATCTCTCACTTTCTCACTTCGTCAACCCTAATTTCTATCATCATATCTCTCATACATTTTCCCTTGTTTTTTTCAACCTAAAAAGTTCTTCAAACTGTTTCTCATTAAGAGGTATATACTGATCATCAAATACATATATATACATGGATTATAGCAAACATGGGAATTCTTCCGAAGCTTCTAGCGACGAAAACGAGCAGAATTCACCGGAGAAACTCAATGACAACACCGGCACAGGCCGCTCCTACGAGTGCAGTTTTTGCAGGCGAGGCTTCACAAACGCGCAAGCTCTTGGAGGTCACATGAATATACATAGAAAAGATAAGGCCAAGGTCAAGGCGAAGGCCAAGCCAAAAATTACTCAAACTACTTCATTTTCGACGAATAAGTCATTTAATGAAGACTACATGAGTTCCTCCAGGTATTTTGCACCAATTTCTAATGAACAAGCACACTATCATGCACATGCCACTTTGGGGGCACGGATGAATTATCAACAGTTTTATTATCCGGCATCAAATTCAAACCCTAATTATCCTCCACATGCATACTATCAATCTGATTTGATTAGTACTCGTCACGTGGAGAATTTTGGGCTGCATGAGGATCATTTGGGCGCAAATTTGAGTTTGGAAGTTGGTTCTTCACATATGGAAGATGCTAAAGGGAAGAATACAAATGTAAGAGAAGATGGGATTGAACATGAAGTGGATTTGGAGCTTCGTCTCGGATATGATCCGTAAAGGTGCACCCAATCTGAACGAGCTAGCTATTTGTTTGGGTATAAATGATGTTTGATTATTATATAGAATTTAAATGAAAAATATTCCATTTATCATGTTTATGTTGTTCTTTCATCGTATAAATACTCCATAACATTAATTGATGAATTTAGTTTCATGGTTTCTAGTGATCAAACCAAGTTTATTATATAACTTTTCGATGGCTAATATCACTAATTATGTAATCATTTTTGCAACTCTTTTAAGAATGAAAAACTTTTTACATCTTTTAAAATTTTAAAGTTTTTAGTTTATTACCAAGAATATATATGAAAGCATTGATGAAGAAAAAACCCTTAGGAAAGAACAAGAAGCCAGGCAAAAGTAATAGGAATTTTAACTTTCATTTCTCAAGCAAATTTATAGAATAATTCTTTAAGTTTTGAAATATCATGAAAAGTAATGGGATTAGGAGTGGATAACTTCCTGTTAAAGTATACTATATGATGTAGGTTTTCTAGTGTCTGCTGTTGTAATTACTACTACTGCTAATTAATAATAACGTAATACTGCTGCTTTGGACTTTATGACGTCTCTTGTCAACAGGTGTAGAAAATAAGGACCAAAAACGAAGGCTATCTTGTTTGTAATCATTTGTAGAAATTTCTCTATCTTAACTAGGTAATTAATAGGGATTATCAAGGATATATATATATATATATATATATATATATATATATATATAGTTCTCCTCTCCTAAAAATGAGTTATATATGTCTTGAGGCGATATTAGTGAACCTTTGTTAAACATTGCAGTTCATATATAATTAATGAGTTAAACTATGTATTTCGAGAGTTTATGTTAAATTATGATTGTAATGTAAATTGATATATAGAATTTAATAGAATTATAAAATTAGTCTACTATATCAAATATCTCATTAAAATATTATCAATTATAATTATTCACATAATTCATAATTTAAAAATTGGCATAAAATTGTAATATATATTAATATTATTATTCTTAATTAATTAATTAATTTATCTATTTGACTTTATAAACGAGTTGAACTTTCTACGTATAATGCTCAAGATATTATGGAGATCGATATATACTCCTGATTGACACACTCTGTCTTCAAAAGTATTTCCTTAGAACTTGAGCTTTGTGTGGTATAAAATTTCTTATACGTGAACAGTGGCAGAATCAGAATATTTTTAGTAGGAGATTAAAATAAATCAGTACAAAAAATTATTTATTAACGTTTAGAGTGCTTTTTTTAAATTTATTTTGTCCAATTATAATATTTCACAACATCTTATTTCAACCCTTATCAACTTTTGAATCATGAGTCTAATGGCTTTAAATATAAATATATATATATATATATATATATATATTAATTTTTTCTGAACTATGAGACTATTAATCAGACTTTGAAATTTTTAGTTACTTTTATAGATAAATTATAAATTATAATATTATATATTCAAAACCTTATATTGTGGTTCATGGGATTAATTAGCTTGAAAGAATGAATTCCAGCAGCAAAAAAGAATAAAAAATAGAAGAAGTGAGATTTAATAATTTTGATAGGATAGAACTATGGTGAACTCATGGTCACTATAGTAAGATTCAAAAAAAATTATTTTATTTTTTAAATTTTTTATATTAGTTTACAGAGAGAATTGTTACTATTTTTCCCCCTCATTTTGACGATAAAGCAAAAATAAAAGAAAAAAGAAAATACATTAAAAAAAAAGGAAAGGAAAAAGAAAACAAAAAACCCCAACAATTCTAGAGTGGGGTCATATGACCCGTTCCGCTTCTGTACATGAAACTTGTTAAAGAAGAAAATTAGAAGAAATTAATACCGAAGATAAAATAACGAAAGAAATACAAGAAATCTTCTTCTCAATTGAATGCTACTGTTACTTTGACCCTAGCGAGCTTTCTTTTTGCTACATCGATATATAGAGGTCACCAATTATTTATTCATTTTTTTCTATTTTTTCTTTTTTTCTTTTTTTCTTTTTTTCGTTTGCTCGTTTATCTTCAGTCATCACATATCACAGTCAAGTCAAATACAATCTAGATAAGTTTAATAATTCGAATTTTCGCTAATAATTAAATATTAATTTTTTTAAAATATAATTCAATTAGAAAAGACAAGTAACTATTTTTTTTCGCTTGAAAAGTTAAATTATTTTAGTAAATAATTTAATAATTGAATTAATTAAAATTGAGGAGTCTATTAGGGTTTTTGTAACTCCTATATTATTTTCAATTAATATTTAAAGAGTGGGGTGTAACCCTAATCCTATTATAATTTGATTAGTTGAATTTTTGAGTAAAATACTTACACGCACAATTATATGTTTTGAATATATAATATTATAATTTGTAATTAAAAATCATGATAATTGGAAAGAGGAATAAATTTATATAAATAAATATAATTTGATTGAATGTAAACGTTAAAAATCTGAAAATCAGTTTCTATATCAAAAGGAATATTGCGTATGTTATATCTAATCTGACTGTTGAATTGTTATAATATCTGGATATGTTATATATATATATATAAGCTGAGAATATGTTCACCAATTTCGAACCATTAAAGATTAACGTGTATGATTTGTTATGAATTTTAAGAAGTGCATGGTTGGTCTGGGATTTTTCAAGCAGATTTTTAGCTTTGAGTTCTAATATTTAAAAATGTATAACTTAATGATTTTAAATTTGATATAGGTGATTCTTGAGACTAAATGGGAGTATTTGAGGTCCAATTTCTGTTTAAATTAATTAATTTGACAAATAAATTTTAGTTAATGGGTATAAGACCAGAATAATGGACATACGTCTTAAGAATAATTTGTCATATTGGGGGTTTAAGGTTTTTTAAGTTTTGTTATTGAGTTTTATGTTTTGAAATATTAATAGTGATCTAAGGCAATAATTAAAGGCACCTGGAATATATTACGAATTATTATGGAATTATTAGTTTGGATTATATTTAATTCGAGGTGAATATGTTTAGAAGTGAATAATATTTTGTATTTGATATAGTTGATATTTGAGGGTAAGATTTTGTAGAGTGTGCTATAAGTGGTTTTAAGTATCAGGTACGAATTCCATACTCCGCTCCTTTGATTATTGATTCTTTATATCTCGTGATATCTCATCATTCGTTACATTTTTCTTATAATTTTGTTAGCACTCTTGAATAGAAGTTTGATTTTTGATACCCTAAATTTATTATGTAATTTGAACTCTTTTTTCCTTCTATTATAATTTGAACATATTCCATATTTTTTCAGCGTTACTTCATTATGTTGATTTGTTTGTATTGCTAATCTTTCAGAATTTTGTACTCGCTTAATTATTTCGTTTCTAATCAAATCATTATTTTGCTTCGGTTTGGTCTAGATGTTCCCAACTTCATATTTTGTAATCTTTTGAATTTTTTATTCATGTATAGAACTTTATTGATCTTTATAAAGCAATGCATATTGCTACATTACTTTGGAGGTATTTTGTCTAGGATTTGATTTGGTTCAATATGTACATTTAGAATCCTTTTGTTGATATTATGTCGCATGTGTTGTGACATCATATTTTTGTAGAATATGCGATAGGGTATATTTGAGTTATAATAACCTATGGGGGTACCACAGACACATCCTTTTGGCACCGAGATATGACACCTTCCCTGACGGTGTGATCAGTCCACGACGTCTCTGTTGAGATATTTCGCAATCAATAATTACGTGTAAGTATACACAGTCAACAAGTAATAAAGTGATAAAAAAAAGTATCGTTCTCACGAGGAATTATTTAATAAAAATTACTAAGTACTAACTCTTAACCAAATCAATTTTATTTAAACAATTGATTTAAGATTTTTGAATTAAAATAATTAATACAACTAAATCCTAATTACCACTAGTTTAGAATCAGATTATGGAGATTTAAGATTACAATTTTACTTATTTCTTCATTTAGATCAACACACTTCTTATTAATTATGCTCACTATTCTAGACTGTTAATCAGGAACTCATTAGTATTTATAACCACCGTCAGATGCATTACAAACATATCAATTCAAATCCACAGTTGATAGTGTTGAATCAAACACCCTAATTAACTAATTCATTATATTCCTATGTGAATTATAATTAAAGAGGATTTAAAGCACGTGTTTCCTTATTAGATATACATGCGACGTAAAAACATATCCCTATCCTAAACACAAATCATGAATTCCAACACCATGCAAAAAACACAATCACATACTATTATGATGAATTTATATTTCATCTCCAAAATTCATATAAATTATCATGATAATTGTTAGCTAGACAATTAAACAATTATACGCAATCATAATAGACAATCCATAGAATAGATCAAAGTAATTAATAAAGAAGCATACTAAAATAAGCTATGCAATAAGATCCATTGTAATCTTAAACAAGAATTTAGTCCATTGTTATTGAATTAAAATTAAGAATCCACAACTGAATAGATATTAAAAGATAAAAGTAAGATTAGAGAAGAGAATAGAATCTGTACGTTATCAGTCTTGAGACTCCTTTTCCGCTCCTGCTTTGAATATTCAGTGTTTTTCAAGTTGCTTCAATCTTCAATGACTAATTAAGAACTAGGATTTTACTTAAATCTAATCTGCTGTGTCTCTAATCTAATCTACTATCTATTCTATGCCTCACATCATGTATTTATAGGTTACAAGTCCAATTTCTAGCTTAGGAGGAAATCTAATCCAATTTAGAGTAAAAAAAGTATCAAAATTAGCCCAAAAACACGTCTCAACTTGATCTAGCCCGAACCCAGCACCCCGACACTGCTCACGGCATTGGAAATCTGCCTCCCAGCTCCCCCGCGCCGCAAATAGCCTAGGTTAGGGCGCCCCGACGCAGGACACTTTTTGGAAATTTTCTACTTTGACGTCTTTTTGTAAAATGGCCATAACTTATTCGTCTGATTTTTTATTTCAATGATTCAAGATGTTCCAGAAAGAAGAGACGTAGATCTACAACTTTTATTTTTTGAGTTTTTCGAAATAAGGGCTGAAGCAATGATGAAATTAGCCCTGAAGTGGCTGTTATGTAAATGGCAAGCTGAAAATGCGAATCTAGCAACCCCAATCGTCGATCCAAGTAACTTTTGTCTCAATTCCTATAAAATAATGTAAAACACACATTATTAGCACAAACACTTAAAAACTACCAAAATATTAAGCTTAAACGCACTCAATTCATGGGTATAAAACCCACTCATCAGTCTCTATTTTGTGCTCTGGTGGGAGTTGGCCATATGGTAATTTGTTATGGGAGGCGTATGGGTCGACCCTAATTTTTTATTCTATTGATTGGTGATATTTGTGCTAAACACGCCTTTCGATTTTGCAAAAATCTGGATTGCACAGTTCGATGTGAGATTGCTTCTGTGATATTATTTGACTTACTTGTGACATTATTTTGATTGTCTATATGGCATTATTTGACTTACATGTGTGGCAATGTATATTTCTGTACTTTGTTCTGAGCTTGGTATGAAATAACATCTAACCTTTTTGATTCAACATATCATTTCATTATGTTATTCTTGTTTGTTTCAGTTCGGTTCAATTTATTGAGCTAGTTAATTATTTCAATTCATTAATTATTTATGTACTCTATATCTGTACTGAACAATATTTAATTAGCTTATGCTGTGTTTTTTCTTTAACAGGTTTGCAGGGGAGGTTTAGGGTTTCGTGTGAAGAGAGTTACATTTGACCACCTAGTTTTATTTAATTTTAGGTTTTGTTTATTTTGCCAATTTTTGAAATTTTTTATTTAATTCGACATTAATGGATTACCAACTAATTAATATTTTGAAATTATTAGTGCTTTGTGGGAGCTGTCGTTTACACTCATAAATTAACCTCACTTTCACTTTACAAATTCAAACAATTAGCACAGTAGCTAGTAAGCAAGGATCGATCCTAGAGAGAGTGATTTGTTTTATATTTATCCTATGATTTCTAATGAAAATGAGATTTTGAATTAATTAACAAGAATAAACTAATAAGAATAAACAATGAATAAAAAGTTTCAGTTCTTCAGTTCAGTATCACCTTTTTCCAAGAATAGATTAATAGTGTAACATTATATATTTACCCTTCAATGAAACTAATAGCCCTAGGTAACAACAAACTCTGCTACCCGAAACTCCCCTTAGATTGTCACTCAATAAAATAAGCTCTTTACAAGATTCTAACCATTACATAACATAGAACAAACTCTCTAGATTTAATATAACAGTATCATTAAGAATTAGGGAATTAGACTATTCCAAGCAACAAACACATAAGCTCGGATTGTTTAACTTGTCTTTTGATAATCATAGCAATACTCAAAAGTTTGTCCACAATCAGGTATTACTAATTACTAATTGTGATTAGGAACAATCATATACACGTAATATTATTCCTTGATCTAGCATCTGATATTCGTTAACCAACTCAATTCTGCAAAAATCAATTCAGTTAAGCCAAATAGCATTCAGAAATTAAATCAGATTATCAAGAATGAATTTCATGTGAGAAGGAATAAATAATGAATACTCAATTAACCATTAATTAAGGCAACATCCTTTAGAACTGAATAAAAAGAACTTAACTCATGTCTTCAATCCCCAATGTTGTAGATGAGAGAATGTAGTAAATGATTGAATGAATAAAATCCTGACTATCATTCTCTATTTATAGTGCTAGACAAAATCTTAAATCCTATGGAAATTAGAAATTCAAATCTTAAAAGGAATTATAAACCATAACTAGTTTCCATAAAGAAATAAAATCCAATTTGGAAATTAATCTCAGTCTAAAGATATCCTAAATCTAATAGAAATATCAATCAAATTCCATGTAGAAATCTGCTTTTAGAAACTTTCCAAAAATTCAAGATTTTCTAATTTTTCCGCTTAAATTCGCTGAGGCGAATTTCCATTTCCTGTTGCGATATTCATTGGTAAAACGAGCATAACTTTTGATCTAGGAGGAGTTACGGGGCCTGCTACCTATCAAAACAACGATATCAACAAAATCTACAACTTTAATTCTTTGAGATTTGACAGATTCTAGCTGTATCAAGGTTGAAATCAGGCTTCAAGTAACTGTTATGCAAATTGCAACTTCCAAACTTTGAGGTTCAACTTCCGTCTGATAAAAAAATCATAACTTTTTCATATGAACTCCGATTGAGATACGACTCAAGATGTTCCGGAAAGTTAAGGAAGAGCTCTACAATAAAATCCAAGTCCCAAGCCAAGACTATGCATCCAACTTAATGCTAAAAACCCTGCAATTTTCTCTTTTTCCTCATTTCAGCTCCAATTCTTTCTGAAATCATTAAACACCTTAATTATAAGTTCATATACACATGAAACATGCAATAAAACTAAACATAAAGAAATCAAAATAAATGAATAATATGCACTCATCACTCTATTAATTATTTTGAGATTTGTTATACTTTGCATGTGACCTTTTTTTTTATTTAGGAAGGAGGTGTTACGATAAGAGTTGGATTGCTTCACAAAAAGAAAAAATAAGTAAAATATATGAGCCATGTATATAGAGAAACTTTAAGATCTATTGACGAACATTTAGAGCTTCAAAGTTGTAAGCCACAACTAGCAAGTCTAGCATCGAATTGAAGTTCTTGGCTTACAACTAGCAAGTCTAGCATCGAAGTTCTTGAATCAAATCCATATATACCTAATACCTATATGTCTATATCAATTGGTAAAAAATAAATGCACATACACATAGGTTGAGCAGTTTTTGGTTGCTTGGTTTTGAAATATTGCAGCTTATATATAGATAGATTAAAGTACGTAGCTAGTTACTTCTTCATATTGTAGCACCGGAAAATGATGTTTTGCTTGTATCTGAAAAGGATAAAAATCTTGTGACAAGGACTTAAACTACGCTTTAATTGGCTTTATACGGTTTATAAGAAAAAAATTGAAATTCTATATAGTGCGAGATGATGACAGCCCTACAAAACTATATGCATGGGGTGGAACATAATGACAGTAGAAATGATGTGAACCGGGTATTAATACATTATCGAGGCAGGCAGGCAGGCATGCATAGCCCACCTTATGATGCCGAACAGAAATTATATTACATCTATATTATTATATTAATAAAACGGCTCCAGGAGCCGTTTAAGTTTTTAGTATAATTGTGTCATAAATTTTGCTCACTCTTTCAAATTCTGTCCCAACAAGTTTAGGAAAACAAATTTCTTTATCTTCAATAATTTATTTTTTGATATTCTTACTTTATTCATTAAATGTTATATTTAATCTTCGCACTAATCACACGTAACATGTGTGCCACTAATGATAATCATGTTGACTAGAGAATGATGGACTAAATAATATCATCCTTTTTTTTAATCTTGTAAATAAATATGATCTTGTGTTTTATTAAATTTGGAAATTCAAAAATTTTATATGGTACGTACTAGCTAGCTTCCTGTGGTACACGCGTTGCGTGTATAAATAATGTAGAATAAAATTTGGGATGAAATTTAAATTTAAATTATAAATTTGGTAGACTAAATAAAAAATATAAACTAAAAACGATAAAATAATAATATATCTAAAATTATAGGACCAAAAGAGAAAAAAAAGTGACAAAATCACGACGCCTCCCATGCATGCTTTATAATATAAATATAGATATAGATAAGACTAAATATAGATATTGAAAGTGCAAGTGAATAGTGGGGCTGTAGGTATAGATAATCGAGTTGAATTTCTTAGCAGTGGTTGCAGACCTGAGTTTTTAAGGGTTTAAAGCAACAAAAAAAAGAGGTCTTTTACTAATTACTATTAAGATAGACATAAAAAAAATTAAGAATTTTTTTTAAATAAAAGAGCATAAATACAAATGAATACCAAATATAATAATCGACTATTTCAATATTTCTAAAGTATCATTTAGATATCACATTATCACTAAGTCTGTCATTGAAATTTGGGTCTATTTCATTGGGTCATTTTTTTGTAGGCCTTTAAATTTAAAGTGGCGATTTTAACTCCATTTTATTTTATTTGGGTATATATACATAAAAAATACATATTAGAGGGCCCAAAATTTATTAATTTTAGTGGGCCTTTAAAGTCCCGCACTCTTGGCTTTAGCCGGTAGAATCTTTGAGTGGTTGTAATTATAAATAGGGACAATTACATTTTCTCATTTTAAAAATAATTACATCAATAAATAAGACTCATAAAATATTTACAAACTAGTGCATATGTAATTTTTATTTACAAAATTAGTGTATTCTTATCCCTTTAATTTAATTGAGTGTTTTAATAAGTTGTAATTTAGCACTTTCTCTCTTCTCCATTCTATTCGGCTCAGCCGAACTCCTTTCCATAACCATCCCTCATCTTTATAACTTCACCCCCATCAACTTTGTCATTTGCAGTCCGGTTATCATCCCCATCCCTCATCTTTATAACTCTACCCTCATCTTGCCAGCATCATCTTTGTCGGCTCCATGATCGGCCTCGTCGTCGCCACCCCGCTTTTGTCATCTGTAGTCCGATTATCGTCCCCGCTTATCGCCGCCACCATCGGCTTTTGTCACATCAATTCCTTAGCTCCCGAGCTTTCGGCCTCCACCGGGACTTTCATCGCTTCTCTTTGTTGCTCAATTACTTCAAGTAGGCCAAGGAGGCCATGCCCGAAAGCAGAGGAAATGATGATGAAGTAAGATGTCTTTGTGTAAGACCCTCAGCTTTTTATAAATAAAGATGAATTTTCTATAAATATTATTTTTGAATATTATGGAATAAATTTGATATAATGTGTTATAGTTGTGGGTAATATTTATAAATTTTGCAAAGTATGCAAGTGGTTATATTATTCGATTGGTCGGGGAATATTGGTTTAGCGAGGAATATTCGTGACAACTACTCAATCATTGGTGGACCCTACAATGTAATTATTATTTCGGATTGAGAAAACGACAAAAATATTTTATTGAATTAATCTACTGGAAGTTTTACCGGTTGATCTCTGTTGAACTACTTCGGTAGTAAAAGTATGCGAATACGTGTGGTTGCATAGTAGCATTACGATATTGATTATCGATGCTTATGTGAAGTCACTCGGTTTGATTCCATTATTGTTTATTAATAATATGAATTATTATAATGATAATGACGCTTTTGTTTTATTCAGATTATTAACGTAATAAAATGAAACATCTTTTATATAAAACAAAATACTTTATTAAAGTTATTCTATAAATAAAATATATTATATTTTATTATGCATAGTGTTGCGTAGTGTTTTGCGTAGTGTTGCATAGTAAAATGTTTTTATATAAATAGAATATATTATATTTTATTTAAAAGATTTTGCTTTAAATATGGATAGTCGATTAAAAAGTAAATCAATCGGGACCGCTCATGGATTAATTACTATGCATTCTATTTTCCTATAAATAAAGCTCATTCCTTCATTATTTTCTTACGAATTCACCGAAACTCTAGAGAGAGAAACTATAGAGAAAGAAGAAAAGTATTCTCGCTACTTCACTTTGCCAATATTCAGGTTTCTAAGGTAGGGAATATTATTTGTTGTACTAAATAAGGATATTATTCTTTTGTATTCATGAAGAGAACTTCGCTTATTCATTTCTTTTTATCTCATTGGAATAACCTCATACGCGACTACCCTATACTTGGTGACATTCTTCTATTATTCTGTCTTTATTATTCTGTTGGAACATCCTGTCTGTGTGTTTTACACCGGACCTGGTTCCGTCTTTATTATTCTGTTAGAACATCCTGTCTGTGTGTTTTACACCGGACCTGGTTCCGTTTTTATCATTCTGTTGGAATATCCTATCTGTGTGTTTTACACCGGATCCGTTCCGCTTTATTATTACATTGAACATCCTATTCATGTGTTTTACAATTTGACTGGTTCCGTCTTTATCATTCTGTTGGAATATCCTATCTCGTGTGTTTTACACCGATCCGGTTCCATCTTTATTATTCTGTTGGAACATCCCACATGCGGTGTGATTTCACCGACACGGTTCCGTTATTATTATTACGTTGGAATAACTCATGTCTATCTGAAGTACCGCATGCATGGTGATTTCTTTTGTTATTCCATTCTTTATTATACCCAATTGGTTAAAACATCGACTTTCTATACTCCATAAAATTAGTAGAATATCCTTGATATTTGCGTTTCATCCAAAGATCTTTTCATGGAAATATTCTTTTGATCATTCTTGAATTTTACTCTACAAAACAAAGATATCGTGTTGACAATTTGGGCGTTAATAATTCCTGGATAAAATAATTCTTGAACTTGTTTTATTGAATTCTTATATCATTGTCATCATCCTCATGTTTATATATATTTTTTAAAGTCATCCGTGGCAGTAGTGCATAGATGGACTTGGTATGATTATGACCAGAGACTATTCTTGTAATGTCGTGGCGTAATGTTACAAATGATGTGGTAAAAATCCTCGATGGTAGTAGTGCATTGATGGACGATTGTTGGCATGATCATGACCATTAATGAATACACAAACTATTCTCGGCCGTAGTGCATGAATAATTGTGGTCGTGATACTAAAGAATATCCTCGGCGCAGTGCGGGGGTGATTCGATGATGTGGATTATTTTTTAAAGCTGAGTCTCAGCTATAACAGTGATGAAAAACCTTTTAAATCATAAAAGATAGTAAATTTTATTTTCTACTTGACTCTTTTAATGGATTGCTTGTTCATTTGCAGCTTAAACTTGATGTTTATTATATTTTATCGGTTTAACATCTTTGTTGAAGGCTAATGATAATTTATTCTGCATTATCTTAGTCATAATATTTCTTACTGGGCTAGTTGAGCTCACCCTTTCTTTCACTGTTCTCTTCAGGAAATGAGAACATAGCTGGGACGAGTCGGGGAACGGAGTAATGGTCCAGAGGATAGCATTAGTAGTCCTCACTATTCTGTGAAATAGTGTGATAATAATTGTAATGAGGACTCCTTTTGAGTTTATATAATATCTAGTAAACAATATTTGTATTCAAACTTACAGTTTATGTCGTATTGTACACGACCGTTATATTAGTAAGTTGTATTTAATTCTGTACCATGTATCTGACTACCCAAGATGGGTGATGTATACCTAATTTTGGGGGCGTCACAGTTGGTATCAGAGCTTAGGGATATGATCCCTGGCTAAGATGTGAGAATAGTACTAGGAGGGGAGAGACGGGGAATACCTTCGCTAGTATGACCTACCTAAGTTTATGTGCTATTTTATTGGTTCAATTCGAGAATATAGGGATAATTTGTTACATGTCAATTAACCTTTTGTTTTGTGGCGATGATCTCAAAATGACATCCGAGAATGTTGAGAATAGCAATGGAGCACAAAGCGATCGTTGATTCGCCACATATCAATAATCGAGATAATGTGCATCGTGAAGGCGACAATCCTCATGCAAACAACAATCTTGACCAAATGATGAATGATCAAATGTTTAGAGGCTTTATGAATTTATGCAACAATGAAGTAGAGCGACTCTCGTCCAAAACGTAGGTGGAAACACGGAAAACTCTCGGTGGTCACCGCTAAACAATTTAAGGAGCCGGGACCACCGGAGTTTAAAGGAGAGCCAAAACCATTTCTCAAGCGGAAGCATGGATAAAGCAGATTACCAAGATATTTGATGTCTTGGGATGCTCCGAGGAGCAAAAGGTTCCTTTGCCGCCTTTATGTTGCGCGAGAGAGCGGACATTGGTGGGAATCGGTAAAACGTACTCAACCTCTTTGTCTCAAGATATCTTGGGAGAAGTTCCAGGAGCTGTTCAACAACAAATACTTTCCTGAAAGTATTCGCCACATGAAGGAGGTGGAGTTTATCAAGTTGGAACAAAACAATATGACCGTGTCGCAATACAAGGAAAAATTTGCGGAGTTATCACGGTTTGTGTCCCACTTGGTGGATAGTGAAGAAAGAATGGCGCGAATGTTTTTAAGAGGTTTGAAGTCGGAGATACGTCAACATCTAATTTCTCATAAACTGTGTTTGTATTCAGATGTTGTAAATAGGGCTCAGTTAGTGGAGCGCGATAACGAGTCAACGCAACTAAAGAGAGAGCGGTGAAACAAAATTATAATACCAAATGAGAGTAGTCATCAAGTAGTGACAACAAGCGTGGAGGAATCAATAGGCCAGATATGGTAACCACTTCGGTGGTAATCAGGGCCAAAACAATAAGAATGGACATTTCAAGAATGAGGTCATCACGGGTAAGCTTATCATAAACTCTAATGAAGTCTATACTTTATTTGATACCGGTTCTACCCATTCTTTTATTTCTCCTACTTGCTACTTATCGATTAAATTTGACTCGGGAGAATTTAGACTTTGACTTATCTGTGGAAACTCCGTTGGGAGAAACCTTCATTACATCCACCGCTTATAAGTCTTGTTTGGTTCAAATCGGTACCCTCACATTACCCGTCGATCTTATTTCATTAAAAATACTTGCATTTGACGTGATTCTAGGGATTGATTGGTTAACTACTTATCATGAAAAAATTGATTGTTTTCGTAAGGTTGTTAGCTTTCATATTCCTAATCAACCTATTATCGCGAATTCAAACGACCAAACCATTAAAATCAATTACGGTCATCTCAAGCCATAAAGCTATTCGTTTATTGAAAAGCGGATGTCGAGCTTTCTTAGCTCATGTCACGATTTAAACAAAAATACGCCGGTTTTGAACGATATTTCTATTGTTAATAAATTTCCGACGTATTCTCAAGAACTTCTGGCCTACCCCGTAGGCGTGAAATTGAATTTTGTATCGACATTGAACCCGGTACAAAACCTATTTCCAAAGCCCCATATCGAATGGCTCCTATTGAACTTCAGGAGTTAAAGACCCAACTACAGGAATTGTAGCGAACCTCATTTTCTGAGTAAATAAAATAAGATTTTACTGTAGTAATCTGTAGTAATTTTTTTTTATATATACTTTGGTATGTGTTATTATATTATTATGTGCACTGTATTACGTGATGAGATGTTTTGTCATGTATAATAATTAATATTTATTATATTTATTAAATACCCTCTATTTTGATGGAAATGATGTATGGATATTTTATTCAAAATTTTGGTAATGCATTTTAGTGTGTCCGAAATATGTTATAGGTGGTACACTAAGTGCAGTAGGAGAAGTAAATGTTATTTTCTTGCCAAACGCAGCCTTATGAATTAACATCATTAGTAAATGAAACTCAGTTTATTATAGTATACGTGGCTGTTAAAAACAAGAGATAATCTATTAGCTTAGCAGGTGCTGGCGATTATTCCATAACTTAGCTCTACTCCTCAGTTACCTATAACGTGTTTAGCAAAGCCAGACTTCTTATAAAACAGAGCTTCACATTGTATCGATCAGTTTCTTTCTTAAGCCACACAGAAGTGATAGGAAAATATTGAAACTCTGTAATTTTTACGAGCTGGGAGTTGTGAGTTGAGCGGGAACTTATCAAGCGGGAGGTATGAATTTAATAATTGTACTTTTAATTCATTCTCTTATCTTTTCTGTTAAAATTGAAAGTTGTCAATTGGTTTGTTTAAACCGGAGTGAAATCTAGGAGATATTATATAGTGGTGTTATGTTTGAAATCTATGTTCAGTTTATATTGCAATAATTTGAGTTTAGTGTGATAGTATAATATTAGCATAAACTAATTAGTTGCTAATTCATTGTATATATATGATTTTGGTTGAGTTTGATTGTTATAGACTGAATTTAGGAATAAGGAGATAAGTGGTTGTGGAGTAATAAGGAAGTTAATCGGGAGTTTAAAGAAAATAAATAGCTAAGACATGGGTGTTGCAAACAAAGGTCAGTAAAGTGTTTGATAAAATTCATCAATGAACTGTTTTGCTTAATAATTGTTTATTCGGTAGAATTAAAGCATGGGTAATATATATGTCATGCTTGAGGGTAAGTAAAGTGTTGTACCTTGTTAAATGAAATGAAAACTATTTTTTTAAGCTAAGACAAAAAGGGATTTTGGTATGACAACCTATGTTGGCAAACCTGTTTTAAAGCAACTTTTAGATGTTGAATTTGAGAACTTAGTATGTTTTATTATTTGGTTGCTATCACATCTAAAATCTCTTCGAACTTTGGTGCAATAAAAAAAAAAAAAAAAGCAAGTGTAACAAAGGAAATGTAGCAATCAAAAGAAGGGGTTGGGGAGGTTTGGGCTGGCCGGGTCAAGTACAGCAACAACAGCTGGCTAGTGCTCAACATTGCTGTCTTCGATGTCCTGCAGAGCCAGTCAGCCAGTGTGGCACCAATTTGGTTTACATACTAAAGGTAATGACCGAATTTGCAAGTTATTTGAAGGATGGGTGCACTATTTTACCTCTCTAATAAAGGGTGTAAATAACTTACCAATAGAAAGTAAAAAATGGCATTAATTAAAACGGAGCTGCTAGCCGTGTGGCAAAGCAGCAGTTGATAATCTGATCCGGTGGGGAGTCCTTTATTGAACTCTTACTTGGTGTAGTTAAATTTCTAAGATAGCCAACTTGTGCCTCTTTATAATTAAGATATACATATCGCCTATGTAATATTCCATAACATAATGCTAACAGATTAAAACAAAATGCTAATAACAAAGACAAAGCACAGGCATTAAGCAACTAACAAAGTAGTAGAAGAAGCCGGTGGTTCTATTTTGTAACTCACACAAAACGTGACGATAAACGTTAGGTAACCGTGACAATTTTGGAGCAACTCGACTTATATTGGAACTACTTTGCACATTTGCGAGTAAATAATTATTAGTGACCACTAATGCAATGTGAAGCCACACTAAAATCCCACAAAGTCAAATATAATTGACTAATATCATGAAGAAAAAGAAATGCTAAGAGTCTGTTAGTTTATTTAAGTGAGCTACTAGACTCACTTAGCTAAATAGAGAAAACAAAAGGAAAATTTAGTCTCGGTGTAGTAAAAAATGGTAAGAGGTTACTAAACCAAATTAAATTATACAAAAGAATCAGGAGCAACAATAAAGGCTGCAAGATAGATTTGGCCAAGGAGGGCTGTTTTGACATAACTAAGAAACGCAATAAGTTTAAACAAATAGTTTGGCAATATAATTTGCAAAGCAAATTGGGAACTACAAGTTCTACCTTTTGATAAACAATCATACTTAATACATGAAATACCTTAGGTATTCACCTTGAATACCTAAATATAAGGAAAATTGCAAAGTATACTTATGACAAATGAAGTAAGTAAAAGAAATATGAACTAAACTCAATGAACAGAAATTATATTAGACCCATAAAAGAAAGAAAAAGGCTATTGTAAGAACATGATTGAGATATTTGAAAAATGTAAATAAATATCTCACGTATGAGAATATAAACTAAAAACATGATCACTGTGATTATGTGATATGTGAACATATATGCTATATGATTTGTCTATTTGGCTGATACACTTATGAATGCAAATAATTATGTAGGATCTGTGAGAATACACAAGTTAAGCTGAATTTTATCAATAGTCTACAAACAAGGCAAGTATCTAAATCTTACTCTTTATTGAGCAAGTATTCTGAGAATATTCATATGTTGACAGCTTCCTTAATTTTGAACTGTCTTTCCTTATTTATGAATATTATAAGGTTGAATAACCTTTTTATTCCAATCAGCTTCAAAAGATTGGGTAATGAATTATCATGTGTATCAAACGATATTCAATATACATGAGTAAAATGCAGAGAAGTCTGAGCCATTTCTTCTGGCCAGACATAGATGTAAAATATTTCAATTTTTTTATATTATATCTTGAAATATTATTGTGCTATGATTTAAGTCATTCCCAACTATATTGTTGTAGTTGGAATCTAAAACTGAGAATGAACATACCCTTAAATGGGATATTTTTATTGCACTCTGGAGTGGTGATGTAGAACATGAAAATTGTTCTGAAAAAGATAGTATTGATCAATACAGGCATAAAGGGGTCGATCACCCTACGTGCTCGTAAAGTTAAGACGGTTCATCTAATAATATTTCTGATTGAACCTTTTCAAGAAAAGAAAAATATGTTCATGGTCTTAAAACCTCTCGCCACTCAATGTTATGATATTCCAGAATTGCAAATGATTCAAGATTTATTGCTTTACAGTTTTGATTCACTGTCAAAGCATACTTCAAAGAAAACATTTATTTCTTGTTAAACTTTAAAGAATGCTATTACTTGTTGAGCAATTAAATGCTCATACTTGTTTTATTAAATGTTTTCAAATTTGAAAGGGACTCAGGCGGTAAAGAATCTCGGAAAAGACAAGGGAAAAGGAAAAATAGGAGAATAGCTGAAGAGTGTTGTAATAGATAGTTTTCATGTTTGTAAATATTAAACTATCATGTAATAAACGCTTAAAGGTTTATGTACACGGATTAGAAGAATTTTGATGTAATAACTTTATTAAGTTTATGTTTATTATATACTAAAGTTTATATCGTGAGCACTGAATAAGGGTTTCAAGTACCCGAATTTGGGGGCGTCACAGGTTGGTATCAAAGCTTTAAGTTAGAAGCCTTAGGATGGGAACCTGGGGTTATAACTTTAAGTTATGGCGACAGACATGAAATAAATAACTCATATAGAGTTGCAAGAAAGTGAACTGTGGAAGTTCATATAAAATAATTTAAAAATAACTGTTATTTGTTATTTGTTATTTGTTATATAACTTGTATTATGTATTAATCAAGTTATTTGTTTATGTGTAGGATGGCAGAGGTTCAGGAGGAATTAGTTTTTATTGAGGCGATCGCTTCCACCACCAAGAGAGCTCAGTCAAGTGATAGATTTAGATCCGTAACTCATGAAGAAGAGGAGGATCCAGAGGAGGAAATGCATGAGGTACCAGATGATGGGCCTCAACAGAACGAAATGGAAGAGGCAATGATACAGCTAGGAGCAATGATCCATTATTTGATGGATCAAAATAATGAATTGTTAGCCAGACTCCAGATATCTGAAGATAAGGTCCAGAATCAGGAAGAACAGATCCAGGGATTGCATGAAGAACGACATGGAATGGAAAATATTATGACAGCCTCTAATGATTATATTCACCATTTAGAGGGTCGGTTGGATGAGTGCAAAAGACAAAAGGAAATGATGAATTTTGTATATATTCATTCCATGGAAAAGGTCCAGACAGCTGTCTGGAATCACCCCCAGGAGCTAGGACAGACTAGATATTCTATTTCGCGAGCCAGGGTTATGGCTATTACTGAAGAGGAACGCGTGCATTCCATCACCCCAGTGTGGGATAGGGATATTTGAGTGTCAGTCTGGAGATGTTTATGGCATGTATGTCTATGATAATGTAAATACTGTAAATGGGTTTGTATGTGTAGGATGTAAAAGTATCCCACTTTTGGTAGCTCTATGGGGATATCTTTTGGGGAATCCTAACCTGAAAATGGTTAAGGATTAGTATATGTAAATCTTTTGCTAGCAATGTTATGTACATAGTAAATGTGAATATGTAATAGCCAGAAAAGCTAACAGGGATAGAAATGATCAAGGCAATGTAAGAACATGTTTAGTATATAATAATATTAAATATGTTTGTTATGAATGTAATTGTTTTACATTTTGTATGAATGTTCGAGAAATTAATGGTTTTATAATATACATATTATTAAATGTATATAAAATGCCACCCGCATTAGAGGAGGAAGAGTACCAGGAGTGCGAAGAAATGCTAATGTGGAACCTAACACCGAGAATAGAAACGAAGAGGTTCATAACGAAAAATGAAAACAGAATGAAGCCCAAGAGAATCCTATCTGCAAAGAATTTGCACGTTTTATGATGGAAGCTTTTCAGAACATGAATGCTCCACCACCAGATGCGAATGTTCCACCACCACCACCAGTTGTTCACAGGGCTAGCTTCAAAGATTTTAAAAGTGTAGGACCTCCTGAGTTTAGAGGGACTACCGAAACAATTGAGGCTCCTGTCGTGGATACAAGAAATGGAGAAAGCCTTTGAGATAGCCAGGGTAAGTAAAGAGCAGAAAAATTTATTTGCTGCCTATATGCTGAAAGGGGAAGCAAATTTTTGGTGGGAAGCGAATAAAACCAGAGCCGGTACAGGTGTAATAAGGTGGTCCAAATTTAAGAAACTTTTCTTTGAAAATTACTTCCCTCCGGGAATGCAAAGCAGAATGGAAGTCCGATTCCTTGACCTTAAACAAGGTGATATGACTGTATCTGAGTATGCTGCCAAGTTCAATGAGTTGGCACGATTCGCTCCACATCAAGTGAATACAGAAGAACGAAAAGCGAGACGGTTTGAGTTAGGCTTGAAGCCTTGGATCTATAATAGGTTGTCAGTCTTACAGATTGGAACTTTTGCCGCACTCCTTGAGAAGGCAATAATAGCAGAAAGTGGTAGTGAATCAGGAGGTAAGTATAACAAGGATAAGAAGAATAAAGGACAGTTTGAAGGATTGGTTAAACCAGAGGGTACTAGTAAGTGGAATAAGAAAAGGAAATGGAATAATGTTGGAAACACGAGTAGTGTTCAAGGGGGACAACCAAAGAAGAAAATTGAAGCGTGCAAGAAGTGTGGAAAGAATCATCTGGGCATTTGTCTAAAGGGACAGATGGTGTGTTACAAGTGTGGACAGGAGGGACACATTTCTCCTAACTATCTAAATCCAAAGAAAAATTCTGGGTGTTATGTTTGTGGATCAATGGATCACTTTACCAGAAATTGTCCGAAGAAAGGAGCAGAGGGAGGAAACAGTGGTAAAGGAAACAGTGGCACTAAAGCACTTACAATTGGCACAGCTACACCAAGCAAGCCCACTGCTAGAACGTTCAATATGACGGCAAAAGATGCGGTAACATCTAAGGATGTGGTTTCAGGTATTGTCCCGATCAACAATATTAATGCTTATGTATTATTTGATTCTGGGGCAACCTGTTCTTTTGTATCACATGAATTCGCTAAGTGCATAGAAATGCCCTTATTAAATTTAGAAATACCCATGGTTATAGAAGTGGCTAATAAGGAAGTGATTCCTGTAGAGCATGTCTATAAGGATTGTTGCGTTAAGATAGGAGAACGTGAACTTACAGTAGATCTAATTCCGATACAACTCGGGGAATTTGATGTTATTTTGGGAATGGATTGGTTGTTTAAACATGGAGCAACCATCGATTGCCAAAGAAAATCTGTGAGTTTTAAACCTGCAAAGCAACCGAAGATCGTGTTTTACGGCAGTAAATCACCAAAGCAGTCGCGATGCTTAACAATGATGCAAGCAAAGAAGTTGTTACAAAAAGGTTGTATGGGTTATCTCGCATATGTGGTAGACACTCAACAAGAAGGAGCAAGAATAGAAGACATTGTGATAGTAAATGAGTTTGTAGATGTTTTCCCTGATGAGTTACCAGGCCTTCCGCCAGACAGGGAAATAGAATTTGTTATTGATTTGGTATCTGGTACGACACCAATTTCAAAAGCACCGTACAGAATGGCTCCGGTAGAAATGAAGGAATTGATGATACAGTTGCAGGAATTGCTGGATAAGAAATACATTCGACCCAGTGACATCTCCTTGGGGAGCACCTGTGTTGTTTGTAAAGAAGAAAGATGGATCGTTAAGACTTTGTATTGACTACAGAGAGTTGAACAAAGTGACAATCAAGAATAAATATCCTTTGCCCAGGATCGACGATCTTTTTGATCAACTGAAAGGGGCGAAATATTTTTCAAAAATAGATTTGAGAACTGGATACCATCAGTTGAAGGTAAGGGATGAAGATGTTTCAAAGACAGCATTCCGAACTCGTTATGGTCATTACGAGTTTTTGGTTATGTCTTTTGGATTAACGAATGCACCGGCTGCATTCATGGATATGATGAACAGAATATTCAAACCATACTTAGATAAGTTTGTGGTAGTATTCATTGATGATATTCTGATTTATTCCAAAACACAGAAGTTCCAGGAGCTGTTCAACGATAAATACTTTCCTGAAAGTATTCGCCACATGAAGGAGGTGGAGTTTATTAAGTTGGAACAAAACAATATGACCATGTCGCAATCTGAGGCAAAATTTGTGGAGTTATCACGCGGTTCCCCACTTGGTGGATAATGAAGAAGAGAAATGGCGCGAATGTTTTTAAGAGGTTTGAAGCGGGAGATACGTCAACATCTTATTTCTCATAAACCGTGTTTGTATTCGGATGTTATGTAAAATGGCTCGATTAGTGGAGCGCGATAATGAGTCAACGTTGACTAAAAGAGAGCAACGCAAAATTATAATACCGGTGAGTAGAGTAGTCATCGAGCGGTGACAACAAGCGTGGAGGAATCAACATGCCAGATATGGTAACCACTTTTGTGGTAATCGGGGCCAAAACAATAAGAATGGACATTTCAAGAAAAGGAGATTCAATAATGATGGAAAGACGTCAAGACCAAAGACCCGTTGTTAAGGAAGGAAAAGACCACCTATCATATGCTTCAAATGCGGAGGAGAGGGACACATCCGAAAGTAGTATGCACACAAGCCAATCATGTTTGATGATAAAGCATATACTTTGTAACAATCTTATTCATTTATTAATAAAAAGTATTAATTTATTAAAGGCTTTTAATTATCTACATGATCTTTGTTTTATAATATGTGATAAACCCATAGTTTTAAGCAATGCTTTTAGAATAATGATGATGATCATTCTAATGAGATCTAAATTCTTAGAAAGCTTAAAACTAAAATAGTTCCCAATCATTGGATTACTAAATTGGGGATTAGTGAATCCGGGATAGATTGGGTACATACGTTCTTTCATTTCATTGGATGAGGATGATTGATCTCATGATCATTTGTGTGGAGACACTAAAGCAAGTATGTAGTGCTTATTAGAGAATAAGTTCACCGAACGTGGCTCGCTAAGGAATACCTAATGGAGTTTTATTTGCTGTCAATAGGAATTCTGTAGTGATAGTAGTACAAGTAATCCTTGGACTTGAGATCATCATAGTTTCTTGTGTATGATGAGTTATACTTTGACTTATTCCTTAAGACCCTTAGGGTATATCAAAGGGTATGCTTGGGTATAATAAGTTGTATATGGAGATAATGTATGATCAATAAAGAATCTACCACTTCTAATAAAAGAAGAGAAATGTCCTATGTGATTCGATAAATGACAACCCAAAGAGTCCTTGGCAAGGCGAATGAAATTAGAAAGGAGTTTCTAATTTGCATTATTTGGAGTTATGCGTTTAAGGATCGAAATACATATAATTAAATAAAATAAGACTTGACAGGAATTCCATGTCTTATATTTAATTGGGACATTGTATGGTGGAAGGATTGAATTGTACGGTAACTATTTACTCAAAGGTTCTTTAATGATTAATGTTGAAATCTATATTATCTGGAAAGTCGTTGATCGCTAGGGAGGCTTATCCCTATTGTAGAATAAATATTATTTAAATAAATTAATTATTTAATTTATTTATTTAAATAAGATTAGAATTGTTCTAATTGATTTATTCACAACCGGTTTAATATGGAGAACCTAAAGGGTCACACCATAAAAAGAAGAATAATTATTTAAGAAGTTAATGGCATAATCGTAATAATATGTTATGTATATTTAATTTAATCTATGGTGATAGAATAAATTAAATAGCTTAATATTTATTATTTAATATTTTAGAAATATTAAATATAAATTAATAAGAGGAGTCTTATTAATATTATTACAATTATTATTATTTTAATTTCTAAAAGAGTTTAGGAATTAATTTAATATAAGTACTCTCATTTATTCCTAATAAGATTAGGAGGTTAAATTAATTAAAAGAGTTTAATTAATTATCCCTAATAAGATTAGGGAGCTTAATTAATTAAAAGAATTTAATTAATTAAATAAAACCCAATTCCTTAATTGTTAAGGTGGGTTGCCCACATCTATAAATAAGAGAAGTCTTATTATTATGGGTGGGTATGGGTTGTTGATTTTTCAACATACGTAATAATTCCAATTTGTTGGGAGAGTACACCCTTTCTATAGAGATAGAAAAATTAGGGTTTAGCCAACCACCCATCTTCTTGAATTTTATTCTTCCTTGGTGGATCACCTCTAGAGGCCAAACATTTGGGTGGCTAACGTTGATCAAAGAAAGGAACCAAACCCGCGGATTCAAGATTGAACGAAAAGGATTTGGAGGTGAACTTGTCACGCGGAAGCTTCGATCTTCAAGGTATGATTTTATTCTTTATCTTTTCGCTTAATTAATAATTATGCATAAAGGATGATCCTATATATGGTTTGTAATTTTTTAAACTCGATTTTATACGCTCAGCACTTTTTTATGCAATTTGATTGCGTTATGAATATTACAAACCTAATAAATGGCATCGAGCCCAAATCTTTATCTAATTATTAATTGTTTCAATTTGATATGTATATTGATATGTGTTTAGAACAATTTAATTGGGCATAATTTTATTGTATAAAATTTAATAAAAAAATAAAAAAAAAAAAAAAAAAAAAAAGGGCCGAAACCTGTTAACAGGTGACCTTGATTTCCGTGCCCCTATTAAACTAAAAATGGAAAGCAAGCAGGTCACGAAATCGAAACCAGCAAGTTACTGCACGGAAATAAAGTGAAGCAGCATGCATTCGGTCAATTTTTAAAATCAGGAAGCATATATTAAATAAAGGAGATTGATGAAGCTGCACGGAAATCGAGGCACAGGTTATTCAAGCAGGCAGCGCATTTTTTTTTTTTAGCAGCAGCAGCTTATATAAGGTTCAGCAGGATTAATTTTTTTTTTTTTTGATTGCCAAAGTTAGCAAAGAGTTGCTGGAATGCTTTAAAAAAAAAAAAAAAAAAAAAAAAAAGTAGCATGAAGCATGCACGGAATTTATGGCCACGGTTTGATTCGTGGGTAACATGCACGGTTACTTATATATTATATATATAATATATATATATTTCCGTTTTATATACATATATTATATATAATATATACGGTTAATAATTTTATAATTAAAATAAAATTTATTTTAATATTAAAATAAATAATTTATTTTAATCTTAAAATAAAAGGTTTATTTTAATTTTAAAATTAATTTCAATCTTAACTAATTAGAGTTGGAATTTGATTCCATGATAACTAATTGGAGTTGAAATTGATCTTTTCTTAAATAAAGGAGTTTATTTAGATATGAAATAGGATTTCATATTATTCAAAATAAAAGAGTTTATTTGTGAATAGGAAAGAGAATCCGTGTTTCCTTAAATAAAGGAGTTTATTTAGATATGAAATTAGATTTCATATTATTCAAAATAAAGGAGTTTATTTGTGAATAGGAAAGAAAATTCGTGTTTCCTTTAATAAAGATTTTTTTTTTACATGGAATTGGATTCCATAATTAATTAAAATAAAAGAGTTTATTTTAATTAAAGATTTTTTTTTTATATATATATGGAATTGGATTCCATAATTAATTAAAATAAAGGAGTTTATTTTAATTAAAGATTTTGATTAAAATAAAATAGTTTATTTTATTCAAAAATTAGATAAATTAAAATAAAATAGTTTTATTTTGATTTAAATTTAGATTAAAATAAAGGAGTTTATTTTGATTCAAAATTAGATTTTATACTAACTAAATTTTGCCCATTAAATGATATCAATATATATATTAAATGTTTATTATTCATGAGATGAATGTTATTTATTGATGCATATGGTGATGTGTATGATAATAAATGGGATTGATTATGAATTTATCGACCCAATGTGATTGGATTTTATTTTAGTTGGATGTACGAATGTATGGGTTTTATTAAATGGGGAATTACATGCGACTACGCTAAATGTCTAATTTTTCTTAATGTAAATTCTATCTCTCTCCTATGTACTTCCCTCGATCACGATCAAGGTTTCTATTTATTTTAAATAGTTACGTAATAGGAATAGTTAGAATTATTTTGAAGAATTGGAGATCGAGGACAAGGAGCTTGAAGACCCATTTGTAATGGAGCCCTAAGTTTAAATGTAATAGTTATATTTAAATATTATTTCTTGCACCCTAGGGTTTGACCTTTTTAGTTCACTTGGTGGCTCTAGTGAACCAAACTAGAATAAAAGTCCATAATCAATCCTGGGTAGAATATAGTATTCTATATGTGCATGCTATACTATATATATATATATATATTATGCAAACATGCTTCGCATGTTTATTAATATAACGCGTATTTTATATATATATATGCATGCGCTAAAACAAGATGAGACAAATTAATAACAAACCCTCAATTTTTTTTTTTTTATATTAAGTCCTAAGCGTTCAAAGATATTTGGAATATCGAACGTCGCTTTCTAGCATGATAAAATTAATAGAGTATTAAATATTTAATATGAGTTTGTTGTGTCACCACAAGGCAAGTATTAAGTATATAAGATGTTAATTTATCACATTTGATGCTTATAAAGAAAATTGAACAATATTGTTTTGTTGTGTCACCACAAGGATGGTATTTTCTTTTTGAATATATGGAGTGCTAGGTCGGACTTAACTTGGATAATTTTGATTCGGATGTGCCACCACTTGATCAAAATAATCTAAGAGGCAAAAGAAAGGAGTTGCATAGTTGATGTAATTGACAAAAGTTGTCTACCTATTTATTTATATATAGTTTGTTGTGTCACCACAAGGCTATATACATTTGAAATGGGATCCTTATTCTCACTAAAGAAATCTTTAATTAGATTTTGCTTAACTATATAAGTGAGGGTAATATAGTTTGAAGAAAATAATAGTGGGAGATACCAATTTAAAACAAGACCTAAATTATTTTGGTAATTAATAAAAGAATGTATGTTAAAATGTTGTTAATTACAAATTCATTTACGAAATTTTACAATGTCTAAAATTACTATCATTTGCTTGAAGCATATTAGATGCTAAATTAACTTGCAATAGAATTAAACGGAAAAGTTAAGGAATTTGAGAATAGTTCTCATGGTCGAAAAGCTATCTTATGTCCTTAATACGCCTATCCCTACAATGGTTGCGAGATAATGCCTCCGAGGAAGAGATTGCTACTTTTAGAAAGTGGCAAGATGATGCACATTAAGCTCGATGCATCATGCTCGCATCCATGAGTAACGAGCTTCAAATGTCAAGATGAAACTATGGATGCTCCTACTATATTCCCCGCACATCAAGTAGTTGATGGTGAGGAAAGTGGGGGTGATAGATATCGAGATATCTAAGAGCTCTTCCGATCTAGAATGGCCAATGGCACTATAAGATGCATAAAAAAGTTCTTAACATGATCAATTTGATTGATCAATTAGACAACCGGTTTTGTCATGGGATGGAGAGTTGAGCCAAGATTTGATCTTGCACTCACTCCCTACTCCTTTCACAATTGTTGTGAATTTTTCATATGAACAAGCTAGATATCGACTTCCGATTTGCTTAATATATTAAAAAATGTTGAGAGTCACTTTCCAACCAAGAAAAACAAAGTCTTCTTGGTAGGGGCCAAAGGATCTTCCAAAAGAAGAACGATTCAAAGAAGGTAAATAGAAA
The DNA here is from genome assembly GCA_020205615.1 of Panax quinquefolius. Classification (NCBI taxonomy): domain Eukaryota; kingdom Viridiplantae; phylum Streptophyta; class Magnoliopsida; order Apiales; family Araliaceae; genus Panax; species Panax quinquefolius. The sequence continues at coordinate 17,727,401 of CM035151.1, read as the reverse complement.
GGCGTAAACAAAGGATAATAAGAGCAAAACCGTCACGGATAAGAAAGGAGTTTGCTTCCCACCGCAATAAGCTTTGGACACTTTGAAAGAAATCTGCGAGAAGCATCTTGCGAGGCTAACCAAAGAAGCTTAGTGAAGTTTCTATTTATAATACAAACTTGTTCATGATTTAAAATAAATTTTTCTTTAAGTCAAGGTTCTACTTGGGTATTGGATACCGACTTTGGTTATCATAAATATAGATTTATGAAGGACCAAGGTAAGTAGAAAGTTAAACAAAGATAAGTAATTCTATATGTGGAAAATGAAGCAAAGGTTGCTACATTAGCCATAGAAACTTATAGTTTAACAATGCCTACAGGGCAAATCTATTAAGTCAATAAGTTGTTATTGTATTCCGGTTCTTGTTAAAAATATTATTTCATTTTATTGTTGGACAATGAAATCTTTGGTATTATAATTAAGAACAATTGTTGTTCTATTTATAATGATAATGTTTTGTATAGAACTGGAATATTACTTAATAAATTTTATATACTTGACTTACATGAAAATAATTTTGCATATTGAACAAATTAGTATAAGAAAAGGAGATGATCATTCAAAGAGTTGAATGTATTGTATTTGTTGAAATACAAGTGTGAATTATTTGAAAGGTTCAAAGAATTCAGAAGTGAAATAAATTGACAATGTATTAAGATTCTTTGATTAGATCAATGAATAAATACTTGTGCAATAAGTTTCTAGATCATCTCAAATGGTTTTCTCATAATGGACACATCCTGATATGCAATAATTGATTGATGTATCTGAATGAAAAATCGTACCTTGTTGGACATGGTGTGGTCCATAATGATTTTACCGACATTCCAGTATCCTTCTGGGATAATGTCCTAGAAATGGCTGCATATCTACGAAAATGGTAACCTCAAAATCCAGCCCCAAGACTCCATAAAAGTTATGGACGGGGAGGATTCCTAATCTTAAGTATGTTAAGATAAGGGGTTGTCCAACTTATGTGAAAAAGGTTTCAAAGGATAAGCTTGAGACAATATTTGACAAGTACAAATTTATGGGACATCCTAAAGTAAGTTTAGGGTATATGTTCTATAATCCTACTTAGCAAAAGGTGTTTGTTGCGAAACACGCTTCCTTCTAAGATAAAGGTGTTTATCATTGAAAGGGCTAGTGGGAGGATAATAGATCTTGAAAAGTTCATGATCCACAAAACACTATAAGTCAAATAAGAGGAACCTGTAGATAGACCTATTGTACCACAACCGAATCATAAATCTGGAATAGTACCGAAGATACCTAGGAGGTATGGATTCATCATGGATGATGATGATGAGGTATGCATCATAGAAGATGATGATCCGAGTTACATCTGATGAGGTAAGAGTTCTAGTGTGTACAAAAGGGTCGATTGGAGCGTCGTGAAATTTCTAGTATTATATGTTGATATACTACGGATGAGAAATTACATACCAATGCTACAATCGAAGAAAGATAAAGTTGTCTAAACATTCCTCCATGAATGATTTGGAAGAGTATCTTAATTGGGGATATAAATCTATATAGATAGATTTAAAAGGATGCTCGACTTAACCCAAGAACGATATTCATTTGATGCTAAAGTCGTTTAGCATGGCAAACTCAAGTGATGTCTCATGTCGATGAGCTATGGAGTGTATCTCTTTAATAGTCCCCATAGACTCCAAAGAAGAGAGATTGCATGAGTGACAATCATGTATGCAATGAAATGTACGAGACCGATGTTGATCGATCATATTACGAGAAGATCACTTGTAAAGGCGGTGAAAAACATCTTAAAGTTCTTAATCGGTACTAAAGATGTGATCATATTTATGGTGGGTCTAAATTAAAACTAGAGGGCTTAACAGGACTCAAGTTTTTCGAGATGCACCAAGATGACGAAAAAATCCACTTTAAGGTAAAGCGTTATCTTGAACAATGGTGCAGTGAATTGGAAAGGTTCCAAACAACAAAGAGTTGTTGGTTTAGTGATAAAGACAAAGTATATAGCTATAAATGAAGCTGCAAGTTGATTGTTTGGATTAAAAGTTCATTACAGAACTAGGAAAAGTTCCTAAGTCTCATCTTGGATCTAAACATGTGTTGTGGCACTTTCATTTGATTATTAGAATCATTGAAAGATGGGAAATCACTATAGAGATAGTGGACTCTCATGAACAACATTACATATCCATTAACTAAAGCTTATCCAACAGCAGGATAATCGTCACTTAGAGAAGAAGAGTATGAGATACCATGGCGATTGGCTTTAGTGCAAGTGGGAGATTGAAAGTAGTATGCACACAAGCCAATCATGTTTGATGATAAAGCATATACTTTGTAATAATCTTATTCATTTATTAATAAAAAGTATTAATTTATTAAAGGCTTTTAATTATCTACATGATCTTTGTTTTATAATATGTGATAAACCCATAGTTTTAAGCAATGCTTTTAGAATAATGATGATGATCATTCTAATGAGATCTAAATTCTTAGAAAGCTTAAAACTAAAATAGTTCCCAATCATTGGATTACTAAATTGGGGATTAGTGAATCCGGATAGATTGGTACATACGTTTAACTTGCTCATTGGATGAGGATGATTGATCTCATGATCATTTGTGTGGAGACACTAAAGCAAGTATGTAGGTGCTTATTAGAGAATAAGTTCATTTGAACGTTGGCTCGCTAAGGAATACCTAATGGAGTTTTATTTGCTGTCAATAGGAATTCTGTAGTGATAGTAGTACAAGTAATCCTTGGACTTGAGATCATCATAGTTTCTTGTGTATGATGAGTTATACTTTGACTTATTCCTTAAGACCCTTAGGGTATATCAAAGGGTATGCTTGGGTATAATAAGTTGTACATGGAGATAATGTATGATCAATAAAGAATCTACCACTTCTAATAAAAGAAGAAATGTCCTATGTGATTCGATAAATGACAACCCAAAGAGTCCTTGGCGGCGAAGGTAATGAAATTAGAAAGGAGTTTCTAATTTGCATTATTTGAGTTGTGCATTTAAGGATCGAAATACATATAATTAAATAAAATAAGACTTGACAAAGAATTCCATGTCTTATATTTAATTGGGACATTGTATGGTGGAAGGATTGAATTGTCACGGTAACTATTTACTCAAAGGTTCTTTAATGATTAATGTTGAAATCTATATTATCTGGAAAGTCGTTGATCGCTAGGAGGCTTATCCTATTGTAGAATAAATATTATTTAAATAAATTAATTATTTAATTTATTTATTTAAATAAGATTAGAATTGTTCTAATTGATTTATTCACAACCTGCTTAATATGGAGAACCTAAAGGGTCACACCATAAAAGGAAGAATAATTATTTAAGAAGTTAATGGCATAATCGTAATAATATATTATTATGTATATTTAATTTAATCTATGGTGATAGAATAAATTAAATAGCTTAATATTATTATTTAATATTTTAGAAATATTAAATATAAATTAATAAGAGGAGTCTTATTAATATTATTACAATTATTATTATTTTAATTTCTAAAGAGTTTAGGAATTAATTTAATATAAGTACTTTCATTTATTCCTAATAAGATTAGGAGGTTAAATTAATTAAAAGAGTTTAATTAATTATCCCTAATAAGATTAGGGAGCTTAATTAATTAAAAGAATTTAATTAATTAAATAAAACCCAATTCCTTAATTGTTAAGGTGGGTTGCCCACATCTATAAATAAGAGGAGTCTTATTATGGGTGGGTATGGGTTGTTGATTTTTCAACATACGTAATAATTCCAATTTGTTGGGAGAGTACACCCTTTCTATAGAGATAGAAAAATTAGGGTTTAGCCAACCACCCATCTTCTTGAATTTTATTCTTCCTTGGTGGATCACCTCTAGAGGCCAAACATTTGGGTGGCTAACGTTGATCAAAGGAAGGAACCAAACCCGGTGGATTCAAGATTGAACGCGAAAGGATTTGGAGGTGAACTTGTACCTGAGGAAGCTCGATCTTCAAGGGTATGATTTTATTCTTTATCTTTTCGTTTAATTAATAATTATGCATAAAGGATGATCCGGGTATATGGTTTGTAATTTTTTTTAAACTCTGATTTTATACGCTTCCGCACTTTTTATGCAATTTGATTGCGTTATGAATATTACAAACCTAACAACATCAGTCCAAACTGCGCCATGCCGTCCAAATCATGTTATAATTATGGAAGAGAAGGTCACTTAGCTCGATTTTGTCGTTTACCGAAGACAAATTCAACTAGGATGGAGGCACCAAAGGTCAGTCCCGAAAAAGTCAAAACCGGTGAAGTCTGGGAGAGCGTTTGTTGTGACCTCCCAAAGAGCAAGGAGGAATCCGAATGAGGTCATCACGGGTAAGCTTATCATAAACTCTAATGAAGTCTATACTTTATTTGATACCGGTTCTACCCATTCTTTTATTTCTCCTACTTGCGCCATCGATTAAATTTGACTCTGAGAAATTAGACTTTGACTTATCTGTGGAAACTCCGCTTGGGAGAAACCTTCATTACATCCATCGCTTATAAGTCTTGTTTGGTTCAAATTGGTACCCTCACATTACCCGTCGATCTTATTTTATTAAAAATACTTGCATTTGACGTGATTCTGTGGATTGATTGGTTAACTACTTATCATGCAAAATTGATTATTTTCGTAAGGTTGTTAGCTTTCATATTCCTAATCAACCTATTATGTGAATTCAAACGACCAAACCATTAAAATCAATCACGGTCATCTCAAGCCATAAAGCTATTCGTTTATTGAAAAACGGATGTCAAGCTTTCTTAGCTCATGTCACAGATTTAAACAAAAATATGTCAGTTTTGAACGATATTTCTATTGTTAATAAATTTCTTGACATATTCCCCGAAGAACTTCCTGGTCTACCCCCAGAGCGTGAAATTGAATTTTGTATCGACCTTGAACCCGGTACAAAACCTATTTCCAAAGCCCCATATCGAATGGCTCTATTGAACTTCGTGGAGTTAAAGACCCAATGCGCAGGAATTGTTAGACATTGGCTTTATTCGTCCTAGTACTTCTCCTTGGGGTGCCTCTGCTCTATTCGTGAAGAAGAAAAAGATGGGAGTATCGACTTTTTGTTTTGATTATCGGGAGTTGAATCATGTAACCATCAAAAATAGGTATCCATTGCCACGTATTGATGACCTGTTTGACCAACAGCAAGGAGCCAAATTCTTTTCAAAGATTGATCTTCGTTCCGGATATCACCAATTGAAGATTAGAATCGTGACATTCCAAAGACGGCTTCGAACTCCGATGACGGCATTATGAATTCCTAGTCATGTCCTTTGGATTGACTAATGCTCCTCGCGCCTTCATGGATATGATGAACCGAGTATTCAAGGAATATTTAGATCACTTTGTGATCGTCTTTATTGATGACATCCTTATTTATTCCAAAAGCCGTGAAGATCATGAGCAACACTTGAGGTCGACGCCCAAAAGCTTCGTGAATATAAGCTTTATGCCAAGTTGAAGAAATGCGAGTTCGGCTTGAAGAAGTAGCATTCCTTGGGCACGTGGTATCAAGTCATGGAATATCTGTTGACCCAAAGAAAGATCGAAGCTATTCAAAGTCGGGAACAACCTAAATCGATGGAAAGTCGTAGCTTTCTCGGTTTAGTGGGTTATTATCGGAGATTCGTGGAAGGATTTTCTCGAATCGCTACTCCATCGACTCACCGACTCGAAAAGATACAAAGTTCGGTTGGAGCGAAGAATATGAGAAGAGTTTTCAAGAACTCAAGAGGAGACTTATTTCAAAGACTGCTCGACAATACCATCCGCCTCGGAGGGATTTGTCATCTCTGAAAGATGCTTCTGCAAAGGGTTGGGATGTGTTCTCATGCAACATGGAAAAGTTATAGCCTATGCTTCGCGATAACTCAAAGAATATGAGAGGAATTATCCTACTTATGATCTGGAGTTGGCAGTTGTTGTCTTTGCACTTAAAATTTGGAGGCATTACTTGTATGGGGAGAAAGTGGAAATCTTTACGGATCATAAAAGCCTCAAATATTTCTTCACTCAAAAGGAACTCAACATGCGACAACGACGTTGGCTTGAACTGTTGAAAGATTATGATCATACCATCCAATACCATCCTGAAAAGCGAACGTGGTAGCTGACGCATTGAGTAGAAGATCATATGCAAGTACGAGTGCGTTATTGTCAACGCAAAGGCCCATTTTGTGTGACTTGCAAAGGATGGAGATAGAGTTAAAGACTTCAGGGACGCATGTGATGATAGCAAATATACTGAGTAGAACCGACTTTAATCGATAAAGTTAAAGTCTGCTCTCGCCTACTGACACTGGAGTTCGATCATTATATGAGGAAGAAAGTGCAAGAGGGTGCTATATCTAAGGAGCAAGAATCGATGAAGAAGGAATACTTGAGTCAACTCCGGACTTTTTGTTCCTAACGACCACGATTTAAAGTATAATATCATGATGGAGGCGCACAACACACCATTTGCAATCCATCTTGGGAGTACCAAAATGTATCATGATATTCGTTATACATTTTGGTGGAGCAATATGAAGAGAGAGATAACACTGTTTATCTCAAGGTGTCTAACTTGTCAACGAGTTAAAGCGGAGCATCAAGTACCAAAAGGTCCATTGCAACCACTTGAGATTCCGAATGGAAGTGGGAGCACATTACCATGGATTTCGCTTCTTAGGCCTTCTTAAGGTTTCTCAAGGCGTTGATGCGATTTGGGTCATTGTTGATAGATTGACCAAGTCTGCTCATTTCTTACCGATACGAGAAACTTATACACTTGAACGTCTTGCTCATATGTACATAAACGAGATTGTAAGACTGCATGGTATGCCGGTATCCATAGTTTCGATCGAGACCCAAGATTCACTTCACGATTTTGGGTTAGTTTGCAAAAAGCTATAAACACGGACTTACGATTTAGCTCTCGGCATATCATCCTCGAATGACAGACGGACAATGGAGAGGACTATTCAAACTCTTGAAGATCTATTAAGACTCTGTGTCCTTGATTTCAAGGGGAGTTAGGACAAGTTCTTACCATTGGTGGAGTTTTCCTACAATACAATGCTTATCAAGCAAGTATTGGCATGGCTCCATTCGAGCGTTGTATGGAAGAAAGTGTCGCTCTCCAAAGATCTTTGGGATGAGGTGGGTGAAGCAACGTTGTTGGGACCGGAGTTGGTACGTATGACTACGGAAAAGATTCAAACGATCCGACAACGATATAAAAACCTCACAAAATCGACAAAAGAGTTATCTTTGATCTTCATCGAAAGGACGTGGAATTCGATATAGGAGATCATGTGTTGTTAAGAGTTGCTCCATGGAAAGGAGTTACAAGATTTGGAAAAGAGGAAAACTTAATCCTCGATTCATCGGTCCATTTTAATCCTCGATCGAATAGGAATCTGTGGCCTATAGACTCGCTTTCACCGCTAAATATGTCTCGTGTTCATAACGCTTTTCACATATCCATGTTACGTAAATATGTGAAAGACCCGAACCATATTATTGAGTTAGAACCGGACAAAATAGCGGAAGATTTGACGTATGAAGAGGTTCCTGCTCAAATTTTGGATAAGAAGGAACATATTCTACGCTCCCAAGGTTATACCTCAAGTCAAAGTTTTGTGGATGAACCACGATGTTGAGGAAATGACTTGGGAGTTAGAATCAAAATGAAGTCAAGGTATCCTTACCTCTTCGACATACCAGTAATACGCACTAATTTCGAGGGCTTAAATTTCATAAGAAGGGAGTTTGTAAGACCCCACTTTTTATAAATAAAGATGAATTTTCTATAAATATTATTTTTGAATATTATGGAATAAATTTGATATAATCTTATAGTTGTGGGTAATATTTATAAATTTTGCAAAGTATGCAAGTGGTTATATTATTCGATTGGTCGGGAATATTCGGTTTAGCGAGCATATTCAGATAACTACTCAATCATTGGTGGACCCCATAATGTAATTATTGTCGGATTGAGAAAACGACAAAAATATTTTATTGAATTAATGGCGGAAGTTTTACCGTTGATCTTTGTTGAACTACTCGGTAGTAAAAAAAGACGATGTACGTGTGGGTTGCATAAGAAGACACCGGTATTGATTATCGATGCTTATGTGAGAAGTCACTCATTTGATTCCATTATTGTCGATTAATAATATGAATTATTATAATGATATAATGACGCTTTTGTTTTATTCAGATTATTAACGTAATAAAATGTAAACATCTTTTATATAAAATGAATACTTTATTAAAGTTATTCTATAAATAAAATATATTATATTTTATTATGCATAGTGTTGCATAGTGTTTTGCATAGTGTTTTGCATAGTATTGCATAGTGTTTGCATAGTAAAATATTTTTATATAAATAGAATATATTATATTTTATTTAAAAGATTTTGCTTTAAATATGGACCGTCAGATTAAAGAAAATCAATCTGGACCGTTCATGGATTAATTACTATGCATTCTATTTTCCTATAAATAAAAGCTCATTCCTTCATTATTTTCTTATGAATTCACTGAAACTCTAGAGAGAGAAACTATAGAGAGAAAGAAGAAAAGTATTCTGCTACTTCACTTTGCCAATATTAAGTTCTTCTAAGGTAGGGAATATTATTTGTTGTACTCGAAAGAGATATTATTCTTTTGTATTCATGAAGAGAACTTCAGTTATTCCATTCCTTATTATTCTGTTGGAATAACCTGTATACGCGGACTACCCTATACATGGTGACATTCTTCTATTATTCTGTCTTTATTATTCTGTTGGAACATCTTGTCTGTGTGTTTTACACCGGACCTGGTTTTGTCTTTATTATTCATTGGAACATCCATGCTCATGTGTTTTACACCGACCGGTTCCGCTTTCATCATTCTCGCTTGGAATATCCTATTCGTGTGTTTTTACACCGGATCCGGTTCCGCCTTTATTATTCTCGCTGGAACATCCTCATGCGTGTTTTACAATCAACTCCGGTTCCCTCTTTATGATTCTCGCTGAATATCCTATCTCGCGTGTTTTACACCGGATCCGGTTCCATCTTTATTATTCTCGTTGAACATCCCGCTTGCAGTGAATTTCACCCCGACTTCGTTTCGTTATTATTCTTACATTGGAATAACTCGCCTATGCGGGTGAAGTATCGCATGCATGGTGATTTCTTTTGTTATTCCATTCTTTATTATACCCAAATAAGTTAAAACTTTGACTTCTATACTCCATGAAATTAGTAGAATATCCTTGATATTTGCGTTTCATCCAAAGATCTTTCATGGAAATATTTTTCCGATCATTCTTGAATTTTACTCTCTACAAACAAAGATCACGTTGACAATTTGACGTTAATAATTCCCGGATAAAATAATTCTTGAACTTGTTTTATTGAATTCTTATATCATTGTCATCATCCTCATGTTTATATTTTTTTAAAAGTCATCTCGTATTTTAGTGCATAGATGGACTTGGTATGATTATGACCGAGAGACTATTCGGTAAATCATGGGTAGTAATGTTACAAATGATGTGATAAAAATCCTCGATTGGTAGTAGTGCATTGATGGATGCGATTGTTGGCATGATCATGATCATGACCATTAATGAATACACAACTATTCTTCTTGCCCGTAAGGTATGAATAATTGTGGTCGTGATACTAAAGAATATCATCGGGCAGAGTGCGGGGGTGATTCGATGATGTGGATTATTTATTAAAGTTCGAGTCTCAAATTATATAATGATGATGAAAAACCTTTTAAATCATAAAAGATAGTAGATTTTCTTTTCTACTTGACTCTTTTAATGGATTGCTTGTTCACCGCAGCTTAAACTTGATGTTTATTATATTTTATCGGTTAACACTGCGTCAAGGCTAATGATAATTTATTCGCATTATCTTAGTCATAATATTTCTTCTTGGGCTAGTTGAGCTCACCCTTTCTTTCACCGTTCTTTCGTGAAATGAGAACATACCGGGACGAGCCGAGGGAACGGAGTAATGGTCCAGAGGATAACATTAGTAGTCCTCACTATTCTGTGAAATAGTGTGATAATAATTGTAATGAGGACTCCTTTTGAGTTTGTATAATATCTAGTAAACAATATTTGTATTCAAACTTACAGTTTATGTCGTATTGTACAAGACAGTTATATTAGTAAGTTGTATTTAATTCTGTACCATGTATCTGACTACTCAAGATGGGTGATGTATACCTAATTTTGGGGGCGTCACATGCTGGGTCTTGGGCTACAACATTGATTACCTTGATTAAAAGACAGGCTTTGTTTGATAATTTTTTTAAAGTGCAGTTGGTAGCCAAATATTCATACCAAGGTAACCAATTCAATGTTATTAGGTTACCAATTTATTTTGAATGTGATGTAGTTTGGTAGCCAAACGGTCAAGTAGTTGGTTGTCAAATTTTTTATACCAAAATAACGAAACCTTTATAACAAGGTAACCAATCTACCTCCACACCGCAGATGAATTGGTTACCTTGGTTTGAAAGTTTGGCAACCAACTACTTGAAGGTTTGGCTACCAATCGCATCACATTCAAAATAAATTGGTAACTTAATAAAACTGAATTGGTTACTTTTTGTATGAAGGTTTATACCCATCGTCAAGGTTTGGCTAGCCTCACCCAAATCTACCCAATCAAATTCCTTAACCAACAACCCCACCATTTCTCTTTCCTCAAATCCCTTCCCCACCACCCCATTCTTTCTCTCCTCCACCACCTCCACCACTCCTTCCACCTCCCAACCCACCACCACCTTCGACCTCCTGCAAACCCACCTCGCCGCCCAAAACTTCCGGCAAGCCAACGAAGAAACCCGCCGCCTCCTAATTGCACTCGCCGGCTACACCGCCATCAAGCGCGGCTACGACTTCTTCTCTGAGGTCTATTACTGATTATGCTTCTTCTCGATTGCTCCTTTGTTACAGATTACAATGATCTATGAAGTTTTCTTTTTTGTTCTTCGTCAGATTCGAAAATTGGCGACGTGATTTTTGAGCGTAAATTTGAGACGTGATTTTTGAATTTTTTTGGTTATTTTGGTAACTGTCAAATTAAGTGGAGTTGTTTTCTCCTTGAATTAAGGGATTTGTATTTTTGTTGGATTGGATACAATGACGTGTTTTGCACTATTGTTGATATTATTATACATTATTACACTGTTAATATAATCATTTAGTTGATGCACTTTTCTTGTAATTATTTTTTATTTGTTGTATACTTATGTAAAGGACCCTTATAAATAATAGTCTTATTTTTTATTTTGCAGAAATGAGTAAGAATGAAAGTTGTTTCGAGGATATTTTTTACTATGTAACAATTTTTCAAGTTGTATTTATTATATGGGTTGTTCATTCAAATCTTTTACATGCATTCCTTTCTTAGTTTAATGAAAGTTTATTAGGTTTTTCAAAACAAAGAGATAAGACTAAATTTCTGGTGGTGGGTAGGTATGTAACAACCCAAAACTTTTATATGGTATTGGGCTCAATTTCTGCTTCTGGGTAAGTATGTATATGCATGTCATTTCTTTAAGAACAAACTTTTAGATCTTTAGATATTTTAGATAAATACATCTACCAGTTTTGTTATATTTATCTCGAATTATTCCTATCTTATCCACGTGTCACAAATCAGAAACTGGTAGATGTATTTGTAGGCACATTAAATATTGGACACGACTAACTCATTAGATGGGCATTGAACAAGTTCATTAGTACGTACGTAGGGGAAATAAAACAAATATACAAGTGTATCTATATTGCGTATTCACCCGCTTTCGTAAAAATAGATTGATCACAAAATTGACAAAAAATATATTAATTTAATAAATTTTTTAATACTAATGACATAGTAATAACATTATAATTACAAACGCAAATACTTGTTTCATTTTATACTATTATTAGTGTGTGTATATATATATATATATATATATATATATATATGTATGGATATTGTGGAACAAAAATTTACGTATGAGACTTAATTTTTTCCTTAGAACAAAAAGAGTGGTACGACATTACATATATAATACATGACGATGATGGTACTTTTATGGTATTATATAGAGGTGGGGTCAATCGATCTGCATGGAGATGATGGTTCTCTAGATTGGAATCATCGCATTTCAGTGTCTAACTTATATAAATCTATCTAGCTACAAGGGAAGACCATGATGGAGGAGTAGTAGTAGTACTAAATGAAATTTGGTATTCCTTCAACCTCTTACATTTATTTTCTGTCTGATGAAATGATTAGAACAGTACTTCTGTCCATTAAATTAATGGCATAAATCCATTTAATTATTATATATAATTTCTTATACAAGTGTTCATATTGTTTTAATTTATCTGTTAGTATATATATTTGAACAACTTCTTCAACCAAGTGAAGCTAAGATGCATATTTTGTAAAGTTGTGAGAAAAAAATAGAATAAGTGTATCGAAGATGAGCCAAATTTCCAGTATAATTATCCCAATAATGGAAAAATAGGCTAAAGAGATATTTTTCCGCGATGAAAATCTTTCTTTTCAATTTTTAAAAAAAATGAAATGATTTCTAATTAAATTACAGATTCTAAAGGAGAAAAGTGGCCAAGTACTCAGCTTTTATTTAACACTATCATCATTATATAGATTGAATTGGGACGTTAAATTAATTAGAAAAGGATAACAATATTTAGTAAAACCATAGGCATGATTACAATAGTTTCAAAAGTGGATTCCCATTTGGAATAAAAGTTCACGTCTAGCACATGCAGTTTCAAAAGTTGATTCTCTTTTGGGGATCCATGTATTAATTCATTTCTACCTCCACAATTATAAAATAAAAAACATGCAGTACTCTCTATAGTCCTCATTTTTCTTAACAAATTAATATACTTAAATTAAGCTATGTATATATAATATATTCATGTGGCACAAATTAAAGGATCATCGTCGCTTTAGCTTCACAATAAAAGGGTAACTTTTGCTTTTGAAATTTGATGGATAGTGTCTTGCCACATTGATCAAACTGAAACAAAGATATGGCCAAATTTAATTAAAGAATTGTGAGTGTATATATATATATATATATATATATATATATATATATATATTGGTTTAATGGTGGATGACAGAAGAGGTTGGGGGTGGGGGAGTGTTTGCAAGTATGCGAGTGTCCCAAACTTCTTATTTGGGAAAGAATTGAGGGTGTTTCAGTTCTCTGATACTTCATATTATTTGCTTTGAACTCGACAAAACAAACATCCCTATTCTGTTTAAGGAATACCCATCATACCATTTCACACCCGCACAATGTCGGGAACATGCAAACCATCAGGCTTTGGGAAAAGCACCCCAATCACTCACTACATGTCCTCGACAATATATATATATATATATATATATATATATATATATATATGATTCCATCCACAACAACCGCATTGTTAGGGAAGCAAGAACTTTTTATCCAAAACATGGCCACAACCTCAGAATATTACATTACTTTTTTTTTTTTTATAAGCCGCCATGCTACAGGCTGTGGCTAAAAGGGTTGGTTTTCCCAACAACCTATTGCTTATATGGCATATATATATATATATATAGGAGTTAATGGAATTGTACATCTGTTCAGACTCCCAAATGTACACAATATATTCTACGATCGTAAAGTTAAGTCTGTACGATTGTAGAGTAGTCACTGACCCATAGTAGAGTAGTCACTCTACTACCGTAGAAACGTAGAGTGAATATTACGATCGTAGAGTGACTTAACTCTACGATCGTAACTCTACGATCGTAGACTGTGTACATTTGAAATTTGCACAACTGTACAACTTCATTTTTTCATATATATATATATATATATACATATGAGTGATATATAGATATTTCTTATATATATACACTTCACATATATACTCGATTTCTCAAAAAAGATTGACATCCTTTTCTTTTATTTTTAAATGCGTTGATTACTTAACATGATATTAGGATTCTGACTATGTAAAGTTTAAGGTTCAGATCTTTTTAACCGTCTCCAATAAAATTACATTTAAAGGGGAGTATTAGCATGATTCTTATTCATTCAAATTTTTTTGACCGTCTCCAATAAAATTACATTTAAAGGAGAGTATTAGCATGATTCTTATTCGTTCAATCTTGACTTTTTATTAGTATTAGTAAGATTTATTTGACTAAGAATTAATTACTCCATAACCAATGTAACTGTTTCCCTAATACTATTAAGTTCTATAATAATATTGCTTTGTCAAACTAAAACTCATCTTAGAACTCGACCTAAAAAAACTACTAGAATTGTGGCTGAATTGATGTCCCACCTTATACCAATAGCTCGAGGCCGGTTGATTTTTAGTCTTTTCCTCTTTCTTTTATTTATGTTGTATACTTCTCTTAGGTTTGGATACCTCTAAGGGCGGTTTGTGCTTATAAGTAGAAGAATTTGATCCCTTACACTTGGTAATTAACACAAGGTGAGGGACTACCATCGGTGCTAAGACCTTTAGTTAGCTCAATGCATATTTAACTAGCTGGAGATTGCTTAAGCATTAATAACAGTTTTTCTAATCAACTCTCTATCCTCAATTTTGAAGAATATATCAACAAATAATTATCAAACAGTTTTCTTATCCTTATTTGACTCTCTATTTTATTCCCTTTATAGGATTTTACTCCCCAGTATGAGGGAATCAAAAGACGGTTCTCTATATATACAAAATGACATTTCACACCCTCATTTAAGTGGACAACTTATCAATAATACACATATTGACATTTTTTAGTACTTCATTTTCAAATTATAAACTTAATATTGACTTTTTAAAAAAAATTAATTTCAAACGTATTCAAATTTAAAATTGATATAAATTTATTTAATTTATGTCAATAAAATTATAAATATTATAAAAGTACTATTAATTATAAAATTTATTATTTTCAAAATTTAAATGAATCATATTAAATTTAAAATATCACAAATTAACTTTTTAAAAGTTAATATTGATCTTATGTACATTTACAACTACAATCCATTCAATACTCTCTCCATAAATTACTTAAAATTTAAAATAAAATAAAAATTATTTTACAGTGGAATATAATTGATAAATTATACTCTCTTTTATAAATTATAAGATTATTATTAATTTGATGTTTTGACTGTTGGAACTTTTAAATTTCAAATTTCATTATTTAAGGAATCAAAATAAGGAACATGTTGGGTACATAGTGAAAAAATTAAATTCTTATTTTGCAGAATGACCCAATAGCACTACAGAGTAAAGATAAAGATAAAGAAGCTGTTGTGAATACTCTTAGCTTAAAATTGTGCTACATGCATATCTTTTAATATAAATTGTTTACGCATTCAACTCAAGAGATTTCATATGTGATAAAATAAGATCATATATTTGATTATGAAAGTTCAAAATATGTTTCTGGAAGTGCTAGCCAGTGGGCAGTTTTGTGGATTCCTAATATTTTGGAGTATATAAAATACAAGTGAATATGGGCATTAAAACTTGTAAAATAAGAGGAATTTGGTCAAGTCAATAATATTGATCCCTTCATTCATCTTCTTGATGATGTTGTGAACTTTGTCTTCACTTATATTCTAAATTAAAGTAACAACTTTTTCAGTGGTTCAAACAGAATAGCGGTGCTTTTCTTTGAATCACTTTCCATTTAAAATCCAAATGCACCGTTTCCGATGTTGAGCTCCATACGTTTAAAATAAACTTCAAGCAAAAAATGTGGCTTTTGTTACTAGAAAACTTAATAAATTATTCATATTCATGTCCAAAATAAAATAATTAAAAAATTTAAAAGCTAGCACATGAAAAAACACACTTGACGGCTAGTACTATATGCAAAACTTATGACTTACTTTCAAATTTTTCCTAATTCATTAAAGAGTTGTTATGGATTGCGATAAAATTATACCGAATTATAATTGTAAAATTTATCAAGAGATTGTTAAAAACTATATGAAGACACCATTTATTAATTTTACTTTTTTTTTCAAAAAAATTACTACTATAATATTTTTCTGCGTAACTGATAGACAATCAAAAGGTCGAACTAGACATTCGTAAGATGTCATGACAAATAACTAAATTGTTCTACACACAGAACTAATGCTTGTGCCTTTCATAAATGGAATTTGATTTCACTCAATTGAAGAAGTGGAGCATATATTTAGTAGTTTATCATGAACTTGACATCCTTATGGTAAGAAAAACTAACCAAAGAAGTAAAAGTTTAAGTAGTTTGAGTTGTTCTTGGATTAAGTAAAAAATAAAAATAAAAAATAAAACAAAAGAGCAAGAAAACCATCCAATAGAGCTTGAGAGGAAGAAAAATGATCTCTCTATAACACATATACATAAAATTATACCTAAAAACATATCATACGTAATATCAGGGAGAGGAGATATATACAAACAAAAATTTAAATTTGCAGTTTTTGGCATAAAAATGGATTATAATTTAAACATACAAGCCATGGTTACCTGGTTAAAAAAAGAGATAGATCAGCTTAAAAATTGATTATAATTTAAACATACATGCCATGGACCTGGTAAAAAAAATAGATTAGCTAGGAAATAATATTAACTAGAGTAGTACATTAAAATTTGAACATAGAAACTAATTCACAAATAGTAAAAGTCTTACATGGATACATCTGCGCAAATTAATCTCTAGGCCTCTTGAGAAGTTGATCACCATGGTGAAATTAATTAATCTTAGAGCAGGAGCTCAGATAGATATGTTGCTCAAAAGTAGTGCAATAACCAAACAACTAGGGCTAGCAGCTTTAGAACTATATATAGTGCTTAGGGAAAAGCACTTGATTCATCTAAGAGTACCCGAGACGAAGTTCCAAATCCAAATCATTCTTTGAATCACTAAGCATACCAATCTCCAAGTCCAGCCTAACAATTTCTGCCCTCTGCACAACTTCACACTCTTTTCTTTTAAAGAAACCATCAAATTCTCCAGCCCCAAAAAATGTTTTCGTGGTTTTAATTTTGCTTTCGTTACTAGGAGAAGCAGAAGAGGGTGAGTTAGACAGTGAGGAAAGAGGGGGAGACACCAAAGGAGATAAATTGGAAGTGAATGGCTGACGGAACAATATTGATGAAGCAGATGTTGATGAGTGTGATTTAGATGATGAGAAATTAAGGTTAGGGCTAGGGTTAGGGTTTTGGTTTGGATCAAGATTAAGGTTAAAGAGAGAGAACTGACCATTTCTTGGAGGAGAATGCCTCAACCCGGCTCTATCTCTCCTATGAACATTCATGTGACCGCCAAGAGCTTGAGCAGATCTAAATTGTCTTTTACAGAAGCTACAAGAGTAAGATCTTGGAGGCCATGAAAACAAATCTCCACCTCCAAGATTAGTAGTATCAGCAAAGCTACTAGAAATATTTTTCCACGAATCTTTGTTGATCACCTTGTTGTTGTTAGTGTTGTCTTTCATGGATCTAATATTTTCACCTTGAATGCTGTGGTTTTTCAAGGTACCCATCAAACTGTTTTTCTGCATATATGGGTAATTAGTTTCTTAGCTCCTTTGATTCAGTCTCACCTATTTAGCAAGATTAAAACAACAAAAAGAAGAAAGTAGAAAAAGAGAGAGTTAAAGAGGGGAGTGAGTCACTAACCAGGGAAATATATATGTGATGATATAGAGTTTGGTTTTTTGAACTCTGTGTGCCTCTGTAAGAAGAGAGAGAGAGAGAGAGAGAGAGAGAGAGAGAGAGAGAGAGGATATTAATTGATGAGAGTTGCAGGTGGAAGGAGGACAGGAGAGAGGCCATAAAATTCTAAGCCAGAAGATGAAAATCTGATTGGAGGATATATGTTTACCTGCAAATGTTCCCAAAGTTTGTCCACTACTTACTATATGTAGAACCTCGTTCTGCCAGGATATACCTTTTTACTAAATCTAGCGCTTCTTCCCTTGCTTCTCTTTGAAAATTGTATCCAAATCTTTATGTCACTTGCATGATTACACTTCCCTCCATTAATTCTTTACACACACACACACACACACACACACACACACACATATATATATATATATATATATATAAGTTAGCATAAAATATACTCCTTTGAAAATATGAGATCATTATTGGGTTTTTAAAATTAATTTAAGATATTTTCATATGAACTAAGTTTTTATTTTTAATGAATCTCATCAAATTTTGAGTTTAAAAATGTCTAAAATTAACTTTTAAAAGTCAATAATGACATATCTAATAAATTAAAATGAAAAATATTTCTTGACAATTTATTATATAAAAGAAAATTAGAAGATGATGATGAAGTGGGTTTGGCAAGGTAACTTTAGGACATCATGTCTTTGAGTGCATGCTTTAGTAGCTAGAGAACAAGAAAAGAAAGATATGAAACAAATCCAGCTAAGTGAATTTAGCCTAGTTTCAAGTTTAGTAGAAAGTCCCCACACAATTAAATTACAAACAATAATGAACTTATATAAAACACACAGATTGTTTGTACATGTGACTATAGCTCTTTGAGTTCAAATGTCTTATTAATTTGATTTCTGAGTCTTATATAAGTAGAAATTTATAATAATATACTTCTCTGCAGATTGTTTGTTGGACCGTCAAACGAGTTGTGAGCATTCGTATCCATATGCCTAAGCATCAATTTAGAAACGATGAAAAATCCACTAAGGCACTAAGAATACTCTCTCATTTTACAAAAATAATCTCATTTATAGAATTTACGTATGGATATTAAGAGCGCTATTTGTTCCATATAATCCATAAAATAATAAATTGTTAATTTAACGGTGGTGGTATGGTAATAAAATTATGATGATAAATTGAGAATATTGTGTCATTTTGTATTATTATTAATAAATAGATACTATTTGTACAAAACAATAACGCTTAAATATAAGTTACTATCCTAAACTATATATTATATTCCATTTCGGTGATCCACCTTTGAATGTTGTCAATTAGATGATTGAACTATCAATTTTTTTCACTTTGGTTCAATTAAGTATGCCACATTACAAATTGATGACGTGGCTCGCTGACTAGACAAATTTGTGCTGATGTGCACTAAAAAAAAATAAGTTTTCAAATTTTTTTATTATATTAGAGGGCAAAAATATAAATAAACAAAAAATCATTAACAAATAGTATAATAAATGATTAAACAAATTAAATAACTAAAGCTATTATTTACTGCATTCCCCCCATTCCAAATCATGAACAGACCCACAACGGTTCACCATTATCGGAGGCTCGAATCCTTTGAATACTCGATTCTTCAGTTTTCACTATCAATGCAAGCGCCTCAACCAAAGTAAAATCAACTCCTTCAATCCACTTCTCCCCTAATCTATCAATTCAATCCTATTCTCTCCTAATTGGAATAATTCCCAAAAAAATCCTAATCAATCTCGAGCTCCATATCATGGTGGTAGCTTTACTGGACCTGATAACCGAAGCCAAAACCCTAATTGTCGCCACAACCTCACCCAGATCAAGCTGTTTTCGCCGGCTATTGAACTAGCTTGTCAATCACGTTGAACGGCTCGACAGAATCACTCAACCTTAACAAAATTTTGAAAGAAATCTCATTGAGTTCACTGCCGACAACCGCCTGTGCCTGGGCAAGCCAGTCGCTGGTGACAACGCTGTGGTGAGCGACCAAAGTCTGGTAATAGGCAAAAATGTTAGGGTTAGGGTTTTGGAGGGTTTCTGTGACACCCCCAAAATAGGTATACATCACCCATTCTGAGTCGTCAAATACATGGTATAAAATTCAAATACAACTTAATTATACAACTGTCGTGTAAAATACGACAAAACATAAGCTGAGAGTTTTAATACGAATATTGTCTTCTGCATAATATTCAAACTCAAATGGAGTCCTTATTACATTTATTATCACACTATTTCACCGAATAGTGAGGACTACTAATGCAAACATCTCGACCGATCACTCGTCTCCCCGACTAGTCCCAACTATATTCTCATTTGCTGAAGAGAACAATGAAAACAAAGGGTGAGCTCAACTAGCCCAGTAAGAAATATTATGACTAAGATAATGCAAAATAAATTATCGTTAGCCTTCAACAATGTTAAACTGATAAAATACAATAAACATCAAGTTTACCTGCAGCGGAACAAGCAATCTATTAGAAGAGTCAAGTAGAGCATGATATCTACTATCTTCTATGATTTAAAAAGTTTTTCATCAACTTTATCGCTGAGACTCAGCTTAATAAATAAACCATATCATCGAATCATCCCTGCACTACGGGCCAAGGATATTCATGTAATCATTAATGGTCGTGATCATATCAACAATTGTCCATCAATGCACTATGGGCCAATGATGACTTTTACTACATCATTTGTAACATTACGATCATGATTATACCGAATAATTTCTGTTCATAATCATACCAATCAATAGTACATCTATGCACGTAAGCCACAGATGACTTTTATCACAATATAAGAATGAGGATGATGACAATGATATAAGAATTCAATTAAAAGAAAGCAAATGATAAATTTTTAAAGATTTATAACTTAATTTATCCAGAATTAAATAATGTCCAAATTGTCAACATGATCTTTGCTTTGTGGAGTAAAATTCAAGAATAATATTGTATCAAAAAATAATTTGACAAAGAAAGAAATCAATTTTATCATGAATAATTCCTCGGGTGAATAGTACCCGAGTGAATAAGATCCCGTGAATAAGACTTGGAATAGTACCTTAAAATGAATAGTACTTTTATGAATAGTACCCGTGAATAAGTACCGTAGAAAATGAATAATCGCTCATGGACAATGCGATCTCTAATTGAAAAACTTAAAATTTAACAAGAATGTGCAGAAAATATCATTGTGAAACGATACTAGATGAAGCGCAAATTTCAAGGATATTTTACTAATTTCACGGAGTATAGAAGCAATACTTTAACAAAATGATAGTATAATAAGGAATACGAGACGAAATAATATTACTCACATATTACACAGTATGGAAGAAAATATTATTCCTATGAATACTGAACAAAATAATATCCCTTACCTCAAAAGGATACTGGATACTGAAATAGTGAAGTAGCAAACTTCTCTTCTACTTTCTCTCTAAAGCTTCTCTCTCTATAGCTTCTCTTTCTATAATTGCTCTTGTGAGTCTTAGTGAATTGGTGAGAATGAAAGAACAATGAGCTTCTATTTATAGGAAAATATAGTTTCGATAATTGCACGTTTTGGGGCTCAAAATATTACAGTATAATACCTTCATCTTTTCTTTTATTTTTAATTTAGCCCTGCAAGTATTATCAAACTTGCACCTCCTCCCCTAATAGTACATCTTGTGATTCAATAGTACAATCATGTGAATCAATAATACAATCATGTAAAAAAAATAATTACAGTATAGTACTTTCATCTATACCTCCATTTTTAATTTAGTCATGCAAGTATTATCAATCTTGCACCACCTCCCCTAATAGTACATGCATGTGAATCAATAGTACACACATGTAAATAAATAGTTATAAGCATGTGAATTAATAGCAATTAATTGCTCATTTATCCGATTAATTACCCGATTGGTCAATATAACCTCCAGACATCCATTATTATCGAAATAGATGTCGATTTCCACTAACACTAATAATTCTAACACAATGAAAATATTAATTTCATCTTTAATCAACACGAACTTATTCATCATTAATATTATAACTCATAATATTTAACAACCAGATCATTCCCAGGAAAGAGGGGGCTTTTCGATAAGGATTTCTCCCTATTAGCGCGCAATTAGGTGACCAAACCTCTCATTGATAGAATTTTCTAGACATTATCAATATTGCAAATAATAATATGAATAACTTTGTCGTCTCAATTATTGATTTAATAATAATAAATATTATGCAGATGATACTGTGACAATAATTGAATCAATAATATGAGAGATATTATGTAGCAATAATTGAGTATAACTGAGTGACTTTTCACGTAAACATCAATAATCAATACCGTGTGTTACTACGCAACCACGCCAGACATCGTATTTTTACCACCGGTGTAGTTCAACAGTTTAATTCAGAAACTTTCGTCATTTGTTATTTTTATAAAAAGATAATTTTGTCGCTTTCTAACTACACCAATACTTTCGCTTGGGGTCCACTAATGATTGTGCCGTCGTCATTTAATATTCCTGCATTAAAACGAATATTCTCCCACCAATCAATATTATATAACCACTTGCTTACTTTGCAAAATTTATAAATAATACCCATAACTACAACATTATATCAAATTCACACCATAATATTCAAAAATATATTTCGAGAAAAATTAATCTTTATTCATAAAAGTTGGGGTCTTACAGTTTCAGCCATGGAAGAAGTGGTGAAAGTTGGAGACAAAACACGACTCTCTGATTTAGAGACGACGTCGTTCAGATATCTTTGCCGACAACCATGGAGTGGGCTGGAATTAAATCTGGGCTGACAGGGGTGTTTTGTTTGGTTTGATTTGGTGAACCTTGGTTGATTAATGGGAAATTCTTGGCTGAATAGATGTGTTATGGGTTTCATCTAGTTTGGGATGCCTCAGACGCCGTTGGGTCTGCTTCTAGTTTCTCGGTTGTATCCTGACCAGCTCCGGCGGGCTTCCTAGCTCGACTGTAGTCCGAATTTATTGTTAGGGCTTGGTGGCAGAGGGCCGGACCGATCTTCTCTGCCGCCTTGGCCACAATTGAAGACGCCATTAAAGTATGAGATCGCTTGTAGTAAATTATATTTAAGCCATCATTTATTATACTATTTGTTAATGGTTTTTTACATTTTTGCCCTCTAATATAATAAAAAAAATTGAAAACTTAAATTTTTTTTTAGTACACATAAGCACAAATTTGTCTAGTCAGCGAGACACGTCATCAATTTATGATGCGACAGGTTTAATTGAACTAAAGTGGAAAGAATTGATTGTTCAATCGTCTAATTGACAAAATTGAAAGGTGGATTACCGAATTGGAATATGACATATAGTTTAGAGTAGTAAATTATATTTAAGCCAAAAAATAATACTCCCTCTGCTCCAGGATAAAAGTTCTGGTGGACTTTTCACGCATATTAAGAAGAGAAATGAATTCATTTTTTGTAGTGAAAATGACAAAATTACTCATAATAATATGTCATTAATTATTTTCAATGTAGGTGGGAAAGTGACTTTCTAGCTATTTAATTTAAAATATTATCTCTCTGTACTTATTAAATATGGAGAGAGAATTAGAATAAGAAAAGTATGAGATATTTAATGCTACGGGCATAATAGAAAAAAAATGTGTAAAAGTTTGGTTATTAAAGGAAAGTGGACATTTAACATGGGACTACCCAAAATAGTAATAAAGACTTTTATTATGGGACGGAGGGAGTAATAAACAAGACTTATTATTATTATTTTTTGTGCAACAGAGGGATCACAACATCATACAAAAAACAAATCAACTCATGTACTTAATTATTTAAGAATTTGTATCAAAACATGTGCGTAGATTAAAATAAATATCATCATCATCATCATCATCATCATCATCATCATCATCATCATCATCATCATCGTCTTCTTCAAATATTGAAATCGTTTCTTTTATATTCAGAAACAACAAGTCTCTTTGTTCATGGGATTTTACTGCTGTGCGGGCATGTAATCATGATTAGTGTGCAGTTGAACTAGCTGGTGACACTGCTGCCACCACCAACAATAATGATAGCCAAACAAACTTCATTCATTTATTCATTCATTCATTCAACCCAACCCAGGATATAATTAACAAGGAGCCAGCTTAGATATCAAAGAAAAGGTTATTTCAGTGAACCCAGATTGTGTTACCATATTTTAGTGAAAAACTGAGATGTTTTTTTGTGGTGTTCCAAAACAAACAAAAGATCCTTCCTAAAATATCTGGAGATTTAGTGAAAGACTCTTGGCCAATTAGATGATACCATTGCATTCTATATATAGGTGTGATATTATAAGGTTAAATGGTTGAACTTGCAGAGATTACCCACAGTGTAACACATTGCCGTCTCTTTTACACATACTAGTTGAAGACTTGAATCCAGAGAGAGAGAGAGAGAACTCACCCAACATATATATCATTTTAAAATATAGTACTCAAGAAAGAATCTCATTTATAAGATTTATAAATATTTAGATATATTTTTGTTCCTTATTTATTTAATTATGAAAAAAAATAATTTAATACTTTAATAGACTTTGATGACAAGCTTGAAGACGTTGGGTGAATTAAAATGTAAAATTGTCCGCCTCAGTTTATGAACTTGTGACAATATTTCCATTAATTAATTAGTTTAGATATTATACAGCCAAAACTAGAAACCTTCACCAAAGTTGCAATTAGTAGTACAAAACTTTAAAGTCAATTTTGCACCGTTAATCAACCCTTTGGACAATTGTAGCTTGAGGAAAGAGTTTGCTTATTGGTCAAATTCAAAAAGAAAAACACCAAGGGGCACAATTATATATAGTGGACAATATTGCATAATATTATACAATAATATTGTATAATTTTAAACCATTGTCAACCAAAAAAGATAATTATTTTTACGAAATAATTACATTTTTTTTTTTCTGTAAATGAGCTAGATTTCTTGGAGAAAGAGAAACATATAACATAAGTTATATAAGTCTAGGTAAGTAGGAATAAATAGAGATTACCAAGTTTGTATATGGCAAAAAAGACATAGAAGAAAGAATTTGGAAGTTTTGCCAATGATTCGAATGGGATTAATGCATGCATGGAGAGATGTATATATATATATATATATATATATATATATATATATATATATATATATATATATAGTAGCAGTTCTGATCATGAAGAGGAATCAAACCCTTTTATATTTGGTTGCTGCATATATGTCTTGTCCATCTATCTATCTATCTATCTATCTATCTACCTTTGATTTTGAATTGAACTCCCCTAAAGGCTTTAATTTTTCGCTGCATGAAATACTAAGGGTAAGTTCGTATTTACCACAATTTGAGGGTTTGATTTATTTTCCACTTAACTATCTCAGAGTACGTGAACCTACATTTAAACTCTCGACCTTTTTGAGGTGAAGTGAAAAAGTTACATTTTCCATCCAAATTAATCACAAGTATATGTCGACGCCTAAAACGCGTGAGTAGTAGGGGTCAGATTTCGGCCAAGAACAACGGTAAAATGTCTTAAATACCCATTCTTCTTCCCTGTTTGTTGGCTTGTAAGCGAGATCAAGCATTTATGGTCTTCCCATTTCAAATTTATTTGAGCTCCATCGCATACTGAAATTGAAAGCTACTTCTTAAGCTCCAACCATTATTTGCAATTTCAAGGTAAGTTTTCCAATTCCTTCCATTCCTTTTTTCATTCCATCCTTGTTAAGAAAAGCGACTTTCATAGCCGAATGGCTCGATTCGAACTCAAAGGACTGTTTGTCCTTTTAGTTGCTATCATTCTTACTTGTCATAACCGAATGCTATCAAGTATGTATGAAAATTAGGTTCAAGGAGATAGGTATGGTCAGGAGTAATAAGGATGTCATTATTGGTTGTTATTGTAAACAATGGTTATGAAATTAGTAACCTAAAACTATGCCTATCAACCTGTTTGATAAAAGTTCTAAAAGAACTATTTTGACCGAAAACTATATATTAGATTATAGCAAAAAACAAATTAACCATGGAAGTAATATAAATACATTTATGGTCCGATATTTGATATTACTCTTCGTGTTGTTTATGTTAATCAGAGTCATGTCTTCGCCAAGCAATGATGATGTAGGAAGGATGAATGGTGAGTTAAGCTACATACCTAAGCGATGTAAATGTGGGAAAAAGCAAGTGTAAGAATTGTTGACTCGAACAAACCATCGAAGGGGAGATTATATTTTGTAGATGCGATGAGTGTGAGTTTTGGGCATGGTGTTTGCCTTCTACTACAAACTCAAGTGGAATAGTCAAGGTGGCCAATGAAGACAATGATGAAATGGGGACATTGGTGAGTGGAACAAAATACAAGTGTTCGTGTGAAATGAATAACATACCAAGTAGGATGATAGTTGTTGAAAGTAATGTGAAGATGATAATTGTTGTTGGACTTGTGTTGTATTGCATGTCGGCTTATGATGTATTTTATTAGTAACAAATGAATGTATAAACTAATGGTAGTTTAGAGACCTACCAACTATGATGTAATGTTTAATGTTCAATGTTTAATGGTAATGTGCAATGTTTAATTTCAATGTTTAATGTTTAATGTTCAATGTTCAATGCTCAATGTTTAATGGAATGTATAAACTGTCAATGTATAAACTGCTTGGACAAGGTGTGAAATATTGCAAAGTTGATTCAAACAGTTAATCGACAAAAATTATGCCCAAAAACTACCCATTCAAACATTAAAGAGTTACATTCCAAGTCATTACATAATATCCAACTATAAAACATAGTCCAAAAAACTTGTCATTGAAACATTGTCCAAAAACTATCTGCTTTGACAAAGTATACACAATCACACTTGTCAAAATAGTTAATCGACAAAAATTATACATTCAAACATTAAAGCCTTAATCCCCCCAATCCCCTTTTTTTGGTGATTTGTATTTCTTGCTCTTTATGGCTCCCATCTTTATGTTCTTTCTAGAGCTTGATTTGGGTTGGTGTGGTATTTCAAGTAGTTGTAGTATTAGCAAATTCCTCGACTTGATCGGCCTTTAGTCCGAAATTTTGTGGCATGGGATTTGGCTGAAAAGGAATGCACAAGTTTAGTAGTCCAATACAAATAAATAATCAAAAACAATTTACAGTTGACAACCATTAAAATGTACCTTAGCAGGATGTCTTGTAGGAATGTCTTTGTGTTGGTTGACCGCGGCAATACTCCTTGTTATTTGTCCGAAAATCAAAACATGTTAAACTGTTATAAATAAGAGTTGAAAATACAGTTGGAATGTATAAAAAACATAAAGAATATACCTTGTTCATTCTTGATTTAGGATGAAAAGGCAATGTACATGACCTGCTGTTATGCCCTAGTGTTAAACACCTTGCACACGCCACAAAGTGCCACCTTTTCTTGTTTGTTTATGTTGGTTTTTGGTTCATCTCCGCACCTTTCTTCCGAAGTTTCCTTGGTCTGCCACAGGGCTTATGATAGAGTGGAGGCTGAATCTTAGCAAAATTGGAGTGAACCCATTCATGGTGACTTGGCACAGGCTTTATGATAAAGTTGTATGTTTTCAAGTATACATCCTTGCTATAGCACTGATGGCAATAAGCCTCTGGCTGCTCCCTATTTGCCCATATTGCAGACACATACGATGTGTCTACATGGAATCCCACTAAGCTGCCACATTTTACAACCACAAGTCCAATCATTCAAATTCACAACCCATGTTCTGTTATCAACTTCTACTTCAAATTCCCCAGGCCCAGACTTCAAAGAAGTGCATCCCCTACAAACTTTCTTAATCATTTCTAATTTTTTTGAATTCTGGGCCCAAGTGACCCCACATACTTGTTCATGCCTTCCCTTTTTACTTGAAACCTAACCATTAATTTCTTTCTTATCCACTCTAGCATGTTTATTATACCTTTATCCCTTGCCTCCAGGATGTAATTATTCCATGACTCATTCATGTTGTTCACTACTACATCACACTTACAGTGGTGGGAAAAATGAGACCTGGCCCAAAATTTTGGGCCAACATCCATTAACCACTTAGCTGCTTCTGCATCAACTTTGTGCACCTCCTTCATGGCTGCTTCAAATGAGAACATGTCACCACAACTAGCTGCATTCCAGAACAAATCCCTAAGTAGCTTCCCCCTAAACTTAATTTTAAAGTTGTTGTACAAATGCTTTAAACAAAATCTGTGTTCATTGTTGGGTAACATTGTATTGAACACCTCTACTAGCCCCTTCTGCCTATCAGAAATGAAAACATAGCATCTTGTTTCATTTTCACCTATGTCATCTAGTAACTTGAGTAAGAAACCACTGCCAACTATCTTTATATTCACATTCAACAACAAAGAATCGCAATGGGAAATATGTTGTCATTAGCATCTCTTCCTATAGCACTCAAAGAGTCGCCTCCAAAACCCCTTTAAAAACACCCATCTAGGCCTATAATAGGTCTACACCCAACTAGAAACCCATGTTTAGAAGCAAAGAAGCCTCATATATAGCCTCTCTAAAAAGCAGTGGTAGTGAACTGTGCTTGTCAACTAGACCCTCACCGCAAAAAATTTGAAGACCTGCTCCAAGGTTAAATTGTTTGACTGTCTCCACATAATCCATCACTTTGTTATAACGCTTCTCCTACATCACCTTGCATATGTATTAAAACCTTTCTTTTTGCTCTATATAGGGATGATTTACTTAGAGTAGAGTTACATTCTTTTGTGCCTTCTTTTCCCATGCCCGCAAATCCCACTTAGGATTATCTCTCAAGTCACGCATATATTTTTTGGCCAAGTATCTACCGTCAACAAGATGATTCTTATCCCGTCCAAAGACATGTATGGTCCCCCCAAAGATTTTATCTTCAAAGTTTGTTCACCCTGTTTGATCGATGCATGAATCCTCCATTTACGCTTTCACTTTTACACTGGCGCTTATTCTTTTTCCGTCATTTTGAATATACTTTATATCAAACCCCTTTAATGTAAAAAAATTCAACTAATGCTTCTCTAAAAATTTCATGATTTGCAAATTCCATTCCAATCTCAAATTCTATCTTACCCATATCATTTGCCTCATTAAACTCCATACATCCATCCCTTCTAAATTGTCCTCATCATCCGGCATTGTAACAAACTTCCTCCTTAATGCATCTTTCCTTCTCCATCATCATCATCACTCCACCAATCCTCTCTACAAATACATCATTCATGTTCACCTTTGGTTCATCTGTTTTTTGTTGGGCCTTCTTCAATATATCATCATCCCCTGTGCCCTCTAGATCCTCATCCATCCATGGTGGATGCTCCGCTTCTTCCTCATTATCATTATCGACTTGTTTTTACTTGTTTTTCCTTTGTATGTTTTGTTTGTTTTTAGCCTTTCTAGTTTGTTTACCTTTTCCTCGTCTGCTTTTCTTTGGTTGCCTTTATCTTCTTCTTTTTGTTTCCCTTTATCAAGACTCCCACTTTGGTTAATGTTATCACTTGGTTCACTTTCAAGTCCAAAGTCATTTTCATTTTCACTTTGGTTCATGTTATCAGTTGTCAAACCACAAATATACCTAATGGGTTCATCTTCAACTTCTTCTGGCCTAACAACTTTTAAGGGACCCTCCATTTCTTGTCCATAAATATGCACCTCCTCACTCTCAGCATTAACTAAGAAATCAATCATATCAATGACATCTTTGTCATTTTGCATCAATAATGCCCCACCCTCCCAAATTTCATATCCGTGTACAAGATAATAAATATTCATATTTGAAATCGGGCATAAAGTAGAGTAGTATTCATGTATACTAAGCAAAGAAAGGTAATCCAACCCAACAGCCTCTACTATTTCTTCACTACCCCCAACATACTTATGTACATCGGATCTTTAATAAACTTCCCACCATAATGAAAACAATTCGATGTACATTCGCATTAAAGAAATGAAGGAGAAATGATTGAATAACATACAATACTTTATAACAAGTATCACAAAAAGGGGACCAATGTCAAGTAAGTGCATAAAAAGGGCGTACATAGGGGGACAAAAAGAATTAAAGAAAGGGAACCATAAGTAGTGAGCATACTTTATCCAAAGACCAAATATACTAACTAATTCATCCACAAAACATGCATGCATATACAACAAACAACTCACAATTAAAAACAAAGAACATATCATATCTATCGACAAGGAGAAATTTACCTAAATCGGCACCAAATTAAGTATCACGCACTGAACGAAGGTGGGAACCCAAATAATCACGAAGATCCACCACGAACACACTAAACCCACACCCTATTTCTCTCGCCTCTAGCCCTAGATATCACCACGATCGATCGTTCTCAGCCCTAGAAATCGATCCGAAATGAAATGAGAGAAACCCCTTCAGATCTGTCGCTTTCAATTATATATATGAAGGGTAATTAAGTCTTTAGCCAAATAAAGTAACAGAGTTAAGACGGAAAGCACTTTTTCACTTCACCTCAAAAGGTCGAGAGTTTAAATGTAGGTTTACGTACTACAGGTGGTTAAGTGGGAAACCGGTCAAACCCCAGGTGGTCATCTGAACTTAACCCAAATACTAATAACATCTTATCATCACTCCCCCTCTCTTTCTTGTTGAAACAGTAAAAGACATGGGAACTATCAAAAGGAGGTGATTGGTATCATGGTGTTTGTTTGTAATTATTTCTTTTTGTGAGTGACAGATTTTTTTGTGTTTATTTTCTTTTCCTTTTTCTTTCTTTATCAGTACAACCAGTGTTTTTGTGTTCTAGCTAGCTAGGTTACGTTATAAAAAGAGAAGAGATTGGTGCAAAACTAGTGGAAGTTGGCCCGGCTCTCTCCTTAAATTCACACACACATATATATGTATTGCTTTGTTTTGTTCCCCCCCCCCCTCTTTCTCATTGGCAAAAGAAAACATAAAGGAGCCTCACACTCACACTCACACAAACAGAACTGAAAACGCCTTGCTTCCAAGTTGGGCCAAAATCCCAAGAACAATAAAATCTGAAGAATTACCTCCAAAAATAGTTTATGAACTTTATGAATATCAGATATTAAGAAAAGAGAAGTAATGGAAGTATATATTTCTTCATGATTGAAACTTGTACATACAAACATATCTGGTTTGTTAGCTTCTAAGTTAGCTAACCAGAGTGTATTTATACAGGAAAAGAGAACTTAACACAACAAGCTAACTAACTATTCCTATAATCTGATTACACGTGTATGTGTGCACTAATCCCAAAGTACATCCATCGCGGCAATCATTCATTGCGATCCTTGTGCTAGTTTGTCTTTGAATCATGCCTATGTGTATTTCGTTGCTGTGTGTTTTGTTGCTGTTGTTCATGTGTGCTTGCACTGGCCACAAGTGTACTTGTATTAATATTACCTGCAATACTCCCCCCACAAGTTGGAGGGGCACAAATGTTGTGCACATCCAACTTGGCAAGTAAAAACCAGTGTGGTACTTTACCAAGAGATTTAGTAAAAATGTCAGATAGTTGTAGCCGGGAAAGAATATATGTAGGATTTATAAAATGGGCTTGGACCTTTTCCCGAATGAAATGATAATCAAGCTTAATATGTTTGGTTTTAGAATGATGAACAGGATTGGAAGCTATGTCAATAGCAGCAATATTATCACAAAAAACTGTGATCGGTTGAGGAACTGAAAAATGGAAATACTTGAGTAATGCAACCAACCAAATAAGTTCACAAGTGACTATGGCCAAAGCCCTGTACTCAGCTTCAGCTGTACTTCGGGAAGCAACTGATTGTTTCTTGGAATGCCATGTTGTTGGTCGATTTCGCAATCAATGAATATGTGCAAGTATACACGATCAACAAGTAATAAAGTGAAAGTTGAGTATCGTTCCCACGGGGAATTATTTAATAAAAATCACCAAGTACTAATTCTTAACCAAACTAATTTTATTTAAACAATCTCAAATCGTGATTTTTCTAATTAAGAAAACTAAATTAACTAATTAAACTGAATTGCTTTATGACTGAATTCAGATAAATAAAGATTAAGACTTCAATATCCCCAATTATGAACTATAAATCAATTATCCAATTATCCCAATTATTATGCCTATTGAATTGTTAACAGGAATTCTTAAATGCCAAAAGTCCTTTTCCAAGTGATCAATTGACTTCTATTTAATTCAGATTAATCTTGCTATATTCCTATGCAAAACAATTGAATTAAACTCCTTCAATTCTAATTCCTTATTTGTTACATGCGGTGAACAGATATTTCCATTCAATTCACAAACCTAATTATTCACCATGCAAATAACTAAGTCACATGTTATCATGCCCAGTTCTAACCCTAGAATTCCTCTTTCAATTCCTTCTAGAATAACAAGGTAATTACTGATCAGATAATTAATCAATAAGCTCAAGACAAGATAAACAATTCACTTTGACATAACTAATTAAAATAAATCAAATAACTAATTTATAGACATAAAAGATTCAATTGAAATCTTAATAAAAGAGTTAGTTTATAATTAATGAATTGAAACCAAGAATCCACAACTGAATAGACATTTGTGGGCAAGGAAATCGCGCCTTGCTTGTTTATGGTTTCGTGTTGGCTGAGGAGGAGAGAAATCCACGAAGAATACGGAATTGATTGATTGATTGATTGTAGAGGGGAGAACGACAGGTGGGCGCTTACTCCAACGACGCGTGGCAGAACCCCTAGAATCCGGAAACCGTGTTAGGGTTATTGGGATTCCAAGAGCCTTCTTCAGTTCTTCGAGTTGAGAGAGTGTTCAAATCTTCTTAGTGCTTTTAGGTGGAATATCCAAGCCTTAAGCTACCAAAAGAGTCCCCCCCCCCCCTTCCTAGAATGGAAGGGGTATTTATAGAGTTTCCTGGACTTAAGTCATCACATGCTAGGCACATGTTTTCAATGAAATTCCAGAAATACCCTTCAGTCATTAAAGTAATGCCCATATTGCCCTGTCCTTCTAGCCACCAATCCAATCCCTCAATCAATTCCCAAAATGAGCCGCCTCCACGAGTCTTCCGCCTCAGGACCCGTGGAGGCTTCTCCCGGTCTAGCACATTTATTTTTGACTTTTTCATCTTCATTCCATTAGGTTATGCGAACCCTAAATTGCACATTTAATGAGGTCATGAAACCCTAATTGTGCATTTAATTTAATTAGGTCATGTGAACCCTAATTTTGCACATGGGCCCACATTTGCCCCCCTGCGCGAGAGTCGTATTTCCAAATAGACGATCGTGCAAGAATATTTCAAACTTTTGAACTATTTTACGTGACTTCACTTTACGGGTCTTGAAGACCATGGTCCTAGTAAAGGGAACTCCTAGGGAGCCAACCCTTGGATTTGTTTCTTTATTTTTCCTGGAAATTGAAAACAAGAAAAATAATCAAATAGCATTTAAATAAAAAGAAATCTTTATTTTGGGTGGTACACAAAATCTTTCTTTTTCATCAAACCAAATAAAATCATAATTTTATTTTGAAAATAAAATCTTAATTTTATTTTGAAAATAAAATAAAATCTTAATTTTAGTTTGGAAATCAAATCTCTCTTTATTTTGGAAACAAAATAAAATCTTTCTTTATTTGGGAAATAAACCAAATCTATCTTTATTTTAGAAATAAAATCAAATCTATCTTTATTTGATATATATATATATATATATATATATATATATATATATAAATAAGCCATTTTCACAAATTACCTCTTCTTGAATAAAATCAAACTTAATTTTTATTCTTTTCAAAAAATAAACTTTTTACTTATCTTATTTTTTGAGAGGTAAAAAGTCGATATTCAGAATCCGTGGCCACATGTCTTGCTCCTGAATTGTAGTAGGGCGTCTCATTACCATATCACTTGGGTGCACTTTTTATTTGCAATAAGGTGGTACCCCTTGAAGCCACACGAGCTATTTCTACTAATAGCCATCAAAGCTTAATTCTTCCACATGTATCATTAGGAGCCACGAAGACACGTGTATTCATATCACAGGTGCATCCATATTAACCCGTCTCACTATCACGGACATCCTTACGGTATTTGTCACCAGGTAATAGCCCAAGACCACCATTAGGGGTGCAACCTTTATTGGAGTCTTCGTTAGCCAATTTCTCATAATTGTTTCCTATATATATATTTTTTTCTTTTTTTTTAAGGTAATTATAGACTTTCTTCTGTTTTTCGAGCCCTATCACCATATCTTGGTTTTTTTTCAGAATTCCTCAGAAAAAGGCTATAATTTTTCGCGGTGAAGGAGCATTCGTCCGAAATCGTGGATTAGGAGAGCAACAAGACCTCAAAGGTATGCGTGGGAACAAACCCCTAGGTGGTGGACGAACCCTATAGGGGCCGAACAATATAGGGCGCCGAACCTAAGCACTATTTTTTTTTTAAGGAGACAGCCTGCCCCTAGGTGGTGGCTGAACCCTATAGGGCGCCGAACCCTAGGGGGGCCGAACCTTATCATTTTTATTTATTTTTTTTGAATCTCTCCAAACTTTCTTTTGTCTTCCGAGCCCCAATACCTTGAGTACATCTTGGTTTTTTCCCTCGGATAATAAAGAAAGATTTAACATTTTTTCTTGACGAAAACGCGAATAGAGAAAAACTGATATGCTTGCATGGGACGAAACCACTCCAGATGACCAAACCCCTAGGGGGCGAACCCTAGGAGGCCGAACCCTAGGGGGCCGAACCCTGGGGGGGAACTCTAGGCAAAAATTCATGTTTTGGGCGAAAAAATGAAGTTCGGGACAAGCCGCTACTATTAGGAGCGTCCTTTGGAGTTTTGGGGATCATAATATATCAAAACGACCGTATCGACGAGCACTACAAAAGTAATCGCTTTGCCATAACATATGTCATTATAAGTCCAAAAACGGCTCCAAAGGATGGATTTTGGCCGCCCGAAGTTTTTTTTAAAATTTTCGGGAATTTTTTCTTGCATAAATGTTCTCCCTCAATCTTTCTGACATTGTTTCTTCTTTTTTTCAGGTGTTTTGAAGGTTAACTCTCGGACGTTCGCTCCTTTTTTCCATGGTGAGTACTTCAAGCTCACCTACTTTACTTGACATCCTTTCTTTGCGTTTTTTAAAATTGTTATAATGAACTTCCCCTTGCTTGTAGGCCCTTTCTCCTGAATGCTCTGCAGAACTAAGAACTACCAAGGAGTCCCCATTCATCATTGATTGGGGAAGAGCTCCCATCTTTGGTCCTTCTGACATCTTTTGGGATAGAGTTAGTGTGACGCCCCCAAAATAGGTCCACTCCATCCAACCCATTCTGAGTCGCTAAATACATGGTACAGAAAACAACTACAACTTTATTACAACAATTGTCATGTAAAATACAATAACACATATGATGTGAGTTTGGATACAAATATATACCAACTGTAACTCTGGACACCAACTTTGGATAGCACGTCACAATGACACCTTACATAATGGTATAGTCAAAAACTGTTTTAGAAATTAGAATCTTTGGGAAGTGTTCAAGGAAACCTTCGTCCATGGGAGGCCATGCGTCTAGGTTATAATAGATATCATATGGCCATATAATTATTCTTGGTTGACCCAATAGACCCCAAAGAAAAATGAGAAAATTACTATCATATTCTTCCCAATGGTGAGTCTTCTCTTGACATATCGTTATCTCCACTGTCTCTAATTGGGAATTATACTCCAAACAAACACCAAGATTATATAGGTAGTGCTTGTAAATATACTCAGTAAGTGGATGAGTACAACCTTGTCTTATGATGACACGAGGTTGTATGCCATTAGACATCTTGTATGATAGTGGCAAAACACCCTTCCAAGTTAAATTCACCTCACCCTCAACATCTATAGACCACCGTTTTATTCCCTCGTTATTCCCGCGTCATTCTCAAATACACTTTTA
Source organism: Panax quinquefolius (assembly GCA_020205615.1). Classification (NCBI taxonomy): domain Eukaryota; kingdom Viridiplantae; phylum Streptophyta; class Magnoliopsida; order Apiales; family Araliaceae; genus Panax; species Panax quinquefolius. The sequence continues at coordinate 17,691,539 of CM035151.1, read as the reverse complement.
TTACCTGAAAGGAATTGTGAAGAAAAATGGTGAGCACAACTAGCTCAGTAAAGAATATTATGACTAAAGATAAATAAATTATCAATAGCCCTCAACAGTAATAAATTAGAGATTTAGAACATATGGTAATTGATAAAACTTTTCAATCATAGTTGCAGCGGAACGAGCAATCCATTAGAAGAGTCAAATAGACCATAAAGTCTATTATCTTCTTCATGTTAAAAGTCCACCAACAATGTTTTATCCCTGTAACATCAATTAATAATTTATGTCCACAATCACATGTATAACTCATAATCGTAATTGTTGTTCTAAATTCTTTTTTTTCATCCAGGACAAAGATAATTTTCATCACCTGAAACATCAAAGATCATGGTTATACCAAATCACAGTTCATGTTCATAATCATACTAATAAATTCATCTTTGCACTACGGGCCAAAGATATTCATATCTCAAAGAAATATATAATCATTTCAGAATTTATATAAACAATAATTATAACCATGTTGATCAATTCACCTTTGCACTTAAGCTAAAGATATTCAATTATAAATTCAATGGTCATGATCATACCGGTCACAATTCAACTTTTCACTACTGGCCAAAGAGAACCCTAGTCATGATCATACCAATAATCTACCCATCTTTACACTCCAAAGGAAAGAGAATTTCAACATCGTGGTTGTAAAATATTATATATGATAATAAAATCAATATAATCAACACATAGTCTTAATCTCCGGAGTAATATTCATAAATCAACTATAATTTGGTTAGAAAAAGAAACCAATTTTATAAAGGAATAGTACCCGTGAATAAGAACTCGTGAATAAGAACTCATGAATAGTAACTTATGAATAAGAACCCATCTAGAATAGTAAATCATGAATAAGAACTCGTGAATAAGAACTCCCAACATGAAAAAGTTCCAAATTTGATAAAAGTTCAAACCAATATTTCAACATAATGATATTGAAGAAATAATATCACTTACGAAGAAAATAACATCCCTTTCAATCCCTTACTATCCCTTACTATCCCTTACCTCAAAAGAACAAGATTTCCGATTTGGAGTAACATCGAACGAACTTGCAGACCAGATAACAACACTCAAGATATCAAAATACTCACAAGAATACACTCGATAATATAGAGAGAGAAATAGAGAAAACTTCAGTTTTAAATGTGATTTTCAATTCTAACCTAAGCACCCCATTTATAGGAAAATGCTTTAGAACACCAAAATGAAAAATTTAATATAATATATATATATATATATATATATATATATATTTAAATTCGTGTATAATAAATCAGATCCAACATCACCACCAATAGTCAACTAAATCATAAAAACGCTTTTGTTATTAAAACAATTAAAACTTTCAAAAATCAATTATTTGAACTTGAACTTCAATAATTCATAATAAATAGCCCTTTTATCAGAAAATTCGAACCTCGTGACTTTTTATAGGAAATTCAATTCTCTACAACTTTGTAGAAGAAAGTTTTTCCAAATTCCAAACAAAATTTGACCGAAATCCACATACGGACGATTTTACAAGCTATAATCAAATTTCAGTCAAAATATGTGTTAATCATTTAATGCAACAAAAATACTCTTCCTTCTCATATACTCATATATCACACATTCATTGTAAAATATCATCATTATTATATTATAATAATATAATAAAATATTATTTTATCTCGAAAGATAAAATATCAATTTTCAACAATTGTCACTTTAAAAATTTTCTCCATCTATATCCACATAATATCAATATTTTCCTCATCATATAAATCAATAATTAATTATTCACAAATAATATTATGAGAATCACAAGATTGCAACTGTAGCTCCCTGGAAAGAGGGGCTTTCGAATAAGAATTTCTCCTTCTTGTGCCGCCTTGATTAGGTGACCAAACCTCTCCTTGTATGTAACTTTTAAACATTGCCAATAATATTTTCTAATAATATTATTCAGATAATATGAATTATTGCTTCGATAATGGTAAATACCGTGTAGTGACAATTATTGAAACAACGATAATATAAAATATCAACGCAACAATTATTGAATCAATAAAATAAAATATTTGAACAATAATTCATCGTAACAATTATCGAGTAGTTCCTTCACGTAAGAATCAATAATTGGTGCAATACCGCAAAGCATCGCTGCAACAACGTGTATTACCGTGTTTTAACCAATTTGTATTCCAACAAGATAATTGTGAATAACTACGCCGCTTATTTATAAATAACTTATACTTGTCGCTTTCTTCATCCAATCGCTTTTCAGTTATGGGGCCCACACAAGGTCGCTACCGCTAGTCATTTAATATTCCCTCGACAAAGAAGAATATTCCACGACCAAACGAATATTCTCCGACAACAATGAGTATTTTATAACCACTTGCTTATTTTAAAAAAAATTTATATATCATCCTTAACTTTAAACTTTTATCAATTTAACCATTTACTGAATAGTAATTATAAGAAAAAATTGAATACTTTTATTTCATAAAATTCGGGGTCTTACAGTTAGAGGCTATGACCGTACCACTTTTCCTCCACCAGAGAAAGAAGGCTTTGTTTCAGACGCCCACTTCGGAGGTTGGGATGACTTCCCTCATGCCGATTGAATTCCCACGCCAATGCATAGAAAGCAAGAGTACCCATTCAAATTCCTTCGCTTCTATCGATTCATCCAGTCGCATTCGAGGATGGCGAGGATCGACCGACGAGATCCTCGACAACGCTGAATACGTGGAAATACTCAAAAATGCGAGTATCTTTCGCTATGTTCAACTGTGTAGAGAACTACGGATTTACCAGGACCATAACGCACTTACTCTGTTGATCTCACGATGGTGTTCCTCTACTCGCACATTAAATCAACGCTGCTGGGAATTCACCCCTACTCTAGAGGATGTTTATGCCCTCTATCAGTAAGTTTTCTTCTTTTATTCCTTTCATTCATTCTCATATTTCCGAAATATGTATATTTATCCTGAATTACATCTTGTAGCCTTCCTATTGTTGCTTCAAACTCATGTGGTCCTTCTAGCATGTCCACTAGGGATGACGACTGTGTTGCCTACTTGACGGAGGCCTTTAAGCAATCTTTCCTCTTCAAGGGCGATACGCTCCTTCCGGACTTCGAGACCTCATGTCGGCAAAAGAATTCTTGGTTATCCTGGGTGCGCTATTTCTTCCGTGATTACAAGACCAACCAAAGGAATACTGTTTCACATTTACAAGTCTATTCTTGCCTTAGTGAAGAAACTTGTCCCTTTCCTCTGGCGGCTTATCTGGTTATGTGGCTGTCCTGTTTCATCTTCCCTGGGTCTCCCATAGACGTTCCTTCTGCTCGTATGTTCAGTTTGGCTCGGAGATTCCCCTTGCTTATCTCTTCCTAGGGACCTTATATTGTCGCCTAGATGAAACAACCCTTGCCATGAAAGAATCCGTTGGGAGGTAATCACTTTTATATTTTATATTTAATTATCTTTCAAACTGCGCTTCTTTTCCTTTAACCTTTTCTATAATATATTTTTTTTTATTTACCCAGGTATGATGTCAATTGCTTCATTCCATGCTCCTTCTTTCAGATCATTCTTTTCGAGCGCTTTTCGGGCTATTCCGATCTTGAACATCTTTCTATAAAGAGGAAGAAGTCTCATTCTCTCCCACCACGCAACATCATTCCTCACATACTACGTTGGATTGATCACCGCTCTAGTCCTGACAGTACGGATTTACGACATTTCCTTGATGATTATTCATGCTTCACTGCTCGTTTGTATACCATTATTTCAGGGGGTTGCGGTCATCTACCTCATTTTCTTCGGTCTACAGAGCTTCTCTATTTCCTTGAGAATAATAGTTTTGGCACTGTACTGTATTCTCCTCACAGGGTCATGAGACAATTCGGATATAACCAGGAACGCCCTTTCGGTCACACCTGCCGAGGGAATTATGAGGATGCTTTTCTCAATTTCGTCTCTACCTCCCCCTCTTTTACATGGGCATTTTCGAGGCTATCAAGTGATCCCTATAGATCCCTTCCTTTTGTCATACCAGATGACTCCCGGAGCGGGCGATATACTATTGGAGAACGTAATTACTGGCAAGTCAATCTTAATGATGGGAGGATGATACCTTGATTTGTTCATTGCCAGTCTCTATTCCACAACGTCTTCAATGGGACCAGCTGCTATGCTCTCCCAAGCCCAATGTTCGCTCAGCACTTTGGCCAGCCAGTAGCCGGTTGGCTGAGCATGACATTTTGATGCCTAAGTCGTCTCCCCCTCGGCAGATCATTCCATCATAGGTTCCCACTACTTCTAGGAGTCTTCCACCACGGGCTCCGTTTCGGGTGTCCTCTCTAGCTTCTCCCCAGGGATCCTCTGATGCCGAGGAGATGAGAGTTACTCGTTCTAAAACGAGAGCAGCTACTATGTCTGATTCTGAGATAGCTCCTCCTATTGCTTCTTCCGTGGCTCCAATCAGTCGTTCTCCTATCAGGCTTATCATAAAGCCATTAGCAAAACGCCCCCTTGATAATGTTGATCCTAATATCCCGGCAGCCGAGGATCTGATCAAGAAGCACCGTAGAAATTTGGTAATTTGTCGTACTATTCCCATTTTTCTTTCATCCCTTGTATTACTGCTTTCACATATCATTGAGTAATTATTTCCTTTATTTTAATTTTTTTTATTTTTTTTTCAGGTTACCGTGGTCGATGAAGATGATGATGATAATGTTCCTCTTGGGTTAATGTATAGTACTACAAATGAGGCTTCCGCGGCGGCTTCCACTAGTCGTGAGCCCGTCCAACCTATCCTTGTTGGTATTGAGTCATCTACTCCTTGCGACGATTGTGTTAGTCTGGATGCTAAGGATACTTTGTCTGATGTAAGCTCGAGTCTTGTTGTGGGTGATACAGCAATTTCTTCAAACCTTTTTATGCCTGCTCCTCATGATGAGTCTGAAGATGTTGATGAGACTCTTGCTTCCCCGACGGAGAATCATTCTGAAACTATTGGTGATGTTCATCCTCCCCGAAAGGATTCTACCGAGTTGGTGATTGCTCGGGAGGGCATTGTTGATAGTACTTTGGGTGGGTTGGATGACATTCCCTTTTTTGTGGCATCTCCTGACTCCTTTTCCATCGACTATATTTTGAGTATCCTTCTTTAATCCATAAATGATATGTCTTGAATTTCCTTTCCTCTTTTTCTTTATAATATATTGTGCTTTGACATCTTGTTTTCAGAGCGAGAGGATGAAAGATTTGCCTTTGCCCGTTGAGGCACTCGCTTTATTTGTTGTTCTCCATCCGGATGTTGCCCACTCGCCATATAGTGGCCTTGGTTATCCTCCAGGTGACCAAGGCTTCGAGGAATCCTTAGCCGTACAACATCTTTCTGCTCCTCCATCCCTGGTCTCGACATATTCTATGGTGGCTTCTAAAGTAGCTCCTGCCAGAGCTTCCTTCAATCCAAGTGGGGATCTTGTTTCTTGGAGGGGTTTCCAGATATCGTCTTCTAGTCAGGAAAGTCTGGAGCGTCTCCTAGCTCGGTTCCCGCAGATCCTTAACCGGTTGATTATTAAGACAACTTCCACCCAAACTCTCTTCCTAAACCAGCTCGCAGGCCTTGTTCTTGGGTTGCATACTCTTTCTTTATATTCCTTACGAGTTGAGGACTTAAAGAAGTTTAGCGATGATGTAGATGACCTTGCAGCCGTAGGTGTTGACATGTCTCTTTTTCGTGATAGGTTGGATTTTCTCAAGTCGAGTTTTAATCTTGTTTCACTACGTTCGGAGGTTGCTGTACGTACGTGTGAAGATGAATCCTTTTCAAAGTCAACTTTCTTCGAGCTTGATGAAGCCATGAAAACAAATTGAAGATCCGATCTCAAGATTTAGAGGGTCACTGGAATTAGAGGCAAAACTTCAGAGGTAGAGTGTCGTCACGGACTTAGAGTCGATTACTCAGCAAAAGTTAGGGAGTCGAAAAGTCGCAAATCTTAAGATTCGAGATGCCGCTGTTCTTTGACTTAGAAGCTTTAGTTGTGCCTCCTCTTCATTTTGATATGTCTTGGCCTTTAGATCATAACTTATTGTAGTAGTTTTTTTTTTCAATTTCCTGTTTCAGAAACTCATTTACACATATTTCATTTATCAGAACGTGGTTTCTTTAACCTTGTTGATTGCCTATAATTTGAATGATTCCTTAAAACTCAATATTTATCATTGAATCTCAAGTTATTCAAATTAATATTCCAAGACAACAATAGGTATTATAAGAAAACATGAATTTTGTCAAAAAATATATATATTTATCGCAAACCAACACTTGAATTTATACTTCTTTTTTTTTTTTTGAGAAAAATAAAACATTCAAGTATAAGTGAAAGTTTGTCAATTTATTGATAAAAAATTGCTTTTAACGAAAAGCATAACGTTTCACATAGTAAATCTTGCTTTTATCGAAGAAAGCATAACGTTTGCCACTTTTAGAGATAAAGTGTAACTTTCTTGCTTTTGTCGAATAAAGCATAATATTCTCCACTTTTAAAGTTAAAGTGTAACTTTCGGGTTTGAGGGCTTATACTCAGTGCCTCACTCACTTTTGAAGTTGAAAGTATAACTTCGAGGGGTAATAGTCAATTACCTCGATCACTTTTGAAGTTAAAAGTGTAACTTCCGAGGGTGTGATTCAAAACCTCGATTACTTTTGAAGTTGAAAGTATAACTTTTGTGATGCTCTTCTCACGTATGTAATATTTCTTTACCCATTTCAAGTTTAATGGGCTTGAGAGACAAGATCTCGATCCCATACGAGATATCTTGCAATACCCGCCATCGAAGATCTCTCGTACCTATACTGAACCTTCCCATTTGGGGTAAAATTTGGTGGTTAGTCCCCTCATAACTTGAGTCATTGCTTTTGAGCACCGTGTCTCCCACCGAATTTGTCGTGGTACCACCGCGGTATTGTATTGTCGTCGCAGTCATTCGTGGTACCGTTCAAGCTTTTCTTTAGCCTTGTCTCTGAAGTCGGATAAGGCCTCTAGTATCGGTGGTCGGCTTTCTTCCTCGACTAAGCTTCAAGTCTCATTCGAGTCGAAGGTATTTCTATTTCGTGAGGCAAGATAAACTTCTTCACCATAAACCAAGGTGTATGGGGTTTCACCAGTAAACTTTCTTTTGAAGTTCGATATGCCCATAACGCTATCAGTAGTTGTTACCGCCCATTTCTTCCGATGATCGTCTAGGGTTTTTGATAAGATTTTATCAAAGTTTTGTTTGTAGCCTTTGCTTGTCAGTTGCCTTTCTGCAAGAGGGTGATGATTTGTAATGTTTTACCTGTATCTTTCCATCGATTTTTGATGTCTCTATTGATGAAAGGAGTTCCATTATCCGATAAAATGACTTTCGAGAATCCCTAAACAAGAAATGATGTGCTCCTTGATAAAATTTGCCCTTCTTTGCTCCCGGCCTTCTTCAGGGTACTTGCTTCCACCCACTTTGTGTACATCTCGGTGGCGCTTAAAATCCATATGTTGCCCTTAGAATTAGGGTGAACATGACCTATAAGATCCATTCCCCATGTATGAAAGGGCCATGGTGTTGCTAAGGTGCGCAAATTCACGGCGGGAGCATGTATCAAGTTTCCATGTATTTGATAAATGTGGCACTTTTTGATAAATTCTATACAATCTCCTTCCATCTTTGGCCAATAGTAACCATGATCAATAAGTTGTTTGTACAACTTGGCTCCCTCTTGATGTTCATCCTTGTGCATTTGATATACCAAATCTTTGGCCTCGCCTAGTTCTAGAGACCGTAGGGGCTTGCCATTGAAACCTCTTCTGAAAAATTCTCCAGTTTATAAGAAGAATCGTTGCGACTTCCTCTTTATTATAATTGCATCCTACTTTTTGGTCGGAAGAGTCCCGCTTTGTAAGAAGTCCACATAAGGAATTTGCCAATCCGCTATGTCATCAATGAAAGCGCATTCATCCTCCCCAGGGTATTCTTGGCATGAAAAACAGTGGCGTTGTAGGGCATCTGCTTCCTTCTTCATTTCAGGCCAATAATAACCTTGGCATTTGGAACATTACAGACCCTCAAATCTTTACAACTTGCATGTCTACCACTACAAGAAAAGAATCTATCGTGACGATTATCACGACCGCACTTTTCGATCAGCAGATAGATATCTACTTAATCGAAGTCACGATCGGCCGATAGTCGTCGCATAAAATCTAGTACAAACATCCAAATAATGAATATACAAGTACAAGGTTATGTCAAGCGTCATCGCCTCCTTGATCACCACAGTAATTAACAAAATAATAAAACAAGTTACAAATATAATAAATATGTTGATATTGGTATATATTACGACAATACATACAACAAATTGATTTTATACCTCGCCATCCCCATGTCCATCCCGCCGCTGCTGCTCTGCTTTATCGCTTCTTGCTTAACTCCTCAGATCAAGAGCCCCAGTGTGCCTGTAAGACCTCAAATATTATAAATAAAGATGATTTTTTCTATAAATATTATTTTTGAATATTATGGAATAAATTTGATATAATGTTATAGTTGTGGGTAATATTTATAAATTTTGCAAAATATGCAAGTTGTTATAAAATATTCGTTTGGTCTGGGAATATTCTTTTGTTAGTTAGGAATATTCGCATAACTACTCAATCATTGGTGGACCCCACAAATGTAATTATTGCCGGATTGAGAAAACGATAAAAATATTTTATAAAAATAACTACGAGGTGTTACTGTTAAAACTGCTGAACTACCCTAGAGTAAAAGTACAAAGAATACGCTGCGTAGTTGTATAAGTAGCACACGGTATTTATTATTGATGCTTACGTGAGAAGTCACTCACCTATGCTCAATTATTACTACAAGAATTCTTTGCATCATATTTCTTATATTATTGATTCAATTATTGTCACAAGATCATCCGTCGTATAATATGTTATATTATTAATTGAGACGACATCAATAAATGATTAATAATTGTTGAAAGATTAAAATGTGTTAATTAAAAATAAAATGATTTGTGGTAATATTTATTCAATCCTTAATGTATATAAAAAGTGATTTGACGTTTGTGGTAAGTTTGATTATTTTATGGGGGCCCATATGTCATCATCTAAGAGTCTCTTCGTCAATAGTAATTACCTTTGTGAATAGTAATTACCTTTGTGATATAGTATTTACCTTCGTCAATAGTAATTACCTTCACAATAGTAATTACCCTTGTGAATAGTAATTTACCTTCATAGTATTTACCTTTAATAGTAATTACCTTTACCAGACGTCAAACCACTTGTCGTTTCACATTACAAAAGGCCAAACCACTTGTCGTTTCACATTACACGCGTCCGAACCACTTGTCGTTTCACATTACAAAAGGCCGAACCACTTTTCTTTTCACATCACCAAGTCGCTCAAGCCACTTACCTTTTCACACGGTAGGTGCTAAGCTAGAAATCTTCTATAAATAGAGGCCTAGTGGCTTCATTATTTTCACGAATTCATTCAAGCTTTAGAGAGAGAAAGTATAGAGAGAATAAGAGAGAAAGAAGAAGAGTATTTTGTTACTACACTACCGCAGATTCAATCTCCTACCAAATGTAAGGGGTGTTATTCTTTCTTATTCATGAAGAGAACTGTTGTTATTCCATTGCTTATTATTCTCATTGGAATAACTCAGATAAGTGGTTTACCCTATACTTGGTGACATTCTTCTATTATTCTGCTGGAACATCCTCGTCATGTGTTTTACACCTAACCGGGTTCCGCTCTTTATTATTATTTTGTTGGAACATCCTCATGCATGTGTTTTTACACCGGACCGGTTCCGCTCTTTATTATTTTGTTGGAACATCCTGTCATGTGTTTTACACCGGACCAGTTCCGTCTTTATTATTCTGCTTATCCTATTGTTGGAACATCTTTATTATTCGTTGGAACATCCTGCTTGCCGGGTGAATTTCACCGACCGTTCCGTTATTATTATTCTCGCTGGAATAACTCGTCTCATGTGAGGTACCGCATGCGGGTGATTTCTTTTGTTATTCCATTCTTTATTATACCCAAATGGTTAAAACTTTGACTTCTATACTCCATGAAATTAGTGGAATATCCTTGATATTTGCGTTTCATCCAAAGATCTTTCATGAAAATATTCTTCCGATCATTCTTGAATTTTACTCTACAAAACAAAGATCATATTGATAATTTGGGCGTTAATAATTCCCGGATAAAATAATTCTTGAACTTGTTTTATTGAATTCTTATATCATTGTCATCATCCTCATGTTTATATTTTTTTAAAGTCATCTCGTGGCACAGTAGTGCATAGATGGACTTTGGTATGATTATGACCGAGAGACTATTCGATTGTAATCATGACCGTAATGTTACAAATGATGTGGTAATAATCCTCAATTAGTAGTAGTGCATTGATGGACGATTGTTGGCATGATCATGACCATTAATGAATACACAACTATTCTTGGCCGTAGTGCGTGAATAATTGTGGTCGTGATACTAAAGAATATCCTCGCCATAGTGCGGGGTGATTTCGATGATGTGGATTATTTATTAAAGTGAGTCTCACTTATAACAAAGGATGAAAACCTTTTAAATCATAAAAGATAGTAGATTTTATTTTCTACTTGACTCTTTTAATGGATTGCTTATTCATTGCAGCTTAAACTTGATGTTTATTATATTTTATCGTTTAACATTGTTTGAGACTAATGATAATTTATTCTCGCATTATCTTAGTCATAATATTTCTTCTTGGGCTAGTTGAGCTCACCCTTTCTTTCACCGTTCTCTTCGTGAAATGAGAATATAGCCGGGACGAAGTCGGGAAACGAGTAATGGTCCGAAGATAGCATTAGTAGTCCTCACTATTCTCGTGAAATAGTGTGATAATAATTGTAATGAGGACGCCTTTTTGAGTTTGTATAATATCTAGTAGATAATATTTGTATTCAAACTCACGCTTTATGTCGTATTGTATACCTGCAGTTATATTAGTAAGTTGTATTTAAATTTTGTACCATGTAAGTGGCGACTACCCAAGATGGGTGATGTATACCTAATTTTGGGGGCGCCACAACAGGTATCGTAGCTTAGGATATGATCCCCGCTAAGATGTGAGAATAGTACTAGAGGGGAGAGACGGGAATAACTTCGCTTAGTATGACCTACCTAAGTTTATGTGCTATTTTATTGGTTGGTCAAAAGATAGGATAATTTGTTACATGTCAATTAACCTTTTGTTTTGTGTGGCGATCTCAAAATGACATCCGAGAATGTTGAGAATAAGAATGGAGCGCAGCGCGATCGTTGATTCACCACATATCAATAATCGTGATAATGTGCATCGTGAAGGCGACAATCCTCATACAAAAACAACAACAATGACCAAAATGATGAATGATCAAATGTTCGAGGGCTTTATGCAATTTATGCAACAAAGAAGAGAGCTCGACTCGCCCAAAACGTAGGTGGAAACACGGAAAACTCTCTCAGCGGTCACCGCTAAACAATTCAAGGAGCCGGACCACCCGGAGTTTAAGGGAGAGCCAAAACCACTTCTCGCGGAAGCATGGATAAAGCAGATTACCAAGATATTTGATGTCTTGGGATGCTCCGAGGAGCAAAAGGTTCCCTTCACCGCTTTTATGTTGCGGAGAGCGGATTCTCGGGGAATCGGTAAACGTACTCAACCCGCTATCTCAAGATATCTTGGGAGAAGTTCTAGAGTCGTTTCAACGACAAATACTTTCCCGAAAGTATTCGCCACATGAAGGAGGTGGAGTTTATTAAGTTGGAACAAAACAATATGACCGTGTCGCGCAATACGAGGCAAAATTTGCGAGTTATCACTTTCGTCCACTTTGGTGGATAATGAAGAGAGAATGGCGCTAAAAAGTTTTTAAGAGGTTTGAAGCCGAGAGATACGCCAACATCTTATTTCTCATAAACCGTGATTATATTCGGATGTTGTAAATAGGGGCTCGCTTAGTGGAACGCGATAATGAGTCAACACAACTAAAAGAGAGCGGTGGCAAAATTATAATACTAGCGAGAGTAGTCATCGAAGCGGTGACAACAAGCGTGGAGGGAATCAACAGGCCAGATATGGTAACCACTTCCGTGGTAATCAGGGCCAAAACAATAAGAATGGACATTTCAAGAAAAGGAGATTCAACAATGATGGAAAGACGTCAAAGACCAAAGACCCGTTGTTAAGGAAGGAGAAAGACCACCTATCATATGCTTCAAATGCGGAGGAGAGGGACACATCAGTCCAAACTGCGCCATGCCGTCCAAAGCATGTTATAATTGTGGAAGAGAAGGTCACTTAGCTCGATTTTATCGCGTTCATCAAGATAAATTCAAATAGGATGGAAGCACCAAAGGCCATCCCGTAAAATTCAAAACCAGAGGTGCAAGGGAGAGCGTTTATTGTGACCTCCCAAAGAGCAAGGAATTTGAATGAGGTCATCACGGGTAAGCTTATCATAAACTCTAATGAAGTCTATACTTTATTTGATACCTGGGTTCTACCCATTCTTTTATTTCTCCTACTTATACCATCGATTAAATTTGACTCGAGAAATTAGACTTTGACTTATCTGTGGAAACTCCGTTGGGAGAAACCTTCATTACATCCACTCGCTTATAAGTCTTGTTTGGTTCAAATCGGTACCCTCACATTACCATTGATCTTATTTCATTAAAAATACTTGCATTTGACGTGATTCTGTGGATTGATTGGTTAACTACTTATCATGCAAAATTGATTATTTTCGTAAGGTTGTTAGCTTTCATATTCCTAATCAACCTATTATGTGAATTCAAACGACCAAACCATTAAAATCAATCACGGTCATCTCAAGCCATAAAGCTATTCGCTTATTGAAAAACGGATGTCAAGCTTTATTAGCTCATGTCACGATTTAAATAAAAATACGCCGCTTTTGAACGATATTTCTATTGTTAATAAATTTCTTGACGATTTCCCAGAAGAACTTCCCCAGCCTACCCCGAGCGTGAAATTGAATTTTATATCGACCTTGAACCCTAGACAAAACCTATTTCCAAAGCCCCATATCGAATGGCTCCTATTGAACTTCAGGAGTTAAAGATCCAACTGCAGGAATTGTTAGATATTGGCTTTATTCGTCCTAGTACTTCTCCTTGGGGTGCTCTTGTTCTAATCGTGAAGAAGAAAGATGGGAGTATGCGACTTTGTATTGATTATCGGGAGTTGAATCATGTCACCATCAAAAATAGGTATCCATTGCCACGTATTGATGACCTTTTGACCAACCAGCAAGGAGCCAAATTCTTTTCAAGATTGATCTTCGTTCCGGATATCACCAATTGAAGATTAGAACCACCGACATTCCAAAGACGGCTTTCGAACTCTAAGACGGGCATTATGAATTCCTAGTCATGTCCTTTGGATTGACTAATGCTCCTCTTTGCCTTCATGGATATGATGAACCGAGTATTCAAGGAATATTTAGATCACTTTGTGGTCGTCTTTATTGATGACATCCTTATTTATTCCAAAAGTCGTGAAGATCATGAAAGCAACACTTGAGGTCGACACTCCAAAAGCTTCGTGAATATAAGCTTTATGCCAAGTTGAAGAAATGCGAGTTCGGATGAAGAAGTAGCATTCCTTGGGCACGTGGTATCAAGTCATGGAATATCTGTTGACCCAAAGAAAGATTGAAGCTATTCAAAGTCGGAACAACCTAAATCGATGGATCAAGTACGTAGCTTTCTCGGTTTAGCTGATTATTATCGGAGATTCGTGGAAGGATTTTCTCGAATCGCTACTCCATCGACTTCGGTGACTCGGAAAGATACAAAGTTCGGTTGGAGCGAAGAATGTGAGAGGAGTTTTCAAGAACTCAAGAGGAGACTTATTTCAAAGACTGCTCGACAATACCATCTGCTCGGAGGGATTTGTCATCTACAAAGATGATGCTTCTAAAAGGGTTGGGATGTGTTCTCATGCAACATGGAAAAGTTATAGCTTTATGCCTCATGACAACTCAAAGAATATGAGAGGAATTATCCTACTCACGATCTAGAGTTGGCAACCGTTGTTTCTTGACTTAAAATTTGGAGGCATTACTTGTAGATGGGGAGAAAGTGGAGATCTTTACGGATCATAAAAGCCTCAAATATTTCTTCACTCAAAAGGAACTCAACATGCGACAACGACGCTTGGCTTGAATCTGCTGAAAGATTATGATCATACCATCCAATACCATCCTGAAAAAGCGAACGTGGTAGTGACGCGATTGAGTAGAAAATCATATGCAAAAGCACGAAAAGCGATATTATCAACGCAAAGGCCCATTTTGTGTGACTTGCAAAGGATGGAGATAGAGTTAAAGACTCCGGGACGCATGTGATGATATAGCGAGTATACGAGTAGAACCGACTTTAATCGATAAAGTTAAAAGCCGCTTTCAAGCTACGCACTGGAGGCGATGCGTATGAGGAAAAAAGTGCAAGAAGGTGCTATCTGCCGAAGCAAGAATCGATGAAGAAGGAATACTTGAGTCAACTCCAGACTTTGTGTTCTAACGACCTTGATTTAAAGTATAATATCATGATGGAGGCGCATGACACACCATTTGCAATCCATCTCTAGGAGTACCAAAATGTATCATGATATTCGGCTATACATTTTGGTGGAGCAATATGAAGAGAGAGATAGCGTTGTTTATCTCAAGGTGTCTAACTTGTCAACGAGTTAAAGCGGAGCATCAAGTACCAAAAGGTCCATTGCAACCACTTGAAATTTTAGAATGGAAGTGGGATTTACCATGGATTTGGCCTTCTTCCTAAGGTTTCTCAAGGCATTGATGCGATTTGGGTCATTGTTGAAAAATTGACCAAGTCTGCTTTCATTTCTTCCGACACGAGAAACTTATACACTTGAACGCCTTGCTCGTCGTTACATAAACGAGATTGTAAGATCGCATGGTATGCCTAGATATCCATAGTTTCGATCGAGACCCAAGATTCACTTCACGATTTTGGGTTAGTTTGCAAAAAGCTATGGGCACAGACTTACGATTTAGCTCGGCGATATCATCCTCGACGGACGGAAGGACAAATGGAGAGGACTATTCAAACTCTTGAAGATCTATTAAGACTCGTGGTCCTTGATTTCAAGGGAGTTGGGACAAGTTCTTACCATTGGTGGAGTTTTCCTACAACAACAGCTTATCAAGCAAGTATTGGCATGGCTCCATTCAAGCGTTGTATGGAAGAAAGTGTCGTTCTCCAAAGATCTTTGGGATGAGGTGGGTGAAGCAACGTTGTTGGGACCGGAGTTGTACGTACGTATGACTACTTTAAAGATTCAAACGATCCGACAACGTATAAAAATCTCACAAAATCGACAAAAGAGTTATCTTGATCTTCATCGAAAGGACGGGAATTCGATATAGAGATCATGTGTTGTTAAGAGTTACTCCATGGAAAGGAGTTACAAGATTTGGAAAGAGAGAAAACTTAACCCTCGATTCATCGGTCCATTTTAATCCTCGATCGAGTAGGAACGTAGGCTCATAGACTCGCTTTACCTTGCCAAATATGTCTCAAATGTTCATAACGTTTTTCACATATCCATGTTACGTAAATATGTGAAAGACCCGAACCATATTATTGAGTTAGAACCCGGATTTAAATAGCGGAAGATTTGACGTATGAAGAGGTTCCCGCTCAAATTTTGATAAGAAGGAACATATTCTACGCTCCAAGTTTATACCTCAAGTCAAAGTTTTGTGGAGGAACCACGATGTTGAGGAAATGACTTGGGAGTTAGAATCAAATGAAATCAAGGTATCCTTACCTCTTCGACATACCAGTCGTCGCATTCCTAATTTTGAGGGCAAAATTTCATAAGAAGGGAGGTTGTAAGACCCGGCTATTATAAATAAAGATGAATTTTTTTCTATAAATATTATTTTTGAATATTATGGAATAAATTTGATATAATGTTATAGTTGTGGGTAATATTTATAAATTTTGCAAAATATGCAAGTTGTTATAAAATATTCGTTTGGTGGGAATATTCTTTTGTTAGGAATATTAGTACAACGGCTCAATCATTGGTGGACCCCACAATGTAATTATTTTCGGATTGAAAAAACGACAAAAAATATTTTATAAAAATAACTACGCGGAGGTGTTACCGTTAAAACTGTTGAACTACCCGGTGGTAAAAGTACGATGTCTGCCGTAGTTGCATAGTAGCACACACTCAGATTGATTATTGATGCTTACGTGAGAAGTCACTCACTTATGCTCAATTATTACTTTCACGATAATTCTTTGCATCATATCTCTTATATTATTGATTCAATTATTGTCACAATATCATCTCAGATAATATGTTATATTATTAATCAATAATTATAGATGATTAATAATTATAAATGATTAAAATGTGTTGATTAATAAAATGATTGAATATTTTAAATATGTGTTGATAAAAAAATGATTTGTGGTAAGTTTGATTATTTTATGGGGGGCTCATATGTCATCATCTAAGAGTCTCTTCGTCAATAGTAATTACCTTCACAATAGTAATTACCCTTGTGAATAGTATTTACCTTCGTCAATAGTAATTACCTTCGTCGATAAGTAATTACCCTTGTGAATAGTATTTACCTTCGTGAATAGTATTTACCTTCGTTATTAGTAATTACCTTTACCAGACGTCCAAACCACTTGTCGTTTCACATTACAAAGCGCCAAACCACTTGTCGTTTCATTATTACAGCGCATCGAACCACTTGTCGTTTCACATTACGGTACGTCCCAACCACTTTTCTTTTCACATCATTAATCGTCAAGCCACTTGCCTTTTCACACTGGTAGGTGCTAAGCTAGAAATCTTCTATAAATAGAGGCCTAGGGCTTCATTATTTTCACGAATTCATTCAAGCTTTAGAGAGAGAAAGTATAGAGAGAATAAGAGAGAAAGAAGAAGAGTATTTTGTTACTACACTATCGCAGATTCAATCTCCTACCAAATGTAAGGGGTGTTATTCTTTCTTATTCATGAAGAGAATCATTGTTATTCCATTGCTTATTATTCTCATTGGAATAACTTTGTATAAGTGGTTTACCCTATACTTGGTGACATTCTTCTATTATTCTGTTGGAACATCCATGCATGTGTGTTTTACACCCACTTCGTTCCGCTTTTATTATTATTTTGTTGGAACATCCATCTCATGTGTTTTACACCGGACCGGTTCCGCTTTTTATTATTCTCATTGGAACATCACGTCTGCATGTATTTTACACCGGACTCGGTTCCGCTCTTTTATTATTCTATTGAATATCCTATCTCGTGTGTTTTACATTCGATATGGTTCCATCTTTATTATTACTGTTGGAACATCCCGCTTGTGTGAATTTCACGACACGGTTCCGTTTCTTTATTATTCTGCTTGGAATAACTCGTGCATGAGGTCTATCGCATGCATGGTGATTTCTTTTGTTATTCCATTCTTTATTATACCCAGTTGGTTAAAACTTTGACTTCTATACTCCATGAAATTAGTGGAATATCCTTGATATTTGCGTTTCATCCAGTATCTTTTCATGAAAATATTCTTCTGATCATTCTTGAATTTTACTCTACAAAACAGTATCATATTGATAATTTGGACGTTAATAATTCCTGGATAAAATAATTCTTGAACTTGTTTTATTGAATTCTTATATCATTGTCATCATCCTCATGTTTATATTTTTTTAAAGTCATCTGTGGCTTCAGAGTGCATAGATGGACTTGGAATGATTATGACCACTGAGATTCTTTGTAATCATGACCGTAATGTTACAAATGATGTGGTAAAAATCCTCGATTAGTAGTAGTGCATTGATGGATGATTGTTGGCATGATCATGACCATTAATGAATACACAAATATTCTTGGCCCGTAGTGCATGAATAATTGTGGTCGTGATACTAAAGAATATCCTTGGCCGTAGTGCAGGGGTGATTCGATGATGTTGAATATTTATTAAAGCTGAGTCTCAGCTATAACAGTGATGAAAAACCTTTTAAATCATAAAAGATAGTAGATTTTATTTTCTACTTGACTCTTTTAATGGATTGCTTATTCACCGCAATTAAACTTGATGTCTATTATATTTTATCGCTTTAACATTGTTGAAGACTAATGATAATTTATTCTCGCATTATCTTAGTCATAATATTTCTTCTTGGGCTAGTTGAGCTCACCCTTTCTTTCACCGTTTCTCTTCGTGAAATGAGAATATAGTTGGGACGAGTCTGGGGAACGCAGTGATGGTCCGTAAGATAGCATTAGTAGTCCTCACTATTCTGTGAAATAAAGTGATAATAATTGTAATGAGGACTCCTTTTTGAGTTTGTATAATATCTAGTAGATAATATTTGTATTTAAACTCACGCTTTATGTCGTATTGTACCACGACAGTTATGTTAGTAAGTTGTATTTAAATTCTGTACCATGTAAGTGGCGACCCAAGATGGGTGATGTATACCTAATTTTGGGGGCGTCACATTCATCCTCAAAATTTTAGCTTACTTTTCTTCTCAACTCCTCTTCAAAGAAGTTATTATCTTTCATACATTCCCTACCCTTCATAACTTATCGCGAATCATGAAGTGAAAGGAATAACTAGGAATATAATGATTCCTTTAAAACATTTCATACTTTTGCTGAGGGGTCAAATCGACCATGAACTCATACTAGTTTAAACAACCTCGCGCCGTAAACCTTTCTTTCCACGGTAAGTTTACAATCACAAAGAAGGTAAACTACCTCTTACATACGTAGGTGATCAGCCTATCGTATCACCCCATTTCAGGGTATGTTCACCTCAGACTTAGATTCCGCACCAAAGCAATTTGGTTCGGCATAGCTCATCAAAGAAAGCTCGATTTTCTTTTAATCATGACATACCATTCGTCTTAGCCAAATCAAGTAGCTTAGACCATACCAATAAATTGGACATCAACTTGAAACATTCGTCTAGTCAACTCGCTTGACATTGACCAATTCTTTAAATTCTTTGCAATACATCAAAACGTTCCATGACGTCATGATACCGCACTTTTCACAGTACGTTGAGGACTTCGTCAGTTTATGACTTCGTCATTATACATCATACCATAGAGGGGTTGTTGATCCTCTGATCAAATTCCACACCAGGTTTAATTGCATTAATAACTCCATCCTTTTACCATCCTTGCATCAAATGCACTAATGATATAAAATTCATTTTGATATTTCAAATCAATTTCTGTCTAGTCGAAACAATTAGCATAGATATACCAAGAATAGTTCTTTTTAAAATCCATTGGTTTCGAAAAATGAACCAATTCTTTCATTTTTAAAACGCGCACATCAGTACGATTTCAAGAAACTTCGAAATCTAGCATAGCTAGATGACTTGGAATATCCTATTCTCCATCTTCCGTTATTGTCTTATTGCGACAATACATAATCTTCTCTAGAACCTTCAATGCTAAGTCTACTGAAAATAACTCGTTTTCAGTCTAAACATTCCTATACCTTAGTACAGTCCATCAACTTACCACACATTATGAGTTCAGGAACTTTCCACAATAATATGAGTTTAAGAACTATCCCAGATAGACCATAGACGTCCATTCGCTGAGAAGTTCAAAAACATACCATATGATTATGAGTCACGAACTTACCATAAGTATGAGTTTCAAGAACTCGCACCTAATCTTATCGTTCTCTACCTACCAAGTATATACATGAGAAAAGATTCACCTTCTCGTCATATACATATTGATAGCGCGACCAATTCCAATGATTATCACTATAATAAACTGAGTGGTTGTTACACCAAGCACAAACCTCTGCCCATACAAAGTTCATATAACTCAGCTATCACATGAGTCCTCAATTAAAATTTTATATATTCTAACTTTCTCTTTACTTCATATAAATTTTATTTAATTCGTATTCTATCCTTTAAAACTCAATCTGAGTTATTCTTCCCGTACTACTTCGTAGTACCATTCATTCATAGCATTAGCTATAAATCATTCATCGTTTAACAGCTCATCTGTTACTACGATTTACTATGATCATGTGGTGATCTTCTTATCCTTTTCTCCACGATTATAGTCTTAGGTACTCATACCTAAGATTTATAACCTATCAGCTCTGATACCAACCTGTAATGCCCCAAAATCTGGTCTATTTTCACATCCGAATTTCGTACGTCACGATTCCATCTTCTTCCAAACATACATCATTATATAGCTAAATATAACAACATACATCCTCAAATCCCAGGTTCTTAAAACCTTAAAACCTCTTTCATTCCAAATAATGATAATTACATTATTCTTTACATCTTGTACAAGTGACTTTTATCCGCCACCAAGGATACATAATCATTTATTAAACTATTCTATAGTTTAATTCTATCATTCTATATTACAAGTCTTTGCTTCATCTTCACGCACATTCATATAATGAATGGCACATCGTCTGGATACCGATCAGCTTGATCTTTACCGGATCCTTAAGTTCTTTCTAACATCATTCGCTGAAAATGTTTTTATTTAAAGCAAGTGTGAGCATTCAATTTCCAAGCAAGTCATAACAATTGAACAAACAACTTCAAGAATTTAAACATTTATTTAGACTTCAATAACCGAACAAAAGTTATGAAGCAACTTGAATAATAGGAATAATCTCGATTCCTATCATTTTAAAACATTAGTCACATTCACTTTGAAATACTTTCATTCTCTACTCTCTTTCATACACATTCTGTCTAGCTAAAATCAATAGCATAGACTTAAAAATAACGGTTCATGTATAAACAGATAATGCTCATATTGAACAATTCAATCACAGAACAGTTCATATCATAGAAACACCGAAGTGTTCACATTGTGGCACAAGGCCTCATATATTCTAACACCTTGTACAATTATCACACATTTGCACATATACAGAACTTCTCAAGTTTAACATCTGAGAAGTTTTAGAAACTAGCATCCATTTAAAATATGAATGAAGTTAGGAAACTTGCCTTATGCACAGCTACAGCTTATAGTTTACGCTGAACTGCTCATTCCAATTCCTATGTAGCACATAAAGAAATAACACATGCACCAATTAGTCATATACTTGACTTACACATTGGTTTAAGTTTAACTTTACTTCCTAGGGTTCGTGTTCTTATAAACTAAGTTTACGCGACCAACTTCCTTTACCGGTTAACGACTTCATGACATACGGAGATGTCTTACTCAATACTTCATCATCTTTGATTATTTATATTCTTATCTTCTTCTTATACCTTCCTAGGACTTAGTACACATCGTGTCTCTGCTAGTAGTCCATATGGTACTCTGAGTGGTTTCCCACAAACAACCAACAAACAAGTTCGCGTCTCATCTACACTGCCCACACAGTGAGTTAGATCGGTTGCCAGTTTCGTATATACCTTCGCTCTGTGAAGGAATTGTTTAGCCCAACTCCCATATGTCAACCATCAAAGACTACGATTGTACTACAACCTAAATTATCTTAACTTATCCGAACTATTAAACTATAATGTTTGCTAAGTCAATTTCTTATTCCTTATGGCTTTCTGACAAATAAATGTCATTCCTTAGGATTCTATCTTTATCGTCCAAGTCATACAGTCTTTTGTATACTCAAAACGATCATTCAATACTCATTCTACGCATTAATAGCGTTAAGCATTTTACTTTACCTTGTTCTTATCTTACAACGTCTAATTCATTCGACTCGAAGCTTCAGCCAATTTATAAACATTAACTTGGCTTCTTTTTACGTTATATGTACTTGTCTTTGAATAATCTTCTTCATTATCCTACAGTCAAACCATACACGGGGTGTAGGTTTTACCCGTTTAATATTTGCGTACACTCAACCTTCACGTCGGTTAAAGTGTTCAACGCTTACATTTCATTCTAGCATTCTCATCCGACTCACATTCGGCTTTCATTAATCTTCTTACCATTTGCTACGGCTTTCTTGATAATTCATATCTTACTTACTACCTTCGTCAACGTCTAAGTCATACTACCAATGTATACTTAGAACATTCGCTCAACGTGAATACGATTCATAAGGATCATTTACGTATTCAACGTTCATGTTGCTCGACTCTTAATTCCTCATTCAACCTTTACTCAAGGTTTTAATTACTTTCAATTGTTATTCATCCCATGAACTCCATGTTCATTATAAATTCATAATGTCGAAGCCATACAATTTGTTGTATGCTAAGACCAATCGTTCATCGTAACAACGTTGCATTCACAACATCTAAACGCTTTACATTCATCTCTTATGACCATGGAATAACATCAAAATGTTATTCATTACCCTAGTCAATCAACGTTTAAGGAAACACAATTATAGCAATTTCTCACGTTCGTTTCACTGCAACTACGGCCCCGGATCTCGATTACGTAACCCGTAATTACATTCTTTTAATCTCGTTTAATCTTTTCGTTCGACCTTTATTAAAGGTTTAATACACTTGATTAAGTGTTAAATTAGTTGAATTACATATTCATATTTCTTTCTTGCATCCCCGAAATTGAAAGCGCTTAAAATCTCATTTCTCGGCATTGCTTCAAGACCTACTGCCGTGACTGCGCCGCCGCGTCTTCATAAAACTTCACGCCAGTGGTTCCAATTAGTAGTAGCTAATGGCAGGGCTTCATGTATTGCATACGAAGCCTCCAAGGCACAACTTCATGACTGCGGTCTTTGAGTAAGAAACCTAGAAAAAATTTTCTAAGTCTTTTACAAGCTTGAGATGCTGATTTTGAAATCTCATAACTTCTTCGTTATAACTCAGAACGAGGTCATTCCAAAGCCATTTTCTTATTTATCTTATTTGCTTTGATTACCCTCGGACAGAACTTTATTCTGAATCCATTAACATGCCATTCAATTAGCTTAATCTTCGCTCTTCGTTCGTTTTAATGTTTTTAACGTTCTTTGTTCGTTCGTCCATAATTCGGTCATCCGAACTCGAAACTCATTCATTCTTGAGTCTACTACTCACATTTTATATGTTCTCTTACTTTCTTATGAAACCCTACACGATCGGGTTCATTTACTAACTTTCTAATTCTCGTTCTTTATTTATGAAAATTTTGCCATAACTTCGTTGTAGCTAATTTTAATCCATTCTTCATGAACGTTTCTACCGTTCCTAACCAAGCAATAAGCAACTAACTTATACGCGATGGTTTTAAACTTGTCCGTCAACAACAATTATACTATGATGGTTTTAAAGTTGTCCATCAACAACGTTCTTCGTGATCTTCGTGTGTTCTTCTCTTTCTTCGCTCGTTCTTCATTTTTAATCGATATTTTGGATTACAATTTTACTTTTTCTTACAATTTGATGTTATAGAACATCATTCCTTACTTAATTCACCTACTCATTCATAAGATTCATTCGGATCGCTCAAAATCGTTACGAATCTTACACTTAAGAAATTTATAAACTAAATTCCTAATTATTAATTTTTCGTTTTCTCATGAATTCAACCATATGAAATCCTTCTTAACTTCATCTACTTCTTATCTTCATTAAGTTATGTTTTTGAACATATAAACTTAAAGAAAATTTGAAGAAACTAGGATTCGAATTACCGTTCATTCTTAATCTCCTTCCGTCGGACAAAGCGTGCATTCGAGCTAGCTTTTCCTCATTCTCCTTCTCTTCCTCTCACATCCGAAGTCTCTCTCTCTCTCTCTCTCTCTCTCTCAAAGTTGGTTGAAATTTTCTAGCCAAACAAATGAGCTTAAGGCTTGTTAATATAGAAAATCAAAGCTAAGGGCATTTTGGTCATTTCACCCCTAACCTCCTTACTATTTATTGCTTAGCCACCAAGTTTGCTTGGTGGCCAAGTGGCCACCCCACCTCCTTAGCTCGCTTCCCTTAGAAGCTTCGTGCTTCCGTCTTACGGGTTTCGTCCGATAGTTTTAAAAACTGAAATTCTCGGAATCCAAATATTTTTGGATATTTCGTCTTTCCTTTACCGATTAAATTTTACATAATCTTCGGATCTCCGAAAATCTAAAAATCACTTTTCCACGATAAGCATTTTCCTTCACGTTTTCCCCTAACGTAGCTAAACGAGTGAAAAGTTTACAGCAGTACTTTTCATCGTTTTTATTTTATCCGATTTCTACACGTTTTTTGAGAAAAACTTTTATCGCTTACTTAACTTTTCACGACATATTATCGTCAAATCTTTCGACAGAATGTCATTTCGACATACCGAAGTCTCAGAACTGCTTAGGTTATTCAAACCCTAACCCTTAGTGTTTCGTTGGGTAAATAGTGCCTATTTCGTCTTTTTCCCCAGAAATATTTTGTTCCCGGAAAATTTTTATTTTCGTCTTGAAAATTCTTACTCGTTCAGTCTAGCTCGTAGCCAAAATCTTCCCGATTAATAATCATTCTAGGTTATCAAACGATTAATAAACACATAGCACAGAATATTATTAATAAAAATTCCTATTATTAATAATAAATTCTTTAAACCTAAATTCTGGAAAAAGCCAAAATTCTGGGTTGTTATATTTTATAACCACTTGCTTATTTTGCAAAATTTGCACATTTCACCTATAACCAAAGTATTATATCAAATTAACTCCTTTTTATTTCAATATAATAAATAGAGAAAATTTCATTTTATTTATAATAAGTTGGGGTCTTACAACCTCCCCTCCTCATAAAATTTCGTCCTCGAAATTAACGTACATACCTGGAGTTTTGAACAGGTGAGGGTACCTTGCTTTCATTTCCGATTCCAACTCCTAGGTCATTTCCTCAATAGCATGGTTCTTCTACAAAACCTTAACTTGTGGTATAACCTTGGTGCGTAGGACATGCTCTTTCTTATCCAAGATCTTAATAGGTACCTCCTCGTACGTTAAATCTTCGGCTATCTCATTTGGTTCTAACTCAATAATATGGTTCGGGTCTTACACATATTTACGAAGCATAGATATGTGAAAAACAGTATGAACATGAGACTTGCTTGGAGGTAATGCGAGTCTATAGGCCACATTTCCTATTCGGTCAAGAATCTCAAATGGACCAACAAATCGTGGATTGAGCTTTCCTCTCTTCCAAAATCTTGTAACTCCCTTCCATGGAGCAATACGTAACAGTACATGATCTCCAATATTAAATTCCACATCTTTTCGATGAAGATCAGCATAACTCTTTTGTCGATCTTGTGAGGTTTGAATACGTTGTCGAATCATTTGGATCTTTTATGTAGTCATGCGTACTAATTCTGGTCCCAACAATGTTGCTTCTCCCACCTCGTCCCAGCATACTGGAGAATGACACTTTCGTCCATACAACGCCTCGAATGGAGTTATGCCTATACTTGCTTGATAACTGTTGTTGTAGGAGAATTCCACCAGTGGAAAGTACTTATCCCAACTTCATTTGAAATCCAGGACATAGAGTCTGAATAGATCTTCAAGGGTTTGAGTAGTCCTCTCTGATTGTCCGTCCGTTTGAGGATGGTATGCCAAACTGAATTGTAAATTCGTGCCCATAGCCTTCTACAAGCTAACCCAAAATCGTGAAGTGAATCTTGTGTCACGATCCGAAACCATGGATACTGGCATGCCATGCAATCTCACAATCTCATTCAAGTACATACGAGCAAGATGTTCAAGGGAATAAGTCTCACGTATAGGCAAGAAATGAGTAGACTTGGTTAATCTATCAACAATAACCCAAATCGCATCTATACCTTGAGAAACATTGGGAAGACCCGAAACGAAATCCAAGGTAATGTGTTCCCACTTCCATTCCGGAATCTCAAGTGGTTGCAATGGACCTTTTCGCACTTGATGCTCCGTCTTTACACGTTGACAAGTTAAACACCTCGAGATAAACTCCGCGATCTCTCTCTTTATATTGTTCCACCAAAATGTATGTCGAATATCATGATACATTTTGGTACTCCCACGATGGATTTCAAACGGGGTGTTGTGTGCCTCCATCATGATTCTATGCTTTAAGTCAGAATCGTTAGGAACACAAAGTCTAGAGTTGAATTGAAGTATTCCTTCTTCATCGATTCTTACTTCTAAAATAGCACCTTCTTGCACTTTCTTCTTCATACGCATCAGCCCCAGGTCCGTAGCTTGAGCAGCTTTAACTTTATCGATTAATGTTGGTTCTACTCGTATATTCGCCATCATCACGTGGGTCCCTAGAGTCTTTAATTCTATCTCCATCCTTTGAAAGTCATAAAAAATGGGCCTTTGTGTTGACAATATCGCACTTGTACACGCATATGATCTTCTACTCAATGCGTCAGCTACTACGTTCGTTTTTCCAGGATGGTATTGAATAGTGTGATCGTAATCTTTCAACAGCTCAAGCCAACGTCGTTGCCACATGTTGAGTTCTTTTTGGGTGAAGAAATATTTGAGGCTTTTGTGGTCCGTTTAAATCTCCACTTTCTCCCCATACAAGTAGTGTCTCCAAATTTTCAACGCGAATACGACCTCTGCAACCTCCAGATCATGAGTAGGATAACTCCTCTCATATTCTTTGAGTTGTCGCCAGCCATAGGCTATGACTTTCCCATGTTGCATGAGAACACATCCTAACCCTTTGCCTGAAGCATCGCTGTATATAAAAAATCCATCTGAACCAGATGGTATTGCCAGAAAATGTGCCGAAATGAGTCTCCTCTTGAGCTCTTGGAAACTCTTCTCGCATTCCTCGCTCCATACAAATTTTGTATCCTTCCGAGTCAACTAAGTTAACAGAGTAGCGATTCGAGAAAATCCTTCCACGAATCTCCGATAATAACCAGCTAAGCCCAGAAAGGCACACACTTCGGTCACCGACTTCTGTTGCTCCCAACTTTGTATTGCTTCAATCTTCGCCAGGTCAACAGATACTCCATGTTTTGACACCATGTGCCCAAGGAATGCTACTTCCTTAAGCCAGAACTCGCATTTCTTCAGCTTGGCATATAGCTTGTTTTCACGAAGCCTTTCAAGTATCAGCTTCAAATGGTGCTCATGATCTTCACGGCTTTTGGAATAGATGAGGATGTCATCAATAAAGACAACAACAAACTGATCCAAATATTCCTTGAATACTCGGTTCATCATATCCATGAAAGTGTCAGGAGCATTAGTCAATCCAAAAGACATGACTAAGAATTCATAATGCCCATACCGAGTTCTGAAAGTAGTCTTTGGAATATCCTCAGCTTTAATCTTCAGCTTATGATATCCATAACGAAGATCGATCTTTGAAAAGAATTGTGCTCCTTGTAACTGGTCAAATAGGTCATCAATGCGAGGTAGCGGATACCTATTCTTGATGGTGACATGGTTCAATTCTCGGTAGTTAATACAAAGTCGCATACTCCCGTCTTTCTTCTTTACAAATAAAACAGGAGCACTCCAAGGAGATGTACTAGGACGAATGAAACCGATGTCCAATAACTCCTGTAGTTGGACTTTTAACTCCTGAAGTTCAATAGGAGCCATTCGATATGGGGTTTTAGAAATGGGCTTTATACCCGGTTCAAGTTCAATAAAGAATTCAACATCACGTTCTGGGGGTAGACCGGGAAGTTCTTCAGGAAATACATTAGGAAATTCTCTAACAACAGAAATATTATCCAAATCTGACTTGTCTCTGTTCAAATCCATAACATGGGCTAAGAAAGCTTGACATCCATTTTTTAATAAACAAAAAGCTTTGTGGCTTGATATTATAGTGACTGATTTTAGTGGTTTAGTTGTTTGAATTCATATAATAGGTTAGTTAGAAATATGAAAACTAACAACCTTACGAAAACAATCAATTTTGGCATGATGAGTGGTTAACTAATCAATTCCTAAAATCACATCAAAAGCAAGTATCATTCAAGAAATAAGATGAACAAGTAATGTGATTGTGCCAACTTGTATCAAGCAAGATTTATAAACTGTAGATGTAACGAAGGTTTCACCCAACAGAGTTTCAACAGATAAGTCAAAGTCTAATTTCTCCGGAGTCAAGTTTAAACGTTGAGCACAAGCAAGAGAGATAAAAGAATGGGTAGAACCGGTATCTAGCAAGGTATAAACTTCGCAAGAGTTTAAGATTTGCTTACCCGTGATCACCTCATTCGGGTTCCTCACGTTTTGGTCAGTCACGACAAACGTTCTTCCAGGAATCGCTGATTTTAACTTATCCGGGACAGACCTTGTAGTCACCATCCCCGCTAAACTTCGTTTCACTATAGTACAATCTCGAGCGATATGTCCTTCCTTTCCATAATTATAACATACCTTGGATTGTTGTGGGCAGTTTGGGCTGATATATCCCTCTTTCCTGCATTTGTAACATCTAACTAGCGGTCGTTCTCCTCCCCTAGAATTTGTTATTGGTGCTGGTACTGCTGCTGATGTCTTCCCGTCATTGTTGAATCTCCTTTTTCTGAAATTTCCACTTGACTCACCTCTCCTATTATCATGGCCACGATTACCACCCGAGTGGTTACCGCTTTTGTCCGTATTCTTCCCTCCTCGCTGGTTATCATCGCTCTGATGATTGCTGTCACCGGTATGACCCTGGTTGTGGTCCCTCGGTTGAGTATACTCATTATCTCACTCTAATAATTGATCCATGTTGACAACATCTGAATATAGAGAAAATTTATGAGAGATAAGGTATTGACGAATCTCGAGTTTTAGACCTCTCAGAAACATCCGCGTCAAATGTTCCTCATTCTCTACCAAATGAGGTGCAAACCTGGATAACTCCGCGAACTTCGCCTCATGTTAGGACACCGTCATGTTGTTCTGTTCCAGTCTAATAAACTCTACCTCTTTCATATGATGAATACTTTCAAGAAAGTACTTGTCATTGAATAGTTTCTGAAATCTTTCCCAAGACATGTTGAGTGCAGCTGGCTGGGTACACTTCATGGATTCCCACCAGTAATCTGCCTCTCCACGGAATATAAAGGTGGCGAATGGAACCTTCTGTTCCTCCGTGCATCCCAAGATATCGAATATCTTGGTAATTTGCTTGACCCACGTTTCTGCCATAATTGGATCGGGCTTTCCCCAGAAATCTGGTGGTCCCAACTCCTTGAACTGCTTGGCTGTGACAGACCATGCGTTGCCATCATTTCCACCCATATTTTGTACACAAGTCTCCCTCGTCTGATTTTGCATGAACTGCAAAAAGCTCCTAAACATTCCATCATTCATCGTTTGCTCGGTAGTGTTGTTTACAGGAGGAATATTGCTTTCCTGTTGCACGTTCTCCCGGTTTGTGACTAAAGGTTATTCCATAGTCTCATACACTCCATTATTAACGTTCTCAGCAGCCATTCTTAAATACTGCCATAAAACAAGGGTTAATTAAACAAATTAACATATCACATAAAATCTCTATATTATGACCGACCAAAAAATAAGCTTAGATAGGACACACTAGCGAAGGATTACTCATCTCTCCCCTCCTAGTTCTATTCCCCGATCTCCGCTGGAGACCATATCCCTAAGCTTTGATTCCAACTTTGACGCCCCCAAAATAGTATACAACACCCATTCTAAGTAGCCAAATACATGGTACGTAAATGTAAACCAAAACTTCAATAATACAATTGTCGTAAAAAAATACAACAACACATACCGTGAGTTTAAATAAATATTATCTTCTATTATCAATACTCAAATAAGTCCTCATTGCAATTATTCATACACTATTTTACAAATATTTGCTAAAACATCTTCTAGAACCATCACTCTATACCTACTATGTTCTCACCTCCCGAGAAGAAAAATGGAACAAAAAGGAAAAGGTGAGCTCAACTAGCCCAAGAAAGAATATTATGACTAAGATAATATACAACAAATTATCATTAGTCTTCAACAGGAAAAATCGATAGAATATAATAGACAACAAGTTTTAGATCAACAAATGTAATGAAAGCAAAGAATCCATTAGAAGAGTCACGTAGAGAATGAATTCTACTATCTTCTAAGATTTAAAAGTCCATCATCAATATTTTATCCCTGTAACATCAATAAATATACATCTTTAATCAAATATTCATCTTTGCACTACTGGCCAAAGATATTCATCAGTTAATCATTCATCTTTGCACTATAGGCCAAAGATATTCATTTATATCACCAGTCAGTCATGTTCATCTCAACACCTGTTCATCTTTGCACTACGTGCCAAAGATATTCAATAATATCATCATTTAAGAATGAGGATGATGAAAAATATTTTAAAGAAAACGAATCCAGTGAGACAGAAGGACAAATATTAGAGATTCGTATAAGAGTTTATCCAAGATCAATAATACTTCATAATAACCAATTGTGAAGCAGAATTCAAAAATAAAGATCAAAATATGGATACAATCAAAGATATTAACAATAATAGACATCTTGGACAAAAAGAAGAAAATTTCATTTTTTTGAATGATTAGTCGATAAGTGAATAGTAATAATGATATGTGAATAGTAACCCCGACACAAAAAGTTCCAAATTTGATTAAAAAGTTCACCAATATTTTGACATAATGATATTGAAGAAAATAATATCATTTAAGAAGAAAATAACATCCCTTACCTCAAAAGGCAGTACTTCTGACCGGAATACTAGATATAGTGCTGAAGGAACTTGCACCGTATAGCAACACTCAAAGTATCAAAATACTCATAAGATTACGCTCAATGATATAGAGAGAGAAAGAGAAAAAACTTTGTTTCTGGTGTGATTTTCAATTCTAACTTAGCCCTCTATTTATAAGAAAATGTTAGCACGCCGAAGCAGACTTGACCTGCTACCTGATGGATTTACCTGCTACTATTGCCACCCACCACATTTGAAATTCAATTTGAGCACATTTCTTAAAAACTAAAAGTGGGGCCCATCAATTCTAGAATTTTCCACCAAAATGATAAATTCGGATATTTCAACAATTTCTGAACTAGTGACCTCTTAAAATTCATAACAAATCATACGTTCATTTTTAAGGGTTCAAAATTTGTGGACATATACTCAACTTATATATGTATAACATATCCAAAAATCACAACGATCCAACTATTTGGATCAAAAATTATAACTCACGCAATATATCTCTAAGAACATTGGTTTGATCTTTTAATACATCCAATCCGACAAAATAATCGATAAAACACCTCAACATTAATTCCTTCATTTATAACCACATAAATAAATCCATCATTTATATCCACATCAAATAAATATTTTCTTATCATATAAATCAATAATTATTTATTCACAAATAATATTACAGAATAAAAATTATGACAACCGTGTCGCTCCCAAGAAAGAGGGGCTTTCCAATAAGGATTTCTCCTTCTTCAAAAGCGCAATTAGGTGACCAAACCTCTCCTTGATGTAACTTTCTAGACATTGCCAATAATGCTATCTAATAATATTATTCAAATAATATGAATTATTGATCCGATAATGGGAAATCTTTATGCGGTGATAATTATTGAAACAACAATAATATAAACTATCAACGCAACAATTATTGAATCAATTAAATAAAATATTGAATAAGAATTCATCGTAAATAATTATTGAGTAGTGCCTTCTTACGTAAGGATCAATAATTCAATAATACTGTACAATACCGTGTGCTACTGTGCAACCATGCGTATTACTTTATTTTAACCACTAGGTAATCCAACGGTGTTTACGGTAACAATTACGCCGTTATTTATAAAAACTCAACTTTATCGTTTTCTTCATCCGAAAGTTATTCCATTATGGGGCCCTCAATTGACTACGTCGTCGTACTGATATTCTCGACAAAAAAAATATTCCACGATCAAACGAATATTCCCCGATAGAAATGAATATTTTATAACCACTTGCTTATTTTACAAAATTTGCACATTTCACCCATAACTAAAGTATTATATCAAATTAACTCCTTTTTTTATATTTCAAGATAATTGCTTACATACATAGCCTCAATAGAGAATTAGGGTTTTCAAATTTAGAAATTAATTTAATTATTTCATTAAATTAATTAATTAAGAAATTGGGTTAAAATCAATTATAGATGATATTCATAACCCAACGTAATTACTTGAAAATCTTATTAATTTGAATATCAAAATAAGGTTTAAGGTAAGTTTTAAAACTTTTCCACACATTAATCTTACATATAACATACACATTTATAACCTTTAAATAATAATATATTATTATTATTCTCATTCCTTAATCAAAATCCTTTTTTCCATATCCCGATTTATCTTGCATATACATACCATTATTAATTAGGGTTAAGTTCGGGATGACCACCGTGGTTTAAAGGTTTCCCAGGACTTTTAAACTCTCAACCTTTTGAGGTGAAGTGAAAAAGTTACTTTTTCCATCCAAATTAATCATGCGCGTATGTGTCGAACACGTGAGTAAGGGTCATTTGTACCCATTCTTCTTCCTGTTTGTTGGCTTGTTAGAGAGCTTCGAATCATTTATGGTCTTTCCATTTTAGCTATCTCCATTGCATACTGAAATTGAAAGCTACTTCTTAAGCTCCAAAACCGTAGAACCATAGTGAGAGAGAATTTCGGAGAAAATCCAAATTAATTGCAATTTCTGAATAAGTTTTTTATTCCTTTATTTCCATCCTTTTTAAGAAAAGGACTTTCATTAATATAGAAGGATTTGTCCTTTTAGTTGCTTCTTGTCATAGAATGTAATAACCCGGATTTCGAGTAATCCAAAATTTACGAATAATTTTTTTATTATTTAATATTGATTGTTAATATTGTATTGAGAATTAGTGAGACAAGTCTCGAGAAATGGTCAAATTTGGTATCGACTAGAAAATTGAGTAGAGTTGTGCTAATGACTTTAGAAAACCCCTAACCCTAAATTCTCAGATAGGATTCGATAGAAAATACAATTAAAATAATTTCTTTGTTGAATACGTGTTTGTCTTTGCTTAGGGATGTTGACCAATGTTTGACTGGATAAGGTTTAATATTAATAAACCCTATTAAGGGATTAGAAACCCTAATCTCAGATATAGAAATCCTAATGTACAGTTAGAAACCCTAATTGTATATTGGAAAACCATAATTCTAAATCCGGGATTCCTAAATCCTAATTAGAAATCCCTAATTTCTTTTGGCAAGCATAATGTGTTAATTAAACACTAATATGATTTGGAAAACCTAATTAAATTAGGACACCCTAATTTTAGTTTTAAACATTCTAATTTTTTCTAATTTGTAAATCCTAATTTGAAAATTTTGGAAATTAGTGTTTTAAAACCTAAGGGTTAAACCCTAAGGATCAAACCCTAAGGGTTTGGATAAATAACAAGAATACCATTAAAAATATTTAGGGAAAGACAAAAATGCCCTTTTGGTATATTTTTATATATAACTTGTGAAATTTGGCTCCAACTTTAGTAGGTGACCTAACCAATTGACTTTGTGACTTCTCATCTCCAGCCAAATTCGTCCAACACATCAGATTTAGCAACTCTTGACATTATATAAGAGAATTGGAGAGAGAAAATCACCAAAAAAGTAGCCATTTTGCTCTCAAGCTCTCGCCTACTCATTTTCTCTCATAACCTCCGAATTTCTCAAGTATTTCAATCATAAAACACCTCCGTAAAACACCATTTACAGATAAGGAAATCTAAGATCAAGAATCAAAGATTGAAGGTATAACCCTAACTTTCATTTTGATCCAAGTTGCTAAGAAAAATTTTCTATTTAAGTGTTTAAGAAGGTGTTATATGATGTTTTTGGTTGATCTATGTTGATCCATGATGGATCCATAGCATCAAAGTGGGTAAAAAATGAAGTTTTCATAAACTGCTCAAGAACAGTTTTAGTCGTCTGACAAGCATATGTCAGACGCCACTGATCTTTGTCTGTTAATTCCTTTTTGATGTTTTATGTGTTTAATCTATAGCCTGATATGTGTTCTTTAATTGGAAAGTGGAATCAGTGTCATTGGATAGCTAGATTGCGAGTTATACTCGGTCAAAGTCCGTTGACCGACGTTGACTGAGTAACATTCTTGATAACCCAGAACGTGATAAACAACGTCTGACAACGTTTTTCAAGGTCCGGATCTGACAGGTGTTATGTTGTTTGATGTTGTGTTTATGACCAAGTTGTAGCCTGCTAGATCTACTATAATAATATTTCCTTACATCTTTCAAACCATCATCGTAGCGATTAGAGTGGCTAGTCAAACTAGCCTACTCGACATGAATGTCTATTTTCTGGAATTTCCAGAAAACGTATGAACTAAGTTTTTGTCAGAGATTGACCGAACCATAAATTCTGATTCTATTATGTTTGGACTAATCTTATGTTATATACTTGTTCCTTGTCATGTGAACTAGAGGTTTAGACCTTAATAACATCAATGTTATGGCCAGATCGTGACGATAATCAAGCCCCAAAATAGTACCTGTGGCTGCCTGGTTTTCTGGGATTACCCAGAAAGCCCAGGAGCTGTCTGACAGCATGATTAAGATGCTAGATCTCTTGGTTGTGAGTTGTTTTGAGCAAGATGATGGTTGTTAATGGTAGTACTATATGAGTACTACACGATTGAAGCCTTGGTTAGCACAGAACATGATTATACTGAGAATTACAGGCAATCAAACGTGACACCTTGAACACTGACTTTGTCAGTGTTCTTGAGCCAAGAACACCTAAGACAACAGTCAAGTGTCGCTAAAGACCATTAGCGACGGTTTTCAATATATTTAATTTTCTGAAATTTCAAAAATTACTTTAAAATAGAAAATAAATTAAAAAATTTACAAAATTGGTTTTAAAAATTATTTTAAATTATGAGAAATAATTTCTGACTATTTGGGATATTTTTCATTAATATTTATATTTATTTGAATATTAATGATATTTAATTTATTTAATTAGTGTATTAAATAAATTAGAGAAAAATGATTTAATATTATGAAAATTATTTTAAATAAGAATAATGTATTTAAAAATATTTTGAGTTATAAAATATAACTTTTAATATTTTTAGAGAAATTTCATTAATAATTTAATATTAATGATATTAGATTTATTTAATTATTAAATTAAATAAATAAGATAAAATTGATTTTAATGATTTAAAAATCATTTTAAATGAGAATAAAGTGTTAGAAAATATTTTGAATTATAAAATATAATTTTCAATATTTTTGGAGAATTCTCATTAATAAATTAATATTAATGATATTAGATTTATTTAATTATTATATTAAATAAATGAATTTGATTTAAAAATCATTTAAAAATGAAAAAATGATTTAAAAATATTTTAAAGTTATAATTAAAGACTTTGGATAATAATTTCATTAATATTTTAATATTAATGGTGATGATTTAAAAATGATTTTAATTATTTTAAAAATCATTTAAGTAGAATATTGTTAATTTAAAAATATTTTAGGTTATTAAAATAACTTTAATATTTTTTAAGTATTTTATGTTATTAATATTTTGATATTATTAAATATTAATGATAAGATTATTTGATAATTAAATCATTTAAAATGATTCTAATGTTTGAAAAATTATTATACATTATAATAATTGCTTGATTATTATTAAAAGCTTCCAAAAATATTATAAATGATATTTGATTTATCTAAAATAATATTGAAGCTTAGAGACCAAGTTTAATTGACAAATAACTCGTTAATTGTCGGATAGGTGACCGAACAATTTAGATGAGACCAAAGTCCAACCGCACCTAACTAGTTAGAGTTGAGAAGTGTTTATCTGATTATAAACACTAATGTGACTATATGCTAATGCGCCTAGGAGAAAAATTGACTGTGTATAACAATATTATGTGTTGTGACATATTGTGCTAATTGTAAGACCCATATTGTGAATATAGGTCTTGTGAACGCAGATAGGTATATTATGTAGCAGTAATCAACGCGGAAGGCAAGTTTTCTAACTCAACCTTGAGTTATATTCATTCAATAATTATAGTGGTTAATTATTGCTAATTACACCACATCCAGGGAATTTATTGTTGATTATTCGCAGTTAGTGCATGTTTAATAATTCAAATTAAATTACTAATTCAGAAATATTCATATCTGTAGAAGTTATAATTGACAGTACAGATAATTCCTGTTTACTGTCAAATCATGTGGAGAAATGTCTTAGCTAATTATTCTGGCTAGACGAACCTTTGTTAGAACTTAATAGATTCAAAAAGAGAAATCAATTATTATTGACGGATCGATGCCAATTATTTCGGCTAGACCGAGAAGTAGTTAAAATTTGAAATCACAGTATTTCATTGTTAAATCAAAATCTTGATTCTAAGACTGAGAAGAACAACCTTTTATATAAAGGGAACATTTTATTGGTCGTGAATTCAACCTTTGCGCGCGTTTTAAGTATTATGCATAATATAGGGTATAATAAGCTGATCACTTGTTATACTTGTAGAGGCGTATGATTTAATCTTTATGGTTATCTGATACACCTGTGTATTTATCAAAGTAAATCTTTGATATCTACTCTAGTGGAAAAGTTCTAGGTCTAGTGTGACCACTCAGTATAAATCTGGAAAACATTCCATTTTGTTATTTCGTAGAATTTATTCTTGATTATTCATTAGAATATCGTAGAAACTTGAAAAGCGTTGTACTCTTTCATTAATGAATCATTGTGTTGTATAGAATACGAGAAGACTTGTTATTGAATAACGATTTGTTCAGCTATTTCAAAGTTCCCTGAACTTTGGTTTCATTCTATCATAATAAATAGTTTATTGTTTTGAATTCTTATACATTTATTGTATATCTTAACTTGCGGGGCAAATTAGTTGCTCACCCTTGCTAAATAAAACTTTTCAAATTTAGGGACGAAGTGTGGCGGAGAGTCTGTCTTGCGAAGGATAAAGGCATGATGACATAGTTATTAATTTGTTATGATTATCATATTTATTATGTTGTATTTGTAAACCCTTTTTGTATATCTAAGGGTATGTTTGTAATATAAAGGTTAGATAACCTGCGACGAATGTATTAACTATATCAGTTAATATGGTTTATATGTCTATTTATAATTAAATGGGTAGTTAGATGTTATTTATATTATGGAACGTGAGCACCAAACTAGGGAGTCAGGTAACCCGGATTTGGGGGTGTCACAACTGAATGCTACTGTTATGTATGAAAATTAGGTTCAAGGAGATAGGTATGGCTGTGGAGTAATAAGGATGTTGTTATGGGTTTTTATTGTAAACAATGGCTATGAAATTAGTAACCTAAAACTATGCCTATCAACTGTTTGATAAAAGTTCTAAAAGAACTATTTTGACTGAAAACTATATATTAGATTATAGCAAAAAGCAAATTAACCATGGAAATAATATATATACATTTTTGGTCTAATCTTTGATATTACTCTTCGTGTTGTTTATGCGAATCAGGAGTCATGTCTTCGTCAAGCAATGATGTAGGAAGGATGAATGGTGAGTTGCGCTACATACCTAAGCGATGTAAATGTGGGAAAAAAGCAAATGTAAGAATTGTTTACTTGAACAAACCATCAAAGGGGAGATTATATTTTGTATGCGATGAGTGTGAGTTTTGGGCATGGTGCTTGCCTTCTACTACAAACTCAAGTGGAATAGTCAGCAGCCCCAATGAAGACAATGACAGAATGGGGACATTGGTGAGTGGAACAAAATGCAAGTATTCGTGTGAGCTGAATAACATACCAAGTAGGATGATAGTTGTTGAAAGTAATGTGAAGATGATAATTGTTGTTGGACTTTTGTTGTATTGTATGTCAGTTATGATGTATTTTATTAGTGACAAATGAATGTATAAACTAATGGTAGTTTAGGAGACCTACCAACTATGATGTAATGTTTAATGTTCAATGTTTAATGGTAATGTTTAATGTTCAATGTTTAATAGTAATGTTTAATGTTCAATGTTTAATGGTAATGTTCAATGTTTAATTTCAATGTTTAATGTTCAATGTTCAATGTTCAATGTTCAATTTTAATGGAATGTATAAACTATCAATGTATAAACTATATAACAAGGTGTGAAATATTGCAAAGTCGATTCAAATAGTTAATCGACAAAAAATTATGCCCAAAACTACCCATTCAAACATTAAAGAGTTACATTCCAAGTCATTTACATAATATCCAACTATAAAACATAGTCCAAAAACTTGTCATTGAAACATTGTCCAAAAACTATCTATTTGACAAAGTATACACAATCACACTTGTCGAAAATGCTTAATCGACAAAATTATACATTCAAACATTAAAGCCTTAATCCCCCAATCCTCCTTTTTTTGGTGATTTACCTTTCTTGCTCTTTATGGCTCCCATCTTTATGTTCTTCCTCGTAGGCTGTGAGCTTGAAATAGGCTGATTACTCCACATAGTTGACAAAGTTTGTGTGGGATTAAGTTGAGAGCTTTATTTGGGTTGATTAGGTATTTTTGAAGTAGTTGTAGTATTAGCAGTCCCATGACTTGACTGTCCTTTAGTCTGCAAATTTTGTGGCATGGGATTTGGCTGAAAAGGAATGCACAAGTCTAGTAGTCCAATACAAATAAATAATCAAAAATAGTTTACAGTTTACAGTTTACAACCATTAAAATGAACCTTAGAAAGATGTCTTGTAGGAATGTCTCGATCGTGTTGACCGCAGTTGACTCCTTGTTATTTGCCGAAAATCAAAACATGTTAAACTCTTTATAAATAAAAGTTAAAAAGAGAGTTAAAAATACACTTGAATGTATGAAAAACATAAAGAATAATGTAACATTCCGTAATTTTAATTGTTATATTAAATATTTATTGAATTATTTAAGTATTTAATGGATGTGTTTATTGTTGAATAAATAATTGTTCAAATTTGATTTGATGTGGTTAATTATTTGTTAAGTAAATAATTAAGGAAATTAATTATTATTTGCTAATTTAATTTAATTATTAAGTTAGAGAGTTTTGATTAATTGAATTACTATTCTTTTATTGGAATTGTAATTAAAAAGGATGTGTTAGTTGATTAAATAAAGTTATAATTATATAGAAAATTATAATTTTGGTGGTATTGATTTATGTGATGAAGGGATTTAATAAATTGTTATTAAGATTAATTTAATCAAGTTAATGTGTGACAAATAACCTTGTTATAAAGGAGTTACTAAAATAAATTAAGGGAGTTTAATTTAGTTTTGTCAAACAAGGCTTATTACTTATTAAGTCTTTATTCTAATTGTGTTTTACCAAATAAGGCCTAAAGATTAATTGGTTATTTTTTTTAGTGACTAGCCAAACAACCCTTATGGCTTTTGGTTTTCAAAACTTATATAACTGATATCAGTTATATCTATATTATATTATATAATTAATATATTTTATATCTTATATGCGTTATAATCCTAAGGCGTAAGATTAGAATAGAGAGGAAGAGAGAAGAAGAGAGAGTTGCATAGAAGAAAAAGAGAGAGAAGAAAGGTTAGGGAATTGGAGAGAAGAAGAAGCTTGAGAATCAAAAAGGGTTGGCCATCATCTTCCATCATCATCTTCCTCAAGGTATCATCCTACTCTTTTAGTTTTTTAAAGGTTTAGTTTTCTCTTCCTTAATTCTCTATAAAATCCTTGTGTAAGGATAAATTATTTGTTATGTATGTGATTTTATATGATAATCTAGTGTTATTAAACTATTTTCTTAAGCTATAATTGAGAATAGACCATGAATTTATATTATGTATATGGTTGTGAAGAAAAACTATTTTACAAGAGTTTTTTGTATATATATATTGTTTGGTTTAAGGTAGAAATTAAGGGTTTATTTGTTGTTTAGTTGATAAATTAATTATTAAATGTGGTAGAGTATGTATATACTTTGATAAAATACTTTGAATTAAGCTGTTTTGGTTGAAAAAAAAAATTACAGTGTTGATTTTCATTGAAAATATCAAAAAGTGAGTTTTTTTTATCAAAAATAGTGAAATTGGATGTTTTAAATTCATTGTTTATGTTTTTTTATAGGTAGAATCATGGTTAGAGTCTTTGAAATATGTTTATATGAAGTCTCTATATGATTTATGTGTTAATTAGACTGTTAGAAACGAGCTTGTAAGCCAAAATTGGCTTTTGTTCATCTTTGTTGCTTAAAAATTCATCTGCTTAGAAGTCTCGAGTTCGCGCCATGCGGGTGACTGACTAAGCTATACATTTGTGGCGCCATATGCGCCATCGCCATATCATGCCTTGCTCATGATTGCCTTGTTAGCTTGTTGCTCACTTAATGATCGACCCATGATGTAAACTATGGCGTCATGCATGACTGAGTTAATGAAATAGTCTGATGTACTTTTTTTGTACACAAATTTTAAGAAAAGTTATGTGATGATAGTAGGACTGTAAAATGTTGATTTTAGTATTTCTATACTATGAATAATTATGTTATTAAGGATTAACTTGTGTTATAACTTGATTATGTGATTAAAAATCCAATTTTTAAATGATGTACGTACTTAGTTATGTTTGTAAGATGGTAATGACTAATTATGTCATGATGACATATGTTTATAGGATATTGTGGTTTGAATTGTTCGATTTAGTCCACGAGCAAGGCAAGTGTTCTAATCCATTATCTTGATTGAATCAATTATTGTTTCCAATATAATAATGCAAGTTTTCTAATTCTTTATCTTGTTGAACTATTTATTGTTTCAATTCGATTACCTTATAAATGATGCAAGCTTTCTAAACTTTGGTTTAATGTTGACAAGTTATTCTTGTATTTAACTTGTTGTTTAGCATGCACAACTATTTATACTAATGTCGAGCAATTTCATCGTTTAAACTGTTATGCATGCTTAGTACTCAATTCTAATTAACCTTGACTTAATATTGTTCAAGCAAGGCATGTTATAGTTATTCAAAGTATATGCTATTAGATTATTCCTAAAGCATGATTTTGGTTTACCATGTTGATTCAATTACGATTATTCTGTAATATGATGTTATTAATTCAACTAGTCCTCTAGTTGATGATCGTTGAACTTCAAATTACCCTTGAAAGCTTATCCAAACCAAACTCTCTTTGGTGCGGACTTGTACTCAAATCTTTGAGATGAACAACCCTAATATTATTAGGGGATAACTTACGTGGCGTTAAATGTTTAATGCACAATACATGATACGAAGGGTGATCCCCTAAGTACGAGGAGTCCTTATAGTCTTATATTTATTAAAGTTGGAGTTGAAAGATTACTCATGGCTGTGGACATAGTTCATGGTCTTATGACCCTCGGTTATATTTATTCCATATTTTGGATTTGATTTTAATTATTGTTGATAGAGTACTATTCATTGTTGATGAGCCTATTTTGGCGATTATTATTGCTATACTCTGTTGATTCTATATTATATCCGGTGAGCAATTGTTTTGCTCACTCTTGCATATTTTAAAACTCATTGCGACTAAAGAAGAGAAGGTAGATGAACCTTCGTCTAGCAAAGAAAAGGAAAAATGTGCAAGTGATGAAGACTTGTAATTTTTACTTTAGACTTTTATTATGATGATCTTAGACTTGGTTTTAATGAAGTTTATTTAATTTCCGCATTTGAATGATTGTATTTAAAGGTTAGATAACTTTGGAGATTTTATTATGTAACCCTTTAATGGGAAAGGTTTTATTTATCCGGTTTTATTGTGATTGGGTAGTTAGATATGAATGTTTGATTAAGTGAACACGGATCCTGTGGGAATGAAGTACACGGATTTGGGGTGTCACAAGTTTAGTATCAAAGCCTTAGGTTATGAACCTTAGGTGGGGAAAAGCCTTAGAAGTAACCTTGAAAAGATAGTGATGAAAACTCTTATCGGGTTTTAAGGAAGAAGTAATAAAACACTTATGTGCTTATGTGTTTATAACTTATGTGCTCGTGAGAGTCGAGTAGTAATGATTAGTAACTAAAACTTAAAATTTTGTTGTCGGGGATGTCGGATGTTGGAGGAACTAGTCGGAGTTTGGGAGGAGGAACCCAGAGTACCTATAGAGGAGGAGCCCCAGACATTCATTCATGTCGTCGGGAACAAGCTGATGTAGAGAGAGAGAGACATCTCCATTGATCACTGTTGTTGTTGTCGGGAGCATGAGCTGAAGGCGGAGGCGGCGATTGAGAGGAGGATCTGAGGAAGAAGAGTTTCCACAGAAACTCCATTGATCTTTGAGATGTATGATGCACTTTATGATCGTAACATAGAGTTGCGGGGATCTTGTCCGGGATCTGTTGGAAAGGTGGTTAGTCGACAAATTACTATTGAAGCGGAAGGATAGGGAGATTGTGGCTCTTCACACGTTTAGGAAAGCGTGGAGTGGGATCTGTCCACGAGAAGGGTCAAACCGAGGATAAGTCCGCGAAATAGAAAAAATTTGAAGAAGGATCGAAAGAGAGAGCTCGGAGAGGCTTGCCATAGCGGAGAGGAGTTGAGATGCGAGAGTCGCGTCGGGCTGATCTTGCGAAAGATGATCGTCGTCGTGCGAAGAAGGCTAAACTTGAGGAGGCGTACTCTACACTACAAAATGCAATGGATGCGGTCCAAGATCGAGTTAGGAAATATCCAATCCGGTTTGAGGATCTACCATCATATATCTTTGGATCGTGAACTATGGCTCTCGCATCATGGAAGAGGAATGTAGCAAAGGCTATTCGGTATATAACAGAGACGATGATAGTATTAGTTTAATTATGTGAAAATTATTTGGTAGTTAATGATGTAAATTCCGATGTGTTTATAAACAAAGGAATATTTTGATGTTTTAAATCATGTAGATTCTTTATCTCGGGATAGTGGATGTAAATAGCAGTGATGCTATTGATATGATGTTTTCAAAAAAGTTATGAATAAAAGATATTATTTTCTTTATCCAAAGTGTTATGTGTTATGAAGTGATTACTTTTATGTAGGGGCAAGTTAAGTAGAAATTACTTGAAAAGAGTTGAGTAATAATCTAATGAATGTATTTTTTTAACGAAAATGCCTCCAAGACGTCAACCACCCCCGTCGAGAGAACCACCAAAGAACCAACAACGATAATCTTTGAAACTAACTCCGTTCGGCGATTGGTGGCGTT
Organism: Panax quinquefolius; assembly: GCA_020205615.1. Lineage (NCBI taxonomy): Eukaryota > Viridiplantae > Streptophyta > Magnoliopsida > Apiales > Araliaceae > Panax > Panax quinquefolius. The sequence continues at coordinate 17,648,180 of CM035151.1, read as the reverse complement.
CTAACGGTGCCTTTAAAAAATCAACCGCAGAATCAACCTTAGAACTAAGGTGCTACGTTTAAGGATTTCAAGGCGGTTGGACCACCAGAATTCCGTGGATCCATGAATCCAGTTGAAGCACAGACTTGGATTATGGAAATCGAGAAGGTTTTTGATGTGGCTAGGGTAGAGGAGAATCAGAAGACTGCTTTTGCAACGTTTATGTTGAAAGAGGAGGCTAGCTATTGGTGGCAGGCCAACAAAACTCGGGAAGGACCAGGAGTAATGACCTGGGATAGGTTTAAGGAGCTGTTCTTCGAGACTTATTTCCCAGAGAGTTCGAAGAGTCAGCTAGAGGTCCAGTTTTTGGAGTTGAAGCAGGGAACAATGTCGGTGTCGGAGTATGCCGCAAAATTCAACGAGTTGGCGAGGTTTGCGCCATATCAGGTCAGCACAGACGAGCGCAAGGCGAAGAGGTTTGAGCAGGGACTGAAACCACAGGTTGTCTAGATGGGGTCTCCCTGTTCCAATTGAAGACATTTGCATGATGTTGGAGAAGGCGATTCTCGCTGAAAGTGGAGGCGAGGCGGTAACAAAGCATAATCAAGAGCAGAGAAAGAAGAAAAGTGAAGGTGAAGCTAAGAGTGGTGGTAACGGTAGTAATGGCAACAACCTGAAGAGGAAGTGGAATGGGAATGGAGGAGCTGAAATCGACAAAAGAAACCAACAAAATAAGAAGTTGAAGCATGTGTGCTACGTGTGCGGAAAGTTTCATAAGGGAGTGTGTTTCTTTGGGAAAAGCAGTATGCTTCAATTGTGGCGGGAGGGTCACATCGCCCCAAATTGCACTCAAGCTAAGAAGAATGTGTGCTTCACGTGCGGATCGAGGATCACTTTGCTCGTGAATGCCCTAAGAAGAGATCTGGTGAGTCAAATGGGAGCAAGGAAATGTTTAGTGGAGGAGGAGTGCGTTGGCTATTGTTGGGACCAACAACAACAAATAAGCCCACACCGGAACCTTGACATGGTATGCAAGATCTTGTGCAATCAAAGGATGTGGTGTCGGTATTATCCCGATCAATGATATTGATGCTTATGTATTATTTGATTCGAGTTGCTACTTGCTCATTTATATCGATGAATTTGCTATGAGATTAGGATTGCCTAGTGAAGAATTGAATTTCCTTTAAACATAGAAATTGCGAATAAGGAAGTAGTTCTGTTAGGTTCAGTATACAAGAAGCGTAGGGTGAATATTAAGGAAATATTTTGATGGTAGATTTGATTCCGATCAAAGCTAGGAGAGTTTGATGTTATTTTGGGAATGGATTGGTTGTTCATTATGGAGCGATAATTGGTTGCCAAAAAAGAAATGTAAAACCTTATGACTCCATCAAAGGTAGTATTCAATGGTAGCAAATCGCTGAGTCAAATGAGATGTCGGCGATTATGCGAGGCGAAGTTGTTGAGTCGAGGCTATGTGGGTTATTTAGCTTACATAGTCGATACTCGGAAGAAGGGTGCAAAAGCCGGAAGAAATACCCGGTAGTTAGGGAGTTTGTGGGCGTATTTCGGAGGATTTGCGGGACTTCACTTTGACGAGAGATCGAGTTAAGTGATCGACTTAGCACCGAGAACCGCTCCGATATCGAAGGCTCCGTCTGAGAATGGCTCGGTGGAGATGAAAGAAGCGATGGTACAACTACGGAGGAGTTGTTGGACAAAAATACATTCAATAGAGTGTGTCATAGTGGGGAACACCGGTGTTATTAAATAAAGAAGAAGGATGGGTCGATGCGTCTTTGCATTGATTATAGAGAGTTAAACAAAGTCACTATTAAGAATAAATATCCATTGCCGAGAATAGATGACTTGTTTGATCAATTGAAGGGTGCTAGATATTTCTCGAAAATAGATTTGAGAAGTGGGTATCATCAACTGAAGGTAAGAAAGGAGGATGTACCCAAAGACGGCATTCCGAACTCGGTATGGACATTACAAATTTTTGGTGATGTCTTTTGGTTTGACAAACGCCCCTGCAGCATTCATGGATTTGATGAACAGGGTGTTTAAACCATTTTTGGACAAGTTTGTGGTGGTGTTCATCGACAATATTCTAGTGTACTCTAAAACTCAAGAGGAACATGTGGAATATTTACGTCTAATGTTGGAGACGCTAAGAAAAGAAAAGTTGTATGCGAAATTCTCTAAATATGAATTTTGGCTGGAACGTGTACAATTTCTTGGGCACGTAATTGACAAGGATGGAATTTCAGTGGATCCATCAAAGGTTGAAGCTGTGATAAATTGGGAACAACCGAGAACTCCATCAGAAGTGAGAAGTTTCTTGGGATTAGCAGGGTATTATAGACGGTTTATCCAGGATTTCTCCAAGATTGCCACTCCGTTAACAAATTTAACGAGGAAATCTGTAAAATTTGTTTGGACGGAGAAGTGTGAAGAAAGTTTCCAAGAATTGAAAAAGAAGCTAAGTATGGCACACTGTGTGTTGTCATTACCGGATAATCTGAAATTTTGTGGTGTATAGTGATGCTTCACATAAGGGATTAGGGTGTGTCCTTATGCAAAAATGGCGGTAAAGTCATCGTATGCATCAAGACAATTGAAAGATTACGAAAAAGGGTATCTGACTCATGATTTAGAGTTGGCGGCGGTTGTGTTTGCTCAGAAGATATGGAGACACTATCTCTACGGAGAGAAATGTGAGATTTACACAGACCATAAAAAGTCTGAAGTATATTTTCACACGTAAGGACACGAACATCGTCGAAGAAGATGGATGGGCCGATAAAAGATTATGATTGTGAGATCTTTTTTCATCCGAGCAAAAAAAGCGTGGTTGCGAGATGCCTTGAGTAGGAAAGGCGGGGAAAAGTTGATGTTGTTAATCGATAAGGAGGAGCTTATTACAACAATGTCAAGGTTAGAGTTGGAAATCAAATTTCCAGAGAATCGATGAAAGATGTTACGGATGGAAGCCGGTCAACTTTGGTGGACAAAGTGAAGAACGCTCAACTGCGGGATGAGGAATGCGAAAAAATCGGAGAAAGTGTGGTTGAGGAAAAGAGGTGAAATACAAGATTGATACCTATGGAATCTTTGAGATTTGAAGGACGAATATGGGTTCCAAAGCGATACTAGAAGATTAAAGAAGAAATCTTGATGAAAAGCTCATAACTTCGAGATATTCGATTCATCCGGAAAATGCGAAGATGTATCAAGATTTGCGGCGACATTTTGGTGGCCAAATATGAAAAGAGATGTTGCGAGAATCGTTTTTCAAAAGTGCTTGACATGTCGGAGAGTCAAGGTAGAGCATCAAAGACCAAGCGGGTTACTTCAACCGTTGGAGATCTGGGAATGGAAATGGGAACATATCACAATGGATTTTGTGGTAGGTCTTCCAACAACTTCGAGAAAGGATACGATGCGATTTGGGTGATAGTGGATGATTGACAAAATCGCACACTTTTGCCAATAAAGATTAGATTCAATCTTGATCAATTTGGCAAAGTTATATGTTAAAGAGATCGTGTCGAGACATGGAGTTCCAGATGTCAATTGTGTCGAGATAGAGATCCGAGGTTCACATCAAACTTCGGAAGAGACTACAAGAATGTATGGGAACACGATTCGAATGAGTACGACATATCATCACCCATGAAACGGATGGCGAAAGAGAACGAACGATTCAGACATTGGAAGATATGTTGAGAGCATGCGTCATGGATTTCAAAGGAAGCTGGGATGAACAATTACCATTGGTGGAATTTGCCTACAATAACAGTTACCACGCTAGCATCGGCATGCCACCCTACGAAGCGTTATCTGGCGAAAAAGTGCGAGAACTCCACTATCTTTGGGATGAAGTTGGAGAACGTCAACTATTAGGACCGAAGCTGGTACAAAAAAGCTGCCGTGAGGTTGTCAAACTCATCGAGAACAAGATTGATAGTACTCAAGATAGACAAAAAAATATGTTGATCAACACAGACAAGATCGTGAATTTGAAGTAGGAAATTTTGTATTCCTAAAGGTTTCTCCTTGGAAGGGAAAAATTCGATTTGGTAAGAAGGGGAAACTAAGTCCGAGATTTATTGGACCCTTGAAGTGTTTGCGAAAGGTTGGAGAGGTGGCTTACGAGGTAGCTCTTACCTCGAGTTGTTGAAAAACATTCATAATGTTTTTCACGTGTCGATTATTACGTAGTATAAACTGATTACAAGCACGTAATTGAGTACGAACCATTACGGTTTGAGAAAGACTTGTCTATGAAGAGGTTCTATCCGGATAGTCGACGGAAAAAGAACAAGTGCTCGGGAGAATAAGGTGATACCTTACATAAAGGTAGTATGGAGGAACCCACAATGTCGAAGAGGCCACGTGGGAACTTCGAAAATTTGAAATGATGAAGAATTACCACGAGTTATTTGTTTAATCTATGTCTTGATTACGGGATAGAATCTTTGTAAGTAGGGAGAATGTGATGAATGAATTGTTTGAATTGTGATTACGGGGCGAGAATCCTTGTAAGGAGGAATGATGTAACATTCAAGAATTTTAATTGTTATATTAAATATTTATTGAATTATTTAAGTATTTAATGGATGTGTTTATTGTTGAATAAATAATTGTTCAAATTTGATTTGATGTGGTTAATTATTTGTTAAATAAATAATTAAGGAAATTAATTATTTTTGCTAATTTAATTTAATTATTAAGTTAGAGAGTTTTGATTAATTGAATTACTATTCTTTTTATTGGAATTTGTAATTAAAAAGGATGTGTTAGTTGATTAAATAAAGTTATAATTATATAGAAAATTATAATTTTGGTGGTATTGATTTATGTGATGAAGTGATTTAATAAATTGTTATTAAGATTAATTTAATTAAATTAATGTGTGACAAATAACCTTGTTATAAAGGAGTTACTAAAATAAATTAAGGGAGTTTAATTTAGTTTTTGCCAAACAAGGCTTATTGCTTATTAAGTCTTTATTCTAATTGTGTTTTACCAAACAAGGCCTAAAGATTAATTGGTTATTTTTTTTAGTGACTAGCCAAACAAGCCTTATGGCTTTTGATTTTCAAAACTTATATAAGCGATATCGATTATATCTATATTATATTATATAATTAATATATATTATATCTTATATCGTTATAATCCTAAGGCGTAAAGATTAGAATAGAGAGGAAGAGAGAGAGAAGAGAGTTTGCGAAGAGAGAAAGAAGAAGAAGAAAGAAAGGTTAGGGAATTGGAGAATTGAAGAAGCTTGAGAATCAAAAAGGGTTGGCCATCATCTTCCATCATCATCTTCTTCAAGGTATCATCTACTCTTTTCTTTTTAGTTTTAAAGTTTAGTTTTTCTCTTCCTTAATTCTCTGTAAAATCCTTGTGTAAGGATAAATTATTTGTTATGTATGTGATTTTATATGATAATCTAGTGTTATTAAACTATTTTCTTAAGCTATAATTGAGAATAGATCATGAATTTATATTATGTATATGGTTGTGAAGAAAAACTATTTTTCTGAGAGAGTTTTGTGTATATATATATATTATTTAGTTTAAATAGAAATTAAGGGTTTATTTGTTGTTTAGTTGATAAATTAATTATTGAATGTGGTAGAGTATGTATATATACTTGATAAAATACTTTGAATTAATGGTTTTGGTTGAAAAAAAAAAATTACGATGTTGATTTTCATTGAAAATATCAAAAAGTGAGTTTTTTTATCAAAAATAGTGAAATTGGATGTTTTAAATTTGTTGTTTATGTTGTTTTATAGGTAGAAACATGGTTAGAGTCTTTGAAATATGTTTTATATGAAGTCTTTATATGATTTATGTGTTAATTAGATTTGTTAGAAAAAGAGAGATTGTAGGCCAAAATTGGCTTTTTATTCATCTTTGTTCTTAGAAATTTTCTGCTCTGTTCTAGTCTGCGATTCAGCCATGTGTGTGCTTGGACTAATGATACATTTAATGGCATATGCATGATGCTTATCGCCATCCTTGCATGTCATGGCCTTGTAGCCTTGTTCTCTGTGCTGTGCACATGCTGCTCACTCACGCCGTAGTGTATGACCACCACGACTATAAAGCCTGTATGCGCCCCATGCGATGAAGTTAGCGAAATGGTCTCAACGATGTGTACTTTTGTACACGAAATTTTAACAAAAGTTATGTGATGATAGTAGGACTGTAAAATGTTGATTTAAGTATTTCTATACTATGAATAATTATGTTATTAAGGATTAACTTGTGTTATAACTTGATTATGTGATTAAAAATCCAATTTTTAAATGATGTACGTACTTAGTTATGTTTGTAAGATGGTAATGACTAATTATGTCATGATGACATATTTTTATAGGATATTGTGGTTTGAATTGTTCGATTTATTCCACGAAGCAAAGGCAAGTGTTCTAATCCATTATCTTGATTGAATCAATTATTGTTTCCAATATAATAATGCAAGTTTTCTAATTCTTTATCTTGTTGAACTATTTATTGTTTCAATTGATTACCTTATAAATGATGCAAGCTTTCTAAACTTTGGTTTAATGTTGACAAGTTATTCTTGTATTTAACTTGTTGTTTAGCATGCACAACTATTTATACTAATGTCGAGCAATTTCATCGTTCAAACTGTTATGCATGCTTAGTACTCGATTCTAATTAACCTTGACTTAATATTGTTCAAGCAAGGCATGTTATAGTTATTCAAAGTATATGCTATTATTAGATTATTCCTAAAGCATGATTTTGGTTTACCATGTTGATTCAATTACGATTATTACGTAATATGATGTTATTAATTCAACTAGTCCTCTAGTTGATGATCGTTGAACTTCAAATTACCCTTGAAAGCTTATCCAAACCAAACTCTCTTTGGTGCGGACTTGTACTCAAATCTTGAGATGAACAACCTATTATTATTAGGGATATAACTTACGGCGTAGCGTTAAATGTTTGTGCACAATACATGATACGAAGGGTTGATCCCCCTAAATACGAGGAGTCCTTATAGTCTTATGACTATTAAAGTTGGAGTTGAAAGATTACTCGTAACTGTGGACATAGTTCATGGTCTTATGACCCTCAGTTATATTTATTCCACATTTTTGGATTTCAGTTTCTGATTATTGTTGATAGAGTACTATTCATTGTTGATGAGCCTATTTTGGCAGTTATTATTGCTATACTCCTGTTGATTCTATATTATATCCAGTGAGCAATTGTTTTGCTCACTCTTGCATATTTATAAACTCATTGCTTGACTAAAGAAAGAAGAAAGGTAGATGAACCTTCGACTAGCAAAGGAAAGGGAAAAATGTGCAAGTGATGAAGACTTGTAATTTTTACTTTAGACTTTTATTATGATGATCTTAGACTTGGTTTTAATGAAGTTTATTTAATTTCCGCATTTGAATGATTGTATTTAAAGGTTAGATAACACAGGAGATTTTATTATGTAACCCTTTAATGGGAAAGGTTTTATTTATCAAGTTTTATTGTGATTGGGTAGTTAGATATGAATGTTTGATTAAGTGAACACGGATCTACTGGAATGGGAATGAAGTACTGGATTTGGGGTGTCCATCATATTAATGACATCTTTTCATTTTTGCATCAATAATGCCCCACCCTCCCAAATTTCATATCCAGTACAAGATAATAAATATTCAAATTTGAAACTGGGCATAAATTAGAGTAGTATTCATGTATACTAAGCAAAGAAAGGTAATCCAACCAAACAGTCTCTACTATTTCTTCACTACCCCCAACATACTTATGTAGATCTTTAACAAACTTCCCACCATAATGAAAAACAATTCTGACAGACATTCTGCATTAAAGAAATGAAGGAGAAATGTTTGAATAACATACAATACTTTATAACAAGTATAACAAAAAGGGGACCAATGTTAGTGGCAGACAAAGGGCAGACACAGGGGGGCAAAAATAGAATTAAAGAAAGGGGGACCATAGTAGTGAGCATACTTTTTCCAGCACCAAATATACTAACTAATTCATCGAAAAAACATGCATACATATACAACAAACAACTCACAATTAAAAACAAAGAACATATCATATCT